>QEPC01010859.1:4794591-4850985 GCA_003113815.1 Sphenodon punctatus
GTGTCGTCAGAGTCAGAGGCTTGATCATGCTGCCGGATACCTTGTATCTTAGATATCGGTTTCGCTTGATATTGTTTGGCGGAAACATGATACAATTACCAGATAACCACAAAGATTCCGCGGACCACGGAAAGGGGAGTTGGCGCCGCTTATTATGGGAATCCGCACAAGTTTCGCTTCCGTTCGCCAGTTCCGATGCCGCGATACCATTAACGACAAACCGCAGCCGCAGCCCTCGGACAGCTGCCTCTGCCGAACCGTGCCACGATGTGCGGAATAGGGGTTTCCGTCGGTAAAAGCTGCCGCGGCGGTATGCCGCTACAGCCCTACTCTGTATTAGGATACTCAAATTCCCCTGAATTAATGGCATCCTTTGGAGATGCCCCAGCCCAAACCACGCGCTCCTCATGCACCCCTATCGGCTTTCTCCTGGATTCTAGTTTTAAAATGGCTCTACCTCCTTTTTAATTTTTAGGGCCAGCACCTGGGTTCCATTTTGGTTAGGGTAGAGCCCATCCTGCTGGTATAGGCTCCCCCTTCCCCAGAAGGTTCCCCAGTTCCTAATCTAATTTCTTCCTCCCTGCACCATTGTCTCATCTCCACACATTGAGACTCTGGAGCTCAGCCTGACTCTGGGGTCCTGTGCTGGAACTGGGAGCATTTCTGAGAATGCTACCCTGGAGGTTCTGGACTTCAATCTCCCACCTAGAAGCCTAAATTTAGCCTCCAGAACATCTCTTCTCATATCTTCCTATGCACCCACAAGTACCTCAAAGTGAAATGTAAAAGCTATTGCAAGGAAGTGGAAATCAAGCAAAGTGCAGAGTAGCTCTGCATGCGTCTTTAAACTGGACCTGCTCTGAGAATACCGTGAAGCTAAGTCTGCCATTCCCTTTTTAAAACAAAGTGTCTATGTGTATTAGAAATTGGAAGTGGGGAAAGGAGAGACAGAAGGCTGTTGCAAATCAGCTTATGCCATGGTCACTAAGAAGGACACATGTTAGAGGGATTGCAAGAACTGTAAAACAATCTTATTAATTTCTCACTAAGGTGAGGTGCTACTTTGTCACTGTAAGTTTACATAAAGAATGAGAGAGAGCATTTGCTCATGCCACTTTCAGAATTGATAGTGGTTTGGGGAGCAACTTGGCTATGGAACCTAAAGAGAGAGACATGTCTGAGACTAAATTAACATGCAGGGTTTTTCTTTCGGACAGCCCTTCTTGACAGGGGTTCTGGACCCTGTTCTGGCAAAGGTCCCATTTATTCTAGAGTTAAGAATGTAGAATTTGGGCACCCAAAGAGCAGTGCTTCCCTCGGAGAAGATGCTGGTCGTGCTCTGCCTGTAGGCAAGGTGCTGATGTCATTGCAAGCTGTTTGTTTCTGATTAGTATAATGGTGGGGCCAGTAGCATAGCAAGGCTGGAGCAGGCCCAGGCTCGTGTCCCAGTTATGCGCCCCCCCCCCCCCCATGGGGTGGAGTCTTTCTAAGCAGCAGCCCTCCCAAGGCTCCCAGCCAGCCTCCTCCACCTCCTGCAAAGATTGTGTTGCTGCTCCAGCTACCAGTTGTAGACTGCTTATAGGGGAAATTGTTAAGCTTGAGGCCTAGAAATACCGTTGCTTGACATTACTAACTTAGAATCGTGTCAAGAGGGAGAGAATGGGTGTGGGGGAGGAGAAATGGAGTGAGAAGCTTAATAAAGATGCTGATTGAATGAGAGCAGACATTTTACCTTAGTTAAAATTACAGTAAGATGGTTCACTTTATGAATAATCATCATGACTCACCTTTATACGTGGTTCCGGTAGCGATGTGGTCTATATGCCCTGACTTGAGAGCAGAGAGTTGTGGGCAGCTCCAGACCCCAGCACTCTGCTCTGAACGTCACTTGGACGTTCAGGGTAGGCTCCCTGACAGCGAGAATTCTCTGCTTTCACCTTGATCTTCTCACAGAGAGTAAGTTGAGCCACCTTGGAAGGGTTGGGCATCTTTTGAAGGGGGCTTCAAGTGTTCGATAAGGTTCCTCCTGAGAGACTCTTAAGGAAATTAAGAAGTCATGAGATAGGAGGCATTGTCCTATTGTGGATTGGTAAGTGATTAAAGTATAGGAAACAGAGTAGGACTAAATGAGCATTTTTCACAATGGAGAGAAGTAAATAGTGGCGTGCCCCAGGGATCTGTACTGGGACAGGTGTTAATGTATTCTTTAATGGTCTGGAAAAGGGTGTTAAGAGTGAGGTGATCAGATTTGCAGATGACACAAAGTTATTCAAGGTAGTTCAAATGCAAGCGGACTGTGAAGAATTGCAGGAGGGTCTTGTGAGACTAGGTTACTGGGTATCTAAATAGCAGATTAAATTTAATGTGGACAAGTGCAAAGTGATGCGCATAGGGAAAAATAATCCAAGCTATATGTACACAATGCTGGGTTCTAAATTAGGAGTTATCACTCAGGAAAAGGACCTTGGGAGTCATTCAGGACAATACATTGAAATCCTCAGCTAAGCGTGCAGTGGCGGTCAAAAAAGCAAACTGAATGTTAGGAATTATTTGTAAGGGAATAGAGAATAAAACTGAAAATATCATAATTACTCTATATAAATCTGATACAACCGCACCTTTACTAATTGTGTGCAGTTTTGGTCGCCCCATCTCAAAAAAGATATAGTAGAAATAGAAAAGGTACAAAGAAGGACAGCTTATATGGGTAAATTCACTTGCTCCAATAAAGATCATTTCTTATAAATCTATGATTGTCTGATTTCCTGGGGAGGCGGGGTGAGCGAGGGTGGGATTGAAAAGGGGATAGGTTCGAGTGAACCTATGTTGAGGCATATTTTCCTCTTGAACCCATAAGTCTACACAGTGGGTGAAAACAGACATGCAGGAGGCGTGGTAGCTCCTGGCCCAGGGCAAGGCAGGAAACAGCAGCTGCCACTCTCCAGGTCAGGAAGGGGAACCGAACAAACGTGCGCGTGGCTGGAGAACCTTCCCACCTCCCGCATGCCCTGTGTAAGGGGGTCCCACAATCGATGTGCTGGCAGCCCTTCCCAGTGTCCCCCATCCCCCAGCATGACAGGCTGCTACGGCGGCCCCCGCGGCGGGGATGGCTGTGCCAAACATACGCATTGGCCCACGTGGATTTAACCCTTGGTCCGGAATGAGTGCCCAGGATCATCCAGAGGAGTCATTCTGGGCTAGCTGCCCCAGGGCAGTCATGGGTCAGCAGGGGAACAGATGTGCGTTGAGTCCCAGGCCATAGCCAGCGTCACATCTGTTTTTGTTATTTTTTTACAGTTTTCTATCCCAACCCTCCTGCTCCAGGCAGCCCGGGGTGGCTCACATCGTAAAAACACATACAATCCATAGCACAATGAAACCGAACCTCACCCCACCCTACACCCCATCTCCCTTGCGAAAGGCCAGGTGGAACAGCCAGGTCTTACACATACGGCAGAAGGAAGGGAGATCTGGGGCCAACCGGGCCTTGGCCAGGAGGACGTTCCACAGCCGCCACCGAGAACGCCCTCTCCATAGTGGCCCCCTGGGCCACGCGGGGGACCTCGAGAAGGGCGCTCCTGGTGGACTGCAGAGGTCACTCCGGGGCATGGAGCATTTTCCCCCAGTGTGGTGTGCCCCCCACCCCGAATGGCAGCAACCCCGCCAGGAAGGACAATTTAAGCATCAGTAGGATCACTACTCCGCACCCACCCACTCTGAAAGCTTCCTTCTTGGCGGGGCTCTTTACAATTAGCCGGAGTGTGCTGAAAATTTTGAGTGGATGGGGGCAGAGCGTTCTTTCCCTTGTCCTGCTCTCTGAAAATTTCCTAGTGGTGCTCAAGCTGCTTGCAGAGGGCTTCCTAGCGACTAGGGCCTGGGCTCAACTGACTCCACGGTAGCTACGCCCCTGCAGGTGGGAACTCTTGAGCCTTCAGACCGAAGAAATTGTGTTTTAACTTTCAGCAATGTATTGTTTTTTGAATTTGACAGTAGCTGCTGCCCTGACTTTACTTTTATTTTATTTCAATTTTTATCCCACCTTTCCCTCGGAGGCTCAGGGCAGTTTGCAAAATAAGATAAGCATAACATACATAAAAACATATAAAAACAATTTTAAAAAACCCTAAACCTCACATACCAACCTTCTCCCTACTCTTTTCAATCCTAAAACCCCAATAAACAGAACAAGACTGAGCTTCCCATAACTCCAAACTCTGATTCTGCAGAAAAAGCAGCAGCACCCCAAGTCATGGTAAATCCGAGCAATTTTGTCTGCAAAGTAGTTAATAAAAATGTCACAGCAGGCATTTGGTGACTCCATTTCCGGGCAGAGGCATACTGGATTAACCAGGGCCCTCGCCATCCGGAACAGCTCTGCTGGATGAGACTTTCCAGACATCGAAAACTTTCTTTGCCGCCATCACAGCCACGGCATAGTTCTTGCTGCAGTTGGTCAGCTGTAGCATGAGTTGAGTGCCGCCTGTGCTCTAACTGCCTACCCTCCCACTTCAACCGCCTCAGGCCCTCCGTATACTAGGGGGGACCTGTGCTGCCACAGCAGCGAGAGCAGACACCTGGGTACAACAGTGTCAATACCCCGAAATAAATAAAATAATAAATAATACCATGGTCAAGATATCATTTCATAAAGCAACCCAGGTCATTGACAGAATAGCCATCAAGGCAGGAAGGTAAACCCCTCCCATCCCCCCCTAGAGTTCTGGAAAGCAATTGGATCCATAAGTCTCTGAGGGTGGACCTTCCTAATGGGTCCACCATCCTGACAAGGGGATAGAAGGGCAGGGATCTGAGCCTTCAGAAGGTAATGGTCCAGTCGTAACACAGGCATTGCAACAACACCCCCGATAATAGGAACTCCCTGTTTCCAGGCTGGTACAAAACATCAAATCCAATGTGTCTCTCGCCTCATGTCAGGCTAGATATTACCTGGGATAGGCCCATGGTTGTCATGGTGGCCATGAACTCCTGTTCTGCCCCTGAAAGGCCGGCCTCAGCGTGCATGTTCAAATTGCCCAAGACAATAGGTCTGGATGATCCCAACACCACCTCTGTGACCAGCTTGTCTAGAGCAGTTGGGGAATCCGCCATACAGCAGGATGGTGAGTACACCAGCAGGCTCTCCAGTTTATCTCCTGCCAAATCCGACACAAGGTGAACGCACTCCGTATTGGATAATCAGGCACCAGGTACCTTAGAAAGGTCAAGGTGTCCTTACGGATCACCACCACCTCCCCCCGGCCCCTGATCCCAGGCTGATGCTGCGCTGAGTACTCGGCTGGCACCATCTGGGACAAAATTGGCCCAGACGTCTCATCCAGCCAGGTCTCTGTAATGCGTGAGGTCGGCAGCCTCATCCTGAATAAGATCATGAATGGTTAATGTTTTATTAGCCACTGACGTCGCGTTAAGCAGCGTCAGATCAGGGACCCTACCAGCCTTAACCCCCGCCCCCCCCCCAAAAAAAAATATACATCCTGAGATGGGGAGGAGTGGGACACAGGGACACCGTGTCTCTCCTGCCTGTCCCGTCCGATACTCTCTTCCTTTCCCTTCCATACCTCCACATGCCCAACATGACCCCGATAGCTGCCCCCCTCCCAACCCTCTCTGAACTGGTTCCCCCCTCCAGCACCTGATTCCCACTCCTCACCTCCCCAAAGGGTGCACAAGGACCCAGGGAGGCGGACTGCCAGAGGGGGTCTCCACAGCTCAGCATCCTCAGAGACAGCAGCAGGTGGGGGAAAGCTCCATCCCCGACTCCCCCTACCCATAACTTCCCCTCACACATGGGGGTTGTAACAAAACCCTTCCCCTCCCAACATTGCCCTTGCCGAGATCCTCCCCCCCACCCCACATCCCAGATCACCTAAAAACAAGTTAAAACAGCCTTAAAACAAACAGAACTATTACAAAAAAGCTACTGACATACAGAAAACAGAGAGAGACATATGATCCCCCAAGGCGCCTATGGCCACTAAACTTTGGCACCAGCCTTGGGCAGCCACCTGCAGGCAGGGACTCCTTTTTATGGGAGCAGGGAACCCAGGTGCAGGGGATGGAAATGTTTTGAGGCTACAGCAAGAAGTGGTTACCAAGCAACAGAAGCTGCATAAGCTTCCAATTACTGGCCTTCTCAGTAGTCCTATGGGAGCTGAGAGAAATGGCATTTATTGTTACTTTAATTTTCCTCCAACCTTTCTCATCAGTAGGTGAAAAATTGCAAATTGTCTCAAAAAATGTACTGTTGTCTTCTGTAGGCATTGAAGTCCACCACAGCAGATGCTAAATACATGTAGGATTCTAACATTAAGTGCTTCCTCCTTTGTGAATCTAGAAATAGGAGAAATGCTTGCTTGACTGTTCTTTAGCTGTACTAGTTTACTGCACCCAAGAGAAATGTATGCAGTTTAACTCTGAAACAAAATATCTTCTTTCTTTTAGGACTCGATGATGATGGTGACCTTAAAGGTAACTACAGTCCTTCCACTCCTCTCATCTCTTCTATTTGAAGTGTTACCAATCATTTAGATCACAATGAATAGATTGTTCTTATTTTGAATACCGTAGTAGGGGACACAACGATGGTTCAGGCAAATGGTGACATAGCAACCGCAGAAACCCAGACGACCATGAACAATGGCTACACCTGCAATGACTGCAGTATGCTTTCTGAGCGGAAGGAGGTCCTCACAGCTTACTCAGCTTCTCCTATGCCACCGTCAAGAATTTACTCCAGGGATAGGAGTCAAAAACATAAGTCCAGTAAGCAATTTTCTTCCATTTGTATTTTTGTGGTGTCCGAGCAGTTAAATGTCTTAAATTGATGTCCCAAGTGTGTGTTTGGAGGGTGAAAAGTCTTTCTCTGCTAAACTTGTCGGGGCTGGTTGCGTTATTAAAAAAAAACAAAAAAAACTGAACTGATGAACATTTATCCTACAATGACTTTTTGTTTAATAAAGTTACGCTTCATGGAGCTGGGGTCTTTTGTGAACCAAAGGAAAATGATCTAATTTATTTATACACTTACAGGAATGCATTGTTCAACTTCAGAATAAAACTATTAAGAGTCTGGCAGGTATATTCTACACTTTCAAAATGATTGGGCATATAATGTTATTGTCCATAATTTTGGTTTTAAATACCTGACTAGGATTCTTCTATAACACTTCATTCTACCAGTGAGAGTTGGTGTACCATTTCCTTGTTCAAATTTCTCCTTCTAAAACCTCTTTAGGGATAACTCAGTATTGACAGGGGAAATACATAACCAATACAGATTTTCCATACACAGCAGATTGCATATCCAGATAAATTCCAACAAGAATTTGCCTGTCCATTGCTTGCTTTTCTTTCCCATTCTACCCTGATCTTTCTACAGGAGCAGCTGAGGGTTTTTGGTTTTTACTTTTGTTAACTACAAACTGATGCTATTGCTTTTTTCCATCTGTAGGAAACTTTGTAAAAAAAAAAAAAAAAATGGGTTCAGAATTTCTTGGTCAGACAAGACCTCTCTAAGCGCTAATCTTCATGTTCCTTTCTGCGATATAAATTCTTGCATCCACCAGGACAGAGAAGCGTTACCTAATTATAGAGCCGCCAAGAAGCATTCTTTGGAACTACATATTTCTCCTAAGAATAGGAAGCAATGGAACAAATAGCAATAGGTTTCTTTGTCAGAATCTGGAAGGGAAGGAAAGGCTCATTAAGCCTGTTTCTGGTTACGTCTTGGGCTTGGCAGAGAGGTCTACACTGGGTTGCGTAGGCTCAATGCAATAGACTGTCCTTGGATCCAGAGTGCTCCGCTAACGTTTCCCAGCAAATAGGTTCTTTGTAAATTGCTTCTGGTACACAACACCCACAGTTGGGACTATCTGTGGAGGGTTCTCTAATTGAGGGTTAAGATGGGTCTTTAGAAAGCTTGCTTCTATTACAGCTGCCTTCATTTTAAATCCGTGTCTCCCCATAGACCCACAGCTATTGGGTCTGAGGGAGAATGAAGAAGGAAAAAGTTATGGGTTTCCAGCAAGTGAGTGTGAGTTTGTCTGTTTTGCAAGTGCACAATTTCTGGAGCTTGTTGTACAGTAGGACAGATGTCTGACACTGGGTTCTACATCTCCAGGTCAGTCTCCTCCCCTTAGACATCACAGTCCCTCGCTGTTTTTTACCTCTCTCCCTTCACGATCCACCTTCTTGCATGGGTTCTTTGTATGTTCGCTTCCTCAAGGATCAGTTTGAAAGGGGGCGTTTTTCTGTGGTCCTTATTAATCGCAGGCAGCTGTGAGTTGCTACTTCTTTGGAACCAAGGTCGTCGCCTAGGATGAGCATATCACAAATGGTAAGAAGTTGAAGTTTTTGGAAACTGTTAGGGAAGATCAAGGGATGACAATGTAGTTCTTTATTTAGGTTGCCAGCTGTTTGGGGCAGGGACTGACCTAGCCCAGGATCAACAAAATCCTGATCCCTGCCCTGCAGTAAGAATTGAACTGAACTCCTTTCTTGACCAAAATTGTGGTGACTTTTTGAGATGCAAAAGTGCACAGCTCTGAACATCAAAGACGTAGTTATTCAGAAATCCTGAGTTTTCAAGATGAGTGAATCAAAATTAAAATGTTGCGGTCAGAGTGATCAGTGTGCTTCAGTCTTCAAAGCCATTTGGCAAAGAATGGCATGTAGCCCAGCTCCTCCTCCTGTCCTAGGATGTTAACTTTGCAGGCCAGGCTGAAAGCAGACCAGTGGCATTGATCATGTCTTGCTGCAGCTGTAGCTGCATGCACACGCAAACCAATGGAGAGAGGTTTGACATCCAGCACCTTTCTGATTAGTTGAAAACTCATATCCTGGTTAAGGAACTGAAGCTTCTAGTTGCTTTTGTTTTTTTGTTTCCACGGGTATATAGAAGTATTCAATGAAGAGCGGAAGTCTCTTTAATTGATGTAGGGAAA
Source organism: Sphenodon punctatus (assembly GCA_003113815.1). Classification (NCBI taxonomy): domain Eukaryota; kingdom Metazoa; phylum Chordata; class Lepidosauria; order Sphenodontia; family Sphenodontidae; genus Sphenodon; species Sphenodon punctatus. Next base: position 4,803,555 of record QEPC01010859.1, read on the forward strand.
TAACTTTGTATTAAAATTTCTTAATAGGAGGCATCTCTTTCTACATGAATAAGATTCTACGAGTGGCCAAATACACTGCAACATCTTTTACATCACTGTTAATGCAACTATTTCAAATGGTTTTGCTGAAGCTGGGTTATGACTTTAAAGGTACCTTTTTTAGTTGTCTTCCTCTGTCTCCACAAAAGCCACCCCTTAAGGGGGAGAAAATAAAGCCCTGTGCTTTTTGTTTTTTTCTTACGTGGCTTTTCATCCATTTCACCGGTTGCAGTGGTGTCTCCCATAGTAATTTGGCTGGTTTCTCTTATACTCGCTCACTTTCCTTGCACCTCTTTTCTGTTGGAAGCATCCTTATGCAGGTATGTAGTGGTGATGTGCGCTTTCCATGTGTTGGGGTTTTGTTTAGGAAACTGCATGGGTGGTGTGTTCACAGTAGGAAATTAACTTAAACTGCATTATGCTGTACTATGCTATAAAACTGCGACATTTGAAACCTATTTTATCAGTGTTCTATGATCCACATTTTTTTTTCTTCCTTTTAGTCTTTTTATACTCCTACAGATGAACTAGTTTTTAGCTCTGCAGGATCTGTCTATAGTCTCCTTGTCAACACTTCCTCTGCAGGCTATTCTGCTGTTTGATTGGTTTTTCTGACTCAGGAAAAATTGGCTCGTGTGGGGGTTTTTGGCTATTTTTATAGGAAATCCTCTAACTGATGTTTAAAGTGACCTGTAAAGGGGAAAATAACTCTGGTCTACTTCATACATTCGGAAGCAACCAGAGTCTTTTTCCGATCAACCAATAACATTTTTTTCTTCGTTGTCTCTTCCCCCCCCCCCCCTTATTTTTTATTGTGTACATAAAGTCCAAAGACCTGCAGCAAAGCCAGAGAAGATTAGACTTAATGCTCTTGATAAATGTAAGCAAAAAAATCAATCCAGGAGAAAAGATTTGGACCACGTGGGTTTGGAGGGAAAGGTGCCTTTAGGTATTGTATTAAAATTTCCGTGCTGGCTGCCTTACACACATTTTGGATAATCTGCCATGGTATCTTGGCTTTATAATGCAGCAAACAGGCTGGCTTGCTGCTTGCTCTGGCTACATGCAAATAGGGTGCTGTGTTATGTCCAGAGAGCTAAAATCTACATATTTTCTCCATGTATTACAGCTCACTCGAATTACTGTGGAAGCATGAATGTAAAAGAGTTCCTCGGCGAGGATGGCCACTTCAGTCTGAATGGGGAGTCTTTGTGTAAGTATGCTGCTTTAGCCGTTTCCTAGCTTTGTGTTGGAGTTCGAGATGTCAGAGACATTTTTAAATCTTGCAGAATAGGTTGACGCGAGACTGTGTAACCAAGAGTGTTTCTCACATTTACGATTTAGAAATTACTAATGAGCAGTAAATCTTTGCTTTTACATAAGCAAACATGATAGCAATATATCTGTGGAAATTGATTTTGCTTAATTATTGCCCCAGTTTTTGACTCTTGGAGAGTGATGATGTTTTGACACTGACTGGAATACGTGGTGTTTTTTTTTTATTTGTCATTAATTGATTTTTACCACAACCAACAGGTGATGACTGTAAAGGGAAGAAACATCTTGAAACAAACACCACAATCCACCACATGCAATCCTCCAGGTCTAAAAGGGTAGCAAGGACCATTTGGCACACCTTTTCTTACGCAGGTTTATTTGCACCTTTTTCCATTTGCTTTTCTTTTAAATCACAGTCTCACAAGCATTAATCACTCATACTGCTGATTTTATATTTTATTTTTGTGCTAATTTTCAAAATAGATTAGACTTAATTGCAAAAGGATCTAAGAATCGTTATATGGCATACTGTTTAGCTTCTACTTTCTAAGGTTTCACTTGGACTTCCTCTTTTAGGGTGGAGCACAGCACAGAGAATCCTTTGTTTGCATATGGTGCAATCTCATTATGGAAGGAAAATATGGTAACTTCCATATGTTAAACAGATGCATCTTAAAAGGAGAGATATAGTGTAAAAAATCATTGCTTTTAAGGAAGTTTGTCCTGGAAGCATAGAAAACTGGCTTTAACAAAAGCAGATCATGAAGTTTAGTTTATTTGAATGAATCCTATTTTGCACTGTCTCGTTATGGCAGACAATTAGTGCAATAAAATGGGTTGGGGTGATCCTGTCTTCTGTGAAATGGGCCTACAATAACTTGAGTAGCCACAGGCGTAAAAATTCTGCTCAGACGTAGTTGTCAACTTGGCCATTGATCAAATCACAGAAAAGCTTGGTGTGATGATGATTTGGTCATAATGAGTGGAAGCAGTTTGCTAAATTATTGTACTGTCACATTATTCAGAAGAAGCATCACAACATCTCGTGATCAGTAATGTTGCAGTTTCTCTACAGAACCAGTAAAATACTTTTCACTCAGCATTTGATTCAAAGCCCAATGGCAGCTTTTCCATTAACTTTAATGAGCCTACAGATTGAATAAGGCCTTTATGAGCCCAGCTATTTCAAGAAAACAAACAGCTGATGTAATTATTTGAAATGTCTTCCTTGGCACTTACCAACAGTAATAAATATCCTTATTGCTTCCTCCCCTTTTTTTTCCCCTCTGAGTTTTCATCATTTTATTTTTGGATTGATAGTATGACCACTAATTAAACATTATTTTTTTAATTTGGAACTTGTATTTTTAATTTGTTCTTCATTCCCTTTCTGCCAACCCAAATATTAGAAACAATTTTTAAAACTGCAACTTATAGCAAAATCGAGATATTCTGAGGGGATTGTTATATTAAACATGTCAATTTGTTATGCTCTAGAGGGAGGTAGAGGAGTAGTAATGATTCCTCTCGTAGTTATAATAGTGTTGGGAAAATGTATGTTTTTTTATATGCTTTTTGTTTTCTTCGTCAATTTTCTTAGCAAATTGCCCAAACTTTGTGTAAATGTTTGTATTTAAAAATTAAATGTATGGGATGATAGGGACTCTAATTATATTGTACATACCATATTGACATGCTTGTGTATTGCTGGAGGCTAAGGAAGTTCTGCTTTATTGCATACATTTGAATTAAACAACAGTTCTGGTACCCGTGTCTACATTACATACATCTAGTTCATCTGTTATGCACCCAGGTTACTTTGTGCTCCATGTATTGCAATCACTGGGAGCAGCAGGATGGTATGTGCCCAGGAAGCTCTTGTCTCTACTTTGGCTGGCCATTGTTTCTCCAGGTTACTATTTTGACATTTGTTTTTGTGCTTCTGCATGTTTTGTCTGCCTTTGGGGAGCAAATTAGGAATCGCTACTAGATGAACCTCTATCTAACATTGGCTGCCGTGGTTAGGCTGGCATTTCTTACGTTTTCTAATGCTTGCATTAATTTGCTTCCTTTACTGTTTGCAGAAACTTAAGTGCCTTTAGCTAGATGGTATGATTGTTTAATTGAGGCATCAAGTATAAGTTTGTAACTAGGCTGCTTCATATGGTGCAGAACTATCTAATGGTGAAAGCAGAGGATTGGAGGCTGGGAGAACTGACTCTCCTGCCAAGTCCATGTAAGCTTGGGCATTTCACTCGGTCTCTCTGCTTGATAAGAGTTGATTTCTGGCAGCAAAATGAATGGCATTGGTTTTGAATTTCTTTTTAAAGTGCATGGAAGTCTTCAGGTGAAAGCGCAATACATCGTTAAACGTGCCTCATTCCCCCCCTCCCCCCCCCTTCGTTTTGAAACTAGTTGCAGCTTTACTAAACTTGGTTTTACTGCATGGCTATTTACTGTGTGGGCTGTATAGCTGTGCTATAAACAGATAAGCTGTGCGTCTCTCATCTTTCACCTGTATCCATTCACTCCAAAAAATATGTTTGCCATACAGAGCACTTTCTGTCTCACCCTGCATGCAGTTCTGCTTGGTCTTCTCACCTCTTCTGTAGCAATGAAATGTGTAGTTCATCTGATACTTCCTTTCTCTTCTAGGGAAAGCAGCCTCTCGCGTATTCTGGTGGCTTGGAACTGGATGGTATCAGCTTGTTACACTGATTTCTTTGTTCAACATCTTTCTTCTTACAAGGTTTGTAAAATGTTTTTAAACAATTTACCTTCCTTTGGCTAAAAATCTGTGACCAAATCAGTGAAATGCTTCTAAGTGAAGACGTATTCCATGTAATGTCTGACTAGAGCTGATGCAAAATCAACGCAAACCTGTGTCTTTTCAGGAACTTTGCCAAACATCTGTGCTTTTCTGACACTTTCAGTATTTCCACCAGCAAATTTCCAGCATTTTTGTTGGCATTTTTGCTAGGTGGCAGTTTAATTCTTCTATTTGATATCTCTTATTGCTGAAAACGCTGAACAGAAACCTCAGCAAATGGGTAAGTGCTCCCAGATCATCAGGAAAGTGGCAGATGGACCACTTACAACTAGGGGGGCCAAATATGCAAATTTCAGAGGCCACTTATGAGAAATACAGGTTGCAGGGCTGCACTGGAGCCAATGTAGCCCTGCAACCTGTATTTCTCATAAGTGGCCTCTGAAATTTGCATATCTGGCCGCCGTGTTTACAACAAAACCGACCTTTGCCGCTGTAACTAGGCAGAGTTCCTGCAGGCTGCTTCCCCTTTTAAAAGGAGCTAGGTGACCGTGCTAGCCGGGACCGCATGCATTGCCGGAAGCTGTGGAAAACATCCGAGTGAAAGCAGCTGTGGGAGTGGGCATGGCAGTAGCCGGCCACAGTAAAAGCTGAGCCAGAGCTCAGTATGTGTGAGAGAGACTGACCGTGGCAGGAGCAAAGCTCTATCCCTGGGCTTTAGCCAGCCAGAGGGTGGTGCCTGGTTTGGGCTAAGGACCGGAAAAGCCCCGGAGGCGTTGCCTGAGCTAACTGGGTTGCAAGGAGTGTGCCTGACCCAGAGACCCAGCTTTTGTGAGTAACAGACTGTTTATGATTAAAGCCTGTGGGAGCCAGAGGGTGTTGCCTGGCTATAGAGAGATAGTATGAAAACTGTTGTTAAAGAGACTTCAGCTGATTTCCAAGATTGGGTGATTTGTGGGGCCCTGATCCTGGCAGAACTCACCCTGGTAAGCCTGTCCTGCCAGAGCCACAATTCATCATTTCAGCTCTGCGTGACACACAAGCAGCAAACACAGGTTCATAACAACGTTTTTATGAAGTGCAGGTGAAGGGAGTGGAAAATATTTGCAGTTTGGTGAGGGAAAATTCTAATTTCTAGCTCTGAGATCCTAAACTTTGAACAAAAACTGTTGACAGAATTCCTCTACTCCCGTTATTTATGGCAAACAGAGTGTGTGTGTGTGTGTGTGTATGTGCATACATACATGTGTGCACACCTCTAGTGTACCCTTCTAAAACAAAATTGCTCTGCACAGAAAGATGCTCGAGATGTTTTTAATTCTTTTGATATCTCACATTTTAAAATTTTTAAACTACATCCTAGCAAAAATAACTTCTGGACTGGTTACTGTGGGCTGGTAAGCTCCGTTTTCAAGAAGTGGTTATCAGGCTATTAATGTCTCACTAAAATACGTATACTTTTTCATATGCAAAGATTTAGTTACTGATCTCTCGTTACAGGAAATTTCCATGTAATATAAAATTTAAAGTGAATTTATCTTGGCTATGAATAGAGGTGTGCATTTCCAATTCTGATCTACTTCTGTTCAGTAATGGGAAGAGCATTCAGCTTACTCGTATGTAAGCTGATGAGCTCACCTATGTGATGGGTAACATAGCTGCATAAATAATGTGACTATAGTATTGATATTTCATGATTTGAGATTGGTTCTTCCCTGTCTGTGAATAGCTTTCATACGACTAATACTGAACACGAATGTGTTGATGATAAATGCAGCTACACTTAAACACAGCTAGTAGTTACTGAATTGAGCATTCAGCAGTATTAAATGCTTTTTTGCCTAGCAGTATAGCTTTGTGAGCTGGTTTGTCTATGTACTTAAAAGCTCCTTGTTGGGTTCAAAACAAACTTACTGAATAAATTCATTATGACTTTGTCACAATGAGTTATTTTCCTTTGCCTCAACATTGCCGTGAAAAATCTACTATTTCTCTGCTGCATAGAAAGATGTGCAAGTTGCTTTTAAATTTTTTAAAGGTGAGATATCAAATAAAAGAACTAAACTACCACCTGTCAAAAATAACTTGGAATAATGGCACGGCCTTATTGTTAACTTTATAAACTATTTATTTGTTTATTTAAGAACTTATTACTCCGCTCCTCCTACCAAAGGCAGCCTGGGGCAGCTTACAGTATAAAATAATAAAAAGGGGCAAAAACAAAAGAGGGAAAATGCAGCCTCCCCACAATAGGGAGAGGGACGTCAATTAAACACATTGAAAACCCCCACCACCACCCATCTCCCTCTCCAAAAGCCTGGCGGAACAGCCAGGTCTGCATTGACGTCTGAAGGAAGGAAGGTCTGGAGCCACCCAGGTCTCTGCCGGGAGGGAGTTCCACAGCCGCGGGGCAGCCACCGAGAACGCCCTCTCCATAGTGGCCCCCCTGGGATACCTGGGGGACCTCAAGAAGGGCACTCCCAGCTGACCACATGGGCCAGTTGAGGGCACGGGAAGTGAGGCGATCCCGCAGATAGATGAGACCTATAACGCCCTATATGGCTTGGGCAAGAACCAGCACCTTGAATCGGACCTGGAAGACTATAGGCAGCCAGTGCAGAGAACGGAGCACCGGTGTAATGTGCTCCTGGCGACCCGTCCCCGTAAAGAGGCAGGCTGCCATATTCTGCACCAGTTGCAGTCTCCGGACTGTCACCGTGGACAGCCCCACGTAGAGCGCGTTACAATAGTCCAGTCGTGAGATGCTGAAAGCATGGATGATAGTGGCCAGGTCGGAGACTGAGACATGGCCGAAGCAGATGCACCAGATGTAATTGGTGGAAAGCGCTCCTCGCTATAGCCTTGGGCATCTAGGCAGAGCTGCGAGTCAAGGAGCACTCCTGGGCTCTGAACCTGGGGAACCAGTGGGGGACGAAGCCCATCAATGACAGGGGCCACCACACCCACTGCCTTCCCCACTAGCATCACCTCCGTCTTGTTGGGATTCAGCTTCAGTCTACTCGCCCTCATCCAGTCTCCCACAACTGCCAGACGTCATGTAAGCACTGGGAGCTGAGCCTTTCATATTTATAATTGTTTGAGAATCTGGTCATGCTCCACCTAATTACATGAAAAATTGGAGAGATGCAGTCATTGTCTTTAACTGCTTAAACTTTAATATCTGTGTCTGTGTCTGCTTCTAGATGCCTTCCAAAAATTTTCAAGTTGTTACTATTTCTCATCCCATTGCTGCTCTTGCTAGGTAAGCAAATCGTATGTTGTTGCTCATGTAAACATAGTTCTTAGGCACAGCTTTTTTTCCACATGAATTTGGTGTTAAAAAAGGTGACAGGAGCCTGATCCTCAAAACGTGCTGTGATGCAAGCCTGATTGAAGTAAACTAGGCTTCTGTTGGCCAGGTGTTCTGAGGATTAGAGCCTAAAATTGTTGGCTAATGGAAAATTCAACACTGCCTTCCCATATTAACCTTCCAGGGTGTGTCTGTGTGTCTCCTGTCTCGAAGGGAAGTTGGGATGAGGCATGGAAATATTTGGCCTCTTGCTGAGAGCCATTCTTATTGTGCTGGTGTAGGTAATTGATCTCAGAGAGCCAAAATGAACACACCAAAGCATGCCACATAGGCTGCATGTTGGTCTTGATGACAGTAGAATCCAAATAACCAAAACTTTGTGCTGTAGGTGAGTTAAACTCTAATTTCTCTTTCTCCCCGGCCAGAGGTCAATACAGAGCAATACCTTGAACTTCCATGTAGAAAATTCCAGAATCTCAAAGCAGACCCATAGCTTATTGGGGGGGATGAATGTGGAGAAATCTGGTGCCCTGTGTTGTCTAAGCACTAGAGTCCTCTATCTGCATTGCACCCACCAATCCCCAGCTGTCAGCATGGCAGGGCTGTATCTGTATGTAAGTGAATACGCATCATGTTTTCACTGATGCACAAACAACTCTGCTGTGCTGACCGCTAAGACCCTGGGCTTGTGGGGTACACAGGAACCTGGGGCTCAGAACGTGAGATGGAGCCCAAGATTATTTTTGTCCATATCACACCTGGCATGCCTAAGATCTTAGCTGGCAGTGTGGCAGAACAGTGCGTCAGTCTGCTCAGGTAGAATTTTTATGACATGGCCAGGCGCCACTCTGTATTGTGTTGTTTAGATTATGGTGGCTGTAGTCCCTGCTGTGTGCTGGGCACTCTAAAAACACGAGTCCCTGTCCTCAAACAGTTCTAAATTACTAATTTTTTTAAAATCACACTCGTTTACCAGAAATTCATTTTTCCTCCTCCTTTTTTTCCCCTAAGGTTTGTGGTACTGGGACCTTGGAGGCTTCCTTTCATTATTACCTGCTTTTAATTGGACAAACATACATAGGACTCAAAAATTGGATGAGTCTGTACGAATCGTACAGCCCCAGCCAGATGCATCTTTCACCGTTCAGCATCCAGAGGTAAACCATTTTGCACCTTTCTGATGAACTTTGGAGCCTGAAAGGCTCCAGGCTGCTGGATTTAAGAGAAAACTAGTAACCCATGAGTAATAGAAATAAATGAATTTACATAGGAACTCTCTCAAATTTTAGGGTGCCATAAAGTTCTTTGATCCCAGTCGAATGAGTGAGCTGGAAAAGCAAATGGCCTTAATGACAGACAGATATCGTCACCATGACCAAGAGTATGGGAAAGTGATGCTGCTGGTCCAGGAGCTCCATGCTCAGGTTGCCCAAATGAGCGACAAAAGCGAAATGTTGACGCTGATCAGAAATGTAATGGGTCAGCACCTTAAAGACAAGAAATCCGAGGAAACGGCGCATCCCATGGTAAACCTCCTTATAACCGTTTCCTACGTTGTTTGAGGCTTCATGTGCTAATCCTGTTGTACGTTGATCATCCAAACGCTTCTTTTGTTGGAAGTAGGTTTATTTATTTATTTATTTTAAAAACTTAGATGAAGCTGGAAATTGGGGGAAGGGGTGAGCAGCTATGGTCTTTATCAGGCTATATACATTTATAAAAAGCTCATTTACAGTTGTGATACACTTATTACTGTCTCATTGCTACACCCCTTTTTTCAGTTTAAAACTAAACCAAGGATAGTGAAATGTATATTGTGTTTTGTATATGGAGAGCTTACTGACACTTGCTCTGGTATACCTTTTTCAAATTTTCTGAGTGCCTGGCACCATAACTTGGGTAATTCAGCATAAACGCCTAAAATTAATAGGTGACTTTTTAAATTTATATTTTAGTATTCATAGGGTAAGGTTAGTTTGTTCTTCGGTTCCTGAGACGTCCTTTCCCTCGTTCTACTTGACTCAGCGAAAAAAACTTAGAACATTAGAAAAGAAGTAATTATTTCCAAGGATGCTTAAATAAGCAATAACTTCATTAGTGTGTTCTGAAATCTCATTTCTTTTAGCGACAGTCGTATCACATATTTCCTGTTGCCAGCTAGGCATTGCTTTAGTACAGAAAGATAAGTAATTCATTTAGTTTGGGCTCACAAAATATCTAGCATGATCAGTGAAAAATAGTGACTATTATATGGAAAACAAGTTTTTAATGGCCTCATGCTTAAGTTTAATATTCTTTTTTCAAAGCCTGACTTCATGTCTTTACATCAAGAACATGAATTGCGCATTGTGACACTAGAAGACCTTCTTCAAAAATTTTCTGCAAAATCTGAGGTATTGAAAGGTTCTTTTCAAATTACAGTAGTAAAAGGAACAGTCTCTCGCTCCCTAATATGTAAAATGTTAAAAACCTTGAATAAACATTGACTACAGAAACTTGTTCTTCAGTAATCTATCCAGCATTTCATTCAGTCATCAGTTTAACAACCTGGTGGCTCTTAAATTTACTTCGAAATCTTCTCTTCTTCCATAAGCCACACGTTTTTTTGTGTAGGTACAGGAAGCTAAAAAGTACTTAACATTTAATTGTCAAGAGCAGTATTTTAATAGTTTTTAAAAACCTTTTCAATGACTGAGCTTAAAATCTTCACATCTATCTGCTCTTCCCCATTGAAATACTGTTCACCCTTTCTGCATGTTGCTTAACCCAGATAATAAAATTTTATCACTGTTCTATTTCTGTATGCATTTTTACAATGCATTTATTAATGTCCAGTGTTACAAAGACATTTTTAAAAGCTTTAAATTGCTTTTAAATATCATTAATTCTTTTCTGTTGTGGAATTATTCTGGCCTTGATACATACATGATTTGGTACTGAAATCTGATACTGTTTTTGCCCTTTGTGTTTTCTCATGCAACATAGGAAAAAACAAATGCACAAGGGTTCTGAGAGCTGTTATGCTTTTCTTCAATGCTCCAGACCTATAATGCCCAAACTGTCCTTTGCCTTAGCAGCTATCTCAATAGAGGGCTCTGCAGTTCATCATCTGGCTTAGTACTCTTTCCCGAAAGCCACAGGTTAGGGTAACTGCCTTTTGACAAGTTAGATTAACCAACCTCCTGCCTAGGCGAGTTGACAGATTTTTGCAAGTGGTATGCTCCCCTCTATAAGAGATCATACAAGCTCCAGCCAGAAAACCACCCCAAGGGCTTAATTGTCTGCATGCATTGCATTTAGAGTTACAAATGGGTCCTATCCTGATCATTTTTTTCTACAAGACAGTTTATACGACTTTTTTCTCTTTAAATTAGAGCACTTGTGTTCTAATCAGTAAACCAGATTGAACTAGTTTGGCATAGTTTTAATTGCATACAAATGCATGTATAGAAACTTTGTATCTATAAAGTACTAAAGGTGTTGCCCAGACAAATCCTTAATGTGTGATAATGAATGATGTTGAACAGAGCGCCGTACGCCTCTTTCACGATTCACTTTTTTAGAACACTTATGCTAAATCACGTGTTCTCACCTTTCAGGACATCCAGAAGGAACTTGAATTAACCAAATCAAGAATAGTGAGGTATGACTCCTGTGTATGTCTAGTATGTTGCATTTTGAATCCTGACACTAATTGCTGGTGGTAGGAATCAATATCTGAACTGCAATGGTAACTATCCTGTTCAAATGCCTCTAAGTATCAGTTGGGTGGTGTTTGTCAGCGAGTGTGCCTTTTTTAATGTAGATTTTTAGCCATCAATTTGAGAGGCTTTAGCCAAATTCCTTCATTCTCAGGAACCCTATGCTGTACCCCAAATGTTTAACCAATAGTGCAGTGCCTTTTTTCTCTAGAAGAATAAGATGCATGACCACCTTGTAGCTCACTGGAACTAAGAGGATGAAAGTTTAGTTTCCTCAAATTTCCACTTGCAAACTTACAGAGCAGATTTCAAGGGCTTTGTCTAAATTTACTTTGTGCTTGTAACCCTGGCCAGTCTGTCTTACTGTGTCTATAACAATACTTTGGTCAGAGGAATGGGCAAAATGTGTGGACAAGACTTTCTAAGCTAGTTTTTAGTAACTTCATTGGTGCTGCTACTCTTGTCCATCAGCTGCTTTTCGGCACCATGCAATGCTGACAGGGCGGTACCCCGTCCAGTGCTGGAGCCTGAACTGCAGGTGGAGAGACTTCTGAAGAACAGCTGTCTGCTGGGAAGCAACAAAGCCTGCTCTGGCTGGCTGCAGTGAAATCCCCAGCCTCTTCATTGAGGCTTAAGCTGCTAGCGAATGGGGAGGCTTCTGCTGATCCTGTCAATCAGCTTTCTGGCGCTGCCATGCCACGTACCTGATCAAGACCGAGTAGCAGCATCCTCCCAGCCTGCAGCACAGGCTAAGGTTGAGGCTTGTGCTGGGGGTGGGAGTGGGGAAGAGCAGAGTTTCTAAGGAGAGTAAAATCTGCAAGAACATATTTTTGTGGCTGTCGGTCTGCTTTTGTAGCTTGCGTGTGTTGTGTCGCGTCCCCCCCCCCGAAGTGTTTGCTTGCAGGGTAACTTCTCTTGAAACTCATCACTAGGGGAAAGCAACATCCCCCCCCCATTCCATAACAAAATTTTAAGAGAACTATATAATGGAGTTTTAATGTACTTCATTTATATAAAAGGAATTTAAATGTAAAGTAAATATAAACTAAATGTGTAGTTCTAAAGCTACTCCCCTATTTGTCCATGCTTGTCACATTTGTGTATAAGTTGGAAGAATCTTCTTGTCATTGTGATACGACAGTTCTGACACCAAGGCTGAACTACATTGAATGATATTTACTCTGGTGGTCTATGGAAATATTACAGAACCTTTCAAATTTGTCTGTGCCATGCTGCTTTCTCTCCAGTTTAGTTTAGTAATACACCATATTTATTAATGCACCCACAAATTCAAAACACTAATTCAAATAGGTATTTAGGATGACATGCTTAAACATTTAAAAAGTGTGTGTAAAAACTATGACCACCACCCCCTTTCAAAGATTTAGGGCATTTTTACACAACACTCTCCACCCACTACCCACCCACCCACTATACATGTTACAGGGCACCCAGAGGGCAACACTGCAGCCCTGCAACATGTATAGTGGGGAGGGGGTGGAGAGTGTCTTGTGTGGAAAATGTCCATATTCGGCTTTTACAATAAGTTTTGTCTTGTACTTTTTTGGTTCACAAAAATCTGTTCTGTCAAATGTTTTTTGACTTGAACTTTAGGATGCTTGATCTTCTTGTCAAACCTTTTTGTTTGTAAATTATGACCCTTTTGGTTTACCAGTGGAACTGATGAACAAAACCAGCAATTCCTGGCCAAGTTTAAGCAACTAGAACTGGAGTTCATTCACATGAAATCAGAAATGCTAAACCTGCAAAGTTTGAAAACTAGTTGTGAGAGTGTGGATGCCATTCATGAAAAAGTAAGTTAGCAAAAATAACACCTTATTTGTCTACTGTATTAAATGCTCAGCTGGTTCTACTTGATACTGTTCTGTGCTTGACTGAAGGTGGACAAGAATTCTGGTCCTTGATTCTTTAATTGATCAGTATTTTTAACGGTTTGATCTATTCCGCTAACTTAGTAAATCAGTTTATGTTGCTGAATGGATTCTTTGGCCATGAATTTTAGTATCCTCTGGGTATCTTAGTGGTCTATAGAAACTGACTTTACTTGGACCAAAATAGCATGGCAGGTGTTTTTTCAGCTTTGCTTCTGTTGAAATCACCAGGTTAGACGTTAGCAGGAGAGAAGAATGTATTTAAAAATGAGGTTGTTGTAGTAATTAAGAGAGGTTTCTCTCGATGTAAGTGACAACTTTGACTTTGCACTGATGGCTAGAGCGGGATCTTACTTGGATCTTTATCCCTCACTGTACCAAATTAAAAACATAATCTGAGATTAGCTTCCTTTGTGTTGCAAGATGTGCTCCATTTTTCTGCCCAGAGGCATGCCAACTGGTGACTTTTTCCAAATTTCTCTATATTTATAAGTTGGCAATGCCAGTTGGAATTATAACTATATATATATATATAATATATTAGAACTGTTCCTTTTTATCCCTTTTTAAATTACATACACATGGCTAAATAATTCTGAAAGAGATAATTCTCTGATCTGGTTTACTAGGTAGATGCCCAGGTTAAAGATTCTGTCAAGTTTATGCTTTTCGGTGACCAGCAAGAAGACTTTTCTGAATCTCTACTTCAATGGCTAACATCCAGATTTGTGAGCAAAAGCGAGTTACATGTTCTGTTACGAGATCTAGAGCTGCAAATCCTGAAGAATATTACCCTGCACATGTCTATAACAAACGAAAAACTAACCCCTGAACTAGTAACAAGCGCTGTGACTAACGCGGGAATTTCTGGCATCACAGAAGCGGTAAGCATGGTGAAAGAAATTAATACCTCTGCTGAAAAGTTGGTTGCTCCTTCAGCGTAGGGTACACGTTTTAAATGACCTAATATTAGAGTAGGTAGTGCAACATAGCGGTTCCCAAAGTTTGGCCTATGTGACCCCATTTTGAAACATCAATATAATTCCACGACCTATAACCTGAGACAGCTTGGGATTCTGACCCAGAATTTGGGGACCTTGGTTTCACCTAATCAATTTTAAAAAAATAAAAAAATAGTGCAACTCATCTCAAAAGATCTGAGGGAGAAAGTTTAAGAGCACTTTCAAAATATTTAGAGGCTTAATTGAGATTCAGAACTAGCTAGAATAGCCACTATCATTTTTACTTTGGAGTGCCACTGAACACAGGAAAAACCTACAAAGAATTTTTTGTAGCTCTTTAATAAGCCTAGTATGTGCTACTTGGGTCTCGCAGCCGTCGGAGCTCTAGTTGCGGATCTTCCATTGAGCAGGTAAGACATAATTAGGTAGCCTTTGTTGCTAAGGAACACGGTCATTCTGAGGTAACTAGCTACTTACTGTTAATTCCTTGCCTAAAATTCCCTTGCTACCCATTATGCTCCATAACATCTGCCATATTGGGAACTGGAGACTAAGCAAGGGCTATAGAAAAATAAAATGCAGTCTAATGGGAAGAAGACAGAAACCTTTGAAACCTAAAAGAAAACCACCTGTTTAGAGAGTGAAGTCAGACTTCCATGTGTTGAAAATTGGATACGTGTGCATGTTTTCATGTTGAAGAGGCTACTATAGTAATTACACTGTCTTCCTTAAATTGCCATGTGTGTCTTTAATGGACTTCTACAATAGCCAAAATATTAATTCTTTTGCTTTTCCCACACACCTTCCCTCCCGTGTATTTACAGCAAGCACGTGTTATAGTAAATAATGCACTGAAACTGTATTCCCAAGACAAGACTGGTATGGTGGACTTTGCTTTAGAATCTGGAGGTAAGTATAGCAAGAGTGCTATAAATACGTAGTTGTAGAAACCATTTTATCTTCCCATTTGTTTCATGCAGAATGCCCAGTTGAAAACTTTCAAGTCCCCTCTCCCCTAATCCCACCATTCCTGCAACACAATGTAGGGGAGTTTCCAGTGTCTTGACTTCTGGAGTCACTCGGTACTCCTGGGGCTGGTATTGCTTGTAGACAGGCAAGGGAATATGCACCAGCCTTGGCCCTAATATTTCTCTGGCCAGAGTGGTGGTAGTACGGGGAGGGTTGGTATCAAGGACTGCCCCTCCAGAGCAGCTCCAGCCCAGGACAGACAATAACTTTTAGAACTGCAGCTCTCCTATGCTGGGGCTAGGATTGCTGTAGAGTGGGCATGTTCTCTTCATGACCTTTTGGAACTCTGTGTTAACGGAGACCATCAACTGTGTGGCTCCAAGGCGTCTGCTCCCGAATCGCCGACAACGCAGGTCTCCGTGGTACACAGAGGAGCTGTGGAGGATGAAGCGAGAAGGGTGGTAGTTAGAGTGATTGTGGTGTCCTTGTACTGAAGTTGACTGATTGCGACACAGTCTGGTTACGTACCTATGCCGTGGCAGCGTGGACAGCAAAGAAGGTTTTCTTTGCTGCCCTCGTTGCATCCGCTGAGTCCCGTCTGGCTGAGCTTTTCCGGGTGGTATGGGGCGGGTCAGTCCGTCCGCCCTCTGCCTGGACTCAGTTATCAGATGGTCGCTGCGACTTGTTTGTGAACTTTTTTGCGGATAAAATAGCTCAAATCCATCACGGTTTTGACGCAGCACTTTTAACAGTGGGTGAGCCAGAGGCAGTTAAAGCCCCATCTTGTCCTGTTTTATGGGATGAATTTCAAGACATGTCACCCTCAGATGCGGGGGATGCTCTTGGGATTGTTCGAGCCACATACTGTGAATTAGATCCATGCCTGTCCTGGTTGGTTAAGGCCAGCCAGGAGACATTAGGGCCATTGCTGGCCGGGATAGTCAGCACCTCCCTC
This sequence comes from Sphenodon punctatus, assembly GCA_003113815.1. Classification (NCBI taxonomy): domain Eukaryota; kingdom Metazoa; phylum Chordata; class Lepidosauria; order Sphenodontia; family Sphenodontidae; genus Sphenodon; species Sphenodon punctatus. The sequence goes on from QEPC01010859.1 coordinate 4,819,428, forward strand.
AGGGAGGGCAGGGTGCCAGACCGCCTCGAGGAGGTGGTGGTGCAGCCCCTGCTCAAGAAGCCATCATTGGATGTTGATGTCCTGGCCAGTTATCAGCCAGTCTCTAACCTTCCCTTTTTAGGGAAGATTATTGAATGGGTGGTGGCTCAACAGCTTCAGGAGCATCTGGACTGCGTCACCTTCCTTGATCCCTCGCCATCTGGCTTTCATCCGGGTTATGGCACAGAGACTGCGCTCGTGGCCTTGGTCGACAACCTCTCCCAAGAGTTGGACCAGGGTCATTCGACCCTGTTGATTCTGTTAGATCTCTCTGCTGCGTTTGATACTGTTGATCATGAGGAGTTGGTGACTTGGCTGCAGGATCAGGCAGGGATGAGCAGGACTGTTGTTGAATGGTTCCGCTCTTTCCTGGCCGCAAGAACTAAGCGTGTGGTGCTAGGTGATCATTCATCTTCTCCACGGGGCCTCACATATGGAGTTCTGCAGGGTTCCATCTTATCCCCTCTCCTGTTTAATGTGTATATGCAGCCTTTAGGGGAGGTTGTCAGAGAGTTTGTTGTAAGGTGTCCTCAATATGACGACACCCAATTATATCTCTCTCTTTCATCAGACCCAGATCCAGCATTCTCGGTGCTTACCTGGTGTTTGTCAGCTGTGGGGGACTGGATGAGGGCGAGCCGCTTGAAGTTAAATCCTGACAAGATGGAGGTGATGGTTGTGGGGAAAGCCAGAGGAGTGGTGGCCTCCATAATTGATGGGGTCCGTCCTCCCCTGGTATCTCAGGTCCGTAGTCTGGGGTAATCTTAGATCCGCAGCTCTGCCTGGTTGTCCAGGTGGCAGCTGTGACGAAGGGTGCACCTTGCCAACTACATCTGGTACGTCGACTTAGGCGGTATGTCTGACTGGGACGTGGCCACAATCATCCATGCTTTTATTACCTCCAAAATTAGGCTACTGTAACGCACTCTGCATGGGGCTACCCTTGGTGATGGCCCGGAGACTGCAGCTGGTGCAGAATGTGGCGACTCCTCTCCTGAAGGGGACAGGCCGACGTGAGCACATTACTCCAGTGCTCCGCTCTCTGCACTGGCTGCCAATAGTCTTCCGGGTCCAATTCAAGGTGTTGGTTTTGACCTTTTAAAACCCTAAACAGCCTGGGCCCTACCTACCTGCAGGACTGTCTCACCCTCCGGATCTTGAATCGGCCTCTGCAGTCGCCCACCTTGAGGTCCCCCGGGTTTTCCGGGTGTTGACCATGAGGAGGGCATTCTCGGTGGCCGCACCACAGCTGTGGAACTCCCTCCCATTGGAGATCTGCCTGGCCATTGACCTCCCCTCTTTCCGTAGACAGCGTAAGACCTGGCTGTTCTGCCGGACCTTTGCCGAGGGAGATGGGCTGGGTGGGCTGGGCTAGGGTGGCGGTTTATTGTTGAGTTATTTTAATGTGGGGTTAAAAATGTCAATTTTAATGGATTTTATTATAAGTTTTACAGTGTTGTTAGCCGCCCCAAGATGCTTGTAGCAGGAGGGGGCGGTGGCATACAAATATAATTATAAATAAATAAATACCCACTAGCAGGAGCTCAGCTACAGCCCGGGGGAAAGATAACCAAACCACTACTATTTCAGAGGTTTGGAATACCTCCCCTGCTCAAAGCTCTCTGGAATTGAAGAGGTCTCCTGTATATTCATTCTTGCATCTTTGGGGGCATTTTTACATTCATCTAAGGCTTGGTTCCTTGTCAGTTATGGAAATAGATTGAAAACACCTGATGGCAGGAACCAAAAGCAGTGTGTGTAAGTTCTCGTAGTTGAATAATAAGAATGGGTACCTTCTATGGCACATCTATTATGTAGACGGATAACTTTCTGAAAAGCTTGCGTTTACTCAGCTTTCAAACTCTCTTTCTAGAACATATTATCAATGCTCAAAATAGTACACCATTTGTAAGGGGGGAGGGGGTTTAAAAAGGTAGGGCATTGCTTCCTTAGGGTAAAACTTTACAAGTGTCTGATCTTCTAGTTGAGTAATAAAAGAATGTGCTTAAAGGGGGGAACCCCTAGAATTTGGTAAGATTAATACATCTTAAAGCAAGGCTCAGTTCCTGGTAGGAAGGGAATGTCTTCCTTATCTGTTTGTTTTAACCTATCGTTTTGAGGTGGCAGCATTCTGAGTACTCGATGTTCCGAGACCTATGAGACCAAAACGGCGCTGATTAGTCTCTTTGGAATTCCGTTGTGGTATTTCTCTCAGTCTCCCAGAGTGGTAATTCAGGTAAGTAAAGGCCAAATTGACTTAAAACACTCCAGTCCTATTTGTGGGTGAGCATAGGCCTTGTACGCAAAGCTAACAACCTTGTGCAGAGGACCTGCATGACTACTAAGTGTGGCTTAAACAGGACATAGGCCTTATGTGCCCCTCGGCGGGGAAATTTGACCTTGAACAAGTGTAGGCAAGGAGTCTTAAAATTATAGTGATTTCTGGGTGTTTTGAAACACACAAACAAGACCAGCCTCTTCGGAAACAGCTGAGCACCTGCCCTCTGAGAATCATTGGGCTTTCAATCACTAGTATTACCTGACAGTTTTAATCATAGCTTCCATGTAGTGCAGAGAAAAAATAACTTTGCTCCTGGGTTCTTCTTAATTGTTTAATCAGCGTTGTCAATATAGTATAGCTATCTTAAGACGTAACGTTACTGGAACTTATAGGATAATCCATCATAACAAATACATTAAATCTGTTTTCATATGAACTTGGATGAACACTGCTAATTCCTCTTTCCACCCACGACACCCAGGAATAAATTGTATATTCTCTCTTTCACCAGAACACTCTAAATTTGGGGGAGAATAAAAGATTGTCTATCCAATGCCTCCTGGTTCTTGGCAAACAACTGTGTAGGTGGAGATAAGATTCAGCAGCACACAGCTGTAGATGTTCATTCTAATAGGTGAAGTCTTGTATCTATTCCAGCTGATAAGATGCAGTGGAGAAGAAATTGCAGTTGTGATCCCAGCTAGATATTTTGCTTTATGCTGGCTTCTCATATTTTGAACTGGTCATTCCCCTTAAGTTGGATTTTTCATCTTTCAAGAAGGATGTAAAACACCATGGCAGAATACAGGCAAACTCTAAACTTTCTGGGTAACATAGGATTTATTAGCACTCTAAAAGGGTTTAATATTATGAATCATTTATCTTATGCGTCCATGTTCAAAGTGCTTTACAATTCCTATTTAGTTCACCCTCACAAAACCCTGTGAGATAGGTCATTATTATTCCCATTTTACAGATGAGAAACTCAGGCTGTGAGATAGTGACTTGCCCAAGGTCACCCAGTGAGTTCATGACTAAGAGGGGATTTGAACCCTGGTCTCACAAATCCAGTATCTTATCTACTAGGCTATGCTGGCTAATATTTATTGCTTCTCTTCACTCACAGCCTGACATGTATCCAGGAAACTGCTGGGCTTTCAAAGGGTCACAGGGGTACCTTGTTGTTAGACTTTCCATGATGATCTACCCAGCGGCTCTTACTCTGGAACATATACCAAAAAGTCTCTCTCCAACTGGCAATATCACCAGCGCACCTAAGGATTTTTCAGTATATGTAAGTCTGCTTCTGGTAAACGTTGAGATGCTAAACTTTCTTTCTGTTGTTGGGTAATTTGAGCAGAACAGATTGAAAATAATCATTATTTTTAAAAATACACTTTTTCACTCCTATTTTTCCCCTTGAAATTGGCTCCCTTAATAAAGATCTTTTGGATCTGTGAGATGAGGATTGCGATGCAAGAGCAAGCATTTCTAAAGATCCTAATGAATCTGAGTACCAAGCTACTCTGCCTAAAAATGCTTTTGTGTTTCTGAAAGTAAAGGAATAATTTTAAAACATTTGAAAGGTACTTTATCACAGGGTAAAACTGGAAAACCAAGTTGTTTGGAGACGCCTTGCATAACTATTTTTTTTTAAATGGTATCAAGTCCTGTAGAGGGGTCCAGTTTCCTCACGCACGAAAGCAACAGCTACTGCCACATTCTGGCTCTGGCATGGCCCGAGCTTCAAAAATTTGATTTCTTGTTTTTTTGATACTCACCCCTGTCAGTATCAAGCCCAAACAACAGATTGTCTTCCTACTTTCTCCCCATGAGCTTTTCGCTCCCTTTTTGTAATGCAATTGCAGGTAACTTTTGTCTTCTACCACCCTACTTTGCATCACTATCCACCTTAAGTAAATATATAAGTGTAACGAACTTATTCTTAATTTTGTTGTTGATTGGATTTGACAATTTACAAGCTTTCTTTTTTTGTTGGTAGGGTCTGGAAGATGAATATCAGGAAGAAGGTGTGCTTCTAGGACAGTATACATATGATCAAGGGGGAGACTCGCTACAGATGTTTCAAGTGACGGTAAGCTCATATGGCTAGAAAATACATTACTGAAGAAGTCAGAGGCACAGCTGGATTGAAACGGGCCTTAGTAGAGAAGATGGAATTCCTCACCCCCCATCAACGGGGGATGCAGCTGCACCAGGGCACACGGACCCTCCCCCCCCAGCTTGAGAGCCCTGGTACAGTTCACCATCTGTCTCTGTTATAACTCTACTCTTGGCCAGAGCCAGATGTATTTTGCAGTGGTAACAGTGACACTAGGAATCTCTGGGTGTTAACAGATGAGACAGTAGCCCATATCAAGGGCGGTGGTTGGAGTGATGGCGGCACCGTTTGCGTGCTGAAGCTGACAGACTGCAGCATAGAGCCAGTTTAAAGGCCTATGCTGTGGCCGTGCAGGAAGCAAAGGAGGAGTTCTTCGCTGTTCTCACAGCATCTGCGAAATCTCGTCCAGTGGAGCTTTTCTGGGGGTGAGGGGGACTGGTTGGTCTGGCCTCCCTCTGCCTGGAACTGGAACCTTCCAGTGCCTGTTGTGGTATGTTCATTGATTATTTCGCAGAGAAAATCGCTCGGATTCACCACTATTTCGACGTCACAATTGATCCAACAGGAGAAGCAGAGGTTATGGAAGCCCCGCCTTGTCCAGTTTCAGTGGGTGTCACCCACTCACGTGGAGGATGTTCTTGGGGTGGTCAGAACCACCTTTTGTGAACTGGACCCCATGTCCGTCCTGGCTGGTCAAGGCCAGTCGGGAGACGTTGGGGCCCCTGCTGGCTGCTCTCTTCAGGAGGGCAGAGTGCCAGGCTGCCTCAAAGAGGCGGTGGTGCGGCCTCAGCTCAAGAAACCATCACTGGACATTGACTCCCTGGCCAGTTATCAGCTAGTCTCTAACCTCCCCTTTTTAGCGAAGGTTATTGAGTGGCTCAGCCGCTGCAGGAGCATCTGCACTGCATCAGTTTTCTAGATCCCTCCCAGTCTGGTTTTCATCCGGGCTGTGGCACTGAGACTGTGCTTGTGGCCTTGGTTGACGACCTCCGTCGTGAAATGGATCAGGGTCACTCGACCCTGTTGATTTTGTTAGATCGGTCTGCTGCATTTGGGACCATTGAGCATGAGGTGTTAGTGACTCGCCTGCGGGACCAAGTTGGGGTGGGCGGGACTGTTCTTGAATGGTTATGCTCTTTCGTGGCCAAAAGAACTCCGCTGGTGGTGCTGGGGTATTGTTCCTCGTCCCCCCTGCGACCTCTTGTGGAGTCCCGTAGGGGTTCCATTCTGTCCCCTTTCCTGTTCAACGTGTATATGCAGCTGCTGGGGAGGTCGTGCGAGGGTTTGATGTTCGGTGTCATCAATATGCTGACGACACCCAACTCCACCTCCTTTTTTTCATCTGACCCAGACCCGGCAGTCTTGGTGCTTACTCGGTGTTTGATGGCTGTGGGGGACTAGATGAGGGTGAGCTGTCTGAGGCTGAATCCTGGCAAGATGGAGGTGATGCTGCTGGTGGGAAGGGCACTGGAATTGGCAGCCCCCCTCATTGAGGGGGGTTTGCCCTCCACTGGTCACTCAGGTTCGCAGTCTGGGGGTGGTACTCGACTCTCAGAGCCATCTGGATGTCCAGATGGGGGCTGTGGCAGGGAGCGCATTTTGCCATCTGGTACGGCGGCTTCAGCCATTCGTCTCAGACTCCGACTTGGCCACTGTCATCCATTCTTCCCCTCAGGACTGGACTGTTGTAACGCATTCTAGGTGGGGCTACCCATGGTGATGGTTCGGAGGCTGCAGCTGATGCAGAATGCGGCGGCCTGCCTCCTTACGGAGATGGGTCGCCATGAGCACATTACACCGGTGCTCTGTTCTTTGCACTGGCTGCCTATAGTCTTCCAGGCCCAATGCAAGATGTTGGTGCTCACCTATAAAGCCCTATACAGCTTGGGCCCTACCTAATTGTGGGACCGCTTCACTCCCCGGCTCTGGATTGGCCCCTGCAGTCCTCCAGGGGTGCCTATCTCGATGTTCCCAGGTAGTGCGGGGGGCTACAATGGAGAGGGCGTTCTCAGTGGCCGCACAAAGGCTGTGGAACTCCCTTCCGGTGGAGGCCCATGTGGCCCCGGACCTCTCCTCCTTTCGACAAGTGTGTAAGACCTGGCTGTTCTGCCAGGCTTTTGGCGGGGGGTGTGGGGGGGGTGTTTGAGGGTTAGGGAGGTTTGTTTTTCCATTTCTGTGGTGCCACATATTGTGGGTTTTATACTATTTTATAATATTGTTGTTACTGTTTTTTATACTTTTATTGTACATTGTATTTTTTGAATGGATTTGTTAGCTGCTGTTGGCAGGAGGGCATGAGATAAAAATTTGATTAAATAAATATCAGATGGGTGGCTGCCTGCACCCAGCACCTCCCTGCAGCCCTCGCAGCTAAGGTGGGTGAATGCACATCTACGTGGCTGCCTCCTGTCTGTCTGGGTGCGTACAGCCTCCGCATGCATACAGGTCTACCAGCACCACAGAGCCCTGGATGGAACACCTTGCACAGTCCAGGGAGCAAGCACTCCCTTCGCTCTCGCAGATGCTGTGCCTGTTTACTTTGGCTCTTTGGAGTGCTCCAAAAAGAAACAAGAAAACTGACCAAAACCACAGCAAGGTCAGCTTCCTGTACCCAGGGTCATTGTGGCTGTGCATTGGGGAGGGGGGCAGAGTGCAGTGTCTGTCCCACTTGTCGCGCAGAACCTGAGTGGTGCAGCACGTGGGCTCCACGGAGCGACATCCGACTCCAGCAAGTTCATTTCTCGTTCGTTTCCGCCCTCTGGTGATTTTCACTATGGGGTGCAGCTGTGGCATGCAGATGACTGGAGTAGCTATTTCCAATAACTGAATGAAGTTAGTTCTCACTTGCACCGGAGCAAATAAGAATATTCTGTGCCTGTCTTCCAAAGCCTTTCCTCGGCACCAATAACTTGTAATAGTAACTCACATGGATTGCAGCTAAATTGATCCCCAAAAGAGTGTGTTGACAGCAGATCAATAACTTTCACAGACTCTCCAGCCGCATTCAGTAACACCGTGGTACTGATGTCGCTGGGAGCCACAGATGGTTATTGTGACACAGGAAAGCAGACTCAGTGACCAAGAAAGTCACTGTGGTTTTAGTTTCAAGGTGATTCTACTCCTAAATTCCTACTTTTTATTCCTACTTTTAGTCTGTGGTCCTTTTCTTAATGGTTTTATTTCATTCTGTTTATTCTTGGTGCAGGAAGGAAAATAGTGCAAGGGAAGGGGAAAATGTTAGAGCTGAGACAGGTGGTAGCAAAATAAATGCTTCGGGGGGGAGGAGGTAGTTTGATTTCGCCGGGAACAATGGAAATTGGTGGAGTAAAGAACTGGAAACGGCCATAATGAATTAAATAAGCGAACCCTAATGAGAAGTGCTTGGCTTGTTCATTTGGGCCGAATCATTCGGATTCGATGAGTTGGCACATTTTGGCAGTTACTTGTTTCAGCTCTAGAAGTAATCGGTGTTTGATCCTCCTTGCAGATTATAGGAGATGTACTCTTTGAAGATACAGCTTCAGTGACTATAAATTGTTGTGCAGAAATATGGGCTTTTAAATAACCAATTTACTGCTTTATTTGCTCACTTAGGACCTGTTCCAAGGTCCATGCACAGACCAAACATACCCCATGTATGTGCACACAGTGCCTCAGGCAAAGTTCCCTGTCTCCCAACTGCGCTGCCACCTGACAGAGGGAGAGGTGGGGCACAGTAAAGGATGCGGGCAGCAGCATGGGATGGGGAGAGGGGACTTTGCCAGAAGAACAACACAGATCTTGAATTTGGAATTCTTGGGGAGTGACTTGTAGGGCATGTTGTTAAATGCCTAACTTCTTGCCTTATTATTTTCAGGAGAAAAATGAACATGCATTCCAGATAGTGGAGCTAAGAATTTTTTCTAACTGGGGCCATTCGGAGTACACGTGTGTCTATCGGTTCAGAGTACATGGAAGACCTGCTGAATGAACACTACACAGCACACCCTTTTTTGTACATTTTTCTGTCTGTATATACTGGAAAACCTGGAACACTGGAATCCTTGAGGAGGATGTGCTGCCGGATCGATATTCCTCTTCAACAAAATGCAGAAAACTGCCAATAGAATTGTATACAAAATTCCATGATACGTGCTCTGATGCTCGGATTATAATTGCCATTCAGCTTTGTATTTTTAATGTGTTCATTCTGAGAGAAAATATTGCATGCAAACCACTCCGGCTCACAAAGCCGTTAGCAACCAGGCAATGCCTCTTTTATTCTGAATGTATAGGGTTTTAAATATATATATATATATACCACTGTTTTCTGCAGCAAAGAACTTGTTTTTAATACAGGGCTCTCCAGCACTCTTGGATTAATCCAAGATCAAAACCCAGGGACAGTTCAGTCACTACTTTTAGTTGGTGTGCTTCAGTGGTTCTTAAATGTTTAAGAGCTTTTTTAGGCCCAGAAGGACATAAGTAAAACCGATGATAAATGTTGAAAGGCTAATGCAACCAAAATTCATTTAAATGTGAGACCTTAAAACCTTTCTTGTGGCATGGGGCCATGCTGTTACTCCAAAAGCAGGCATTAATATATTTTTTTTAAAAAGTATTTTAAGTTTTCTTCCCGGTTTCTTTTGGCTTTGTATAGTAACTGCTCATTGTGCCTGTGTTTCCTGAGCAAACTAGTCTTATCTTGTATGATGAGACAAGTCTGGTCAGTGGCCACTGCATGACACCCATGGAGCTAAATTGTATAGGGGGGAAAATGTTCATGTCCAGAGAGCATGTCTTTAGAGTAGGATTAATTGGATAGGCTTGCTTTACTGGTAGGTGCTGCACTGAAGATATCCACAGAAAATATACGAATTTATGAAGTGGAATCTGACTTAGAAAATATAGCTAAATTTCTGTTGTGAGGTGTCTTTGCAAAAGAGGTTCCCACTTAATAGCACTATTTCTACATCCATTCTCTAACCAGCTTTGACCCTTGGTGTGGAGGATTTAGTTGCTGAAGACATGGAAGCCATAATTAGCTTTTTAGCTAAATTCTCTTGTAATTTGCATTATATTTACAAACTTGCTTGTCCTACTATTTACCCCAATAGTTAGACTTATTTTGTATTTTTTTAAAAAAGTTACAGAAACCCTTTATGAACAAGATTCCTGAAGGGCATTGTGTGAAAAAAATTTTGTTACCCTTGTAATGCTTTTTACTGGGTCAACTTGGCTTAAGATATACTGTATGTTGTGTTTTTCAGAAAAACAAAATGATGGTGCTGAGTGGTTTTCTGAATAGCTATGTATGTTGCACAACAGTCCTCAAATATTACATATCCAATCTCCATAGGAAGAGCATCTGTTCACTCAGCTAGAAACAGAACCAATGGCCTATGCAGAAGAGCTAGATCAGACATGTACAGGTGTTTCATATATTGTAGGTTAAATATATAAATCAGAATTATCCTGTATAAATCAAAATTGGGGAATAGGGGTGGGAATATTTTGAATAACACTAACTTATTTTTAAAGAAGCAAGATAGGACTTTGTGCAATGTATTTTTGTAAATGCTTTTCAAAGTATTTGTCTCCGGTATTCTTGCTGCCTCCAAATTTACAAGAAGTATTGAGATGTTTAAATAAAGAGTTTTAATTTTTGAAAGTGCATGTAATATTTGAAACAATAAAGTTTCTTTTCTGTACTTATACTGAACCCATTCAACTATTCTGTCTGAAGTAACCAATTTTAAAGTTTATAGCTGTTCTTAAAAACAGATACCAAAACCTAAATCTGCATTACCACTTTCATTCTTACGTGTCCTATGTTTCAGCATAAGCTAAGCTTGTCAGATTAGTTACTTGGGGAATGGAAGCAGAGGGGGACTCTCTTACTGGATCAACTATTTCTATAGTGCTGCCAGGCCTATGCAGGGCTTTACAGTCACAGAGATTCAGACAGGTCCCTGCCTGTGGGCTAAGGTAGACAAGAATGAGGGAAACAGAGACACACACACTTCCCTTTTTTACAGATGGGAAACAGGCTGAAAAGTTGTGATTTTTCCCAAGGCCACCCTGTGAGTGAGTTCATGGCTAAGGTGGGATTTGAACCCTGACTTCCCAGAGCCAAGTCCAGCACCTTATCCACTACACCGTGCTGGCTGAGAGTATGCAAGCTTTCAGGCTACATGGGGCCTTTCTCCAGGCATGTAAAAAGTCGGATTGGTCCAATAAAAGATTCTACTGAACTACTTTGTCTCCATCTCTTACATATGGGACCAAAGCAGCAACCACACACCCTACAGTCTTTTATGTAAAAGCATCCAGCTTGTGGGAAAAACCTTGGGGAACTGCAGAGTTTAGGACAAGTAACGTTGAACTCTCGTTTCTCTGTCTCCGTATCATCACTTGAAGCTGTAACTTCCAATACAACATGACTGGAAGACTTTTTGCAGTGTTGCTGAGGGGGTGGAAGGAGAGGCTGGTGGAATGCTGCTCATGCTTTATCTTCACTCCTCTCTCTGAACCTGTTGGAGCTGTTTTTTCTGTTTTCCCTCACTTCTCTTCTCCAGTTCTAGATGTCTGAGTTTATTTCTGAAAACCCCCTTCACAATCTCTAAAAAGCAGTCATCTTGCCTATTCCAGTCATTCTAAAAGACAAGTTACATGTTCAGTTCCTACCTTGTATACTCCCACCAACAGGAGTTGGTCTAATAAAAGATATCGGTACTACTCTTGTCTCCATCAGTTACTGGCTGTAACTTTTCTGTAGCAACTCTCAAATTCTGTAGCATAGGGAGGAAAAAGTACAAGTCTTTTATGCAATCTAGGTCACACGGGGTGTGCGCACACATGTGCATAGTGTACAATCCATGTTTGCATGCATGCATTTTGGATTGGGGCCCAGAGGACTCCAGTGATTTTCTAGCTTAGTGGCCCTCCCTCTATCAAAAGTGCAAACTAGCTTCTCTACTTTTAGATGCTGCAACCAAAAAAAAGAGCTGTTTTCAGATCCTATTTCGGTGTGATGGTTGTGCTGTGGGGCACTTTGCTCTATGGCTAGTTGTCTTGGAGCATACTGTGTGTGCAAGCCTCTTGCTTATTCCAGAGTTACGTGGTTTGAGGTCCAGGGCAGCTAGTTCTCATGGTCAGCTATGGAGGAGTTTATTTTGAGGCAGATGGCAATTTGTCCTGGGGCAGTATGTAAACGCAAGGCAATCTGTTCAAAAGCTGCCTGTTCACGTCTCCACAGTGCTTGACCCAGCCATGGGTTCACACCATGCAAACGTGTCTCCATATAACCGAGAGCAGAAGCTTTTATAGTGTAATACCTCATACCCCGCTTTGAGGTATTGCACTATAGGATGGAATTGGGATTGAGCCGAACAGCAGCCTCTGCAACTCTACTGAATTTCTGCTTGTACATGAAAAACTACTGTCGACTGCAATGGTTTGGAGAAACCTAGCTGAGCACTTGTTCCAGCTGTGTCAGACAGCTTGTAAAACAGCTGGGGTGTGGGGAATATAAGGCTCTCCAGGCATTTTCAATGTAAATGTTCTATTTTAAGAGTGAATAACCTAGATGAAAACTCCTTCTCTAGTCTTGGTTCCCACCGCTGGGGGAGACCTGTGCACTTCAGTGGTGTCCACTTAAATTGAACTTGCATAACGGGAGTTATGCAAGTTCAACCTCTTAGTTTAAACCAAAGAAATGTTTTCCACAGGTCTAATGCATGTATTGCTCCTCATACAGGATTAAGTTGAATTCTGTACCCTGCTAACTCAAATTTTAAGGGGTATAGATGTATTCACACCTAGCTAAAAACTAGTACTTTTAAATGGAGGCAGCATATAAATTCAATGAAGTATGTGCTTAAAATACTTCAGTATGTACCCTCCCAGCTTGTAATGCAGCACTGCCCTCAACCCCTGTCTGCATTGCAAGCTTTCCTGAACTGCAGGAAGCAGGAGTGCTGTGTGCTGCAATGCAAGCTTGAAGGGTAAATATTTTAACCAAACACCATTATGAAATCTTAATTCACGGAAAGGTACTGATCTTTTGCTGGGAGAGTAAAACTTATGCCTTCCCAACTTATCTGACTTGGCATAAGTTGATTTTTTAAGTCAAACTTTTATAGAGGTCCTACAAAACTTAGGACTCCACTGTATGTGCTGCGTAACCAAATGCTGGTGGTGGTCTCTGTGCAGTGTGCTTTACGCAGATAGGTTAGCTGGAAAGATGTAAAGGAATGTGCTGTGGAGAAACAAGCTATCACCCTGACATCAGCTGTGGGAGGAGATGAAAATCAGGTAGCTTCTGGAATGCATCAGGATGACAAACCAGTCCAACAAGTCATGGAGTGCCACAGATTTCTCATTACCTCTAGGAACAACTATTGTATCAACAAGAGTGCTACTACTGATCTAAGACGGATTTCTCATGTTACCTGGGAGGGGGAAAACTTCCGTTAGGGCAATTGTGGCTGTATTTTCATGGAAATTAGCATGTGTAGGAATGTACTCTTCTGATTTTCTCCCACAAGAACACCTGTGATTGTAAAAACTATACTGTGGAACCTGGTCAGGCGCAAGTGTTCTCATGGGAGAAAAGCAAATAGCACATTCCTACATGTGCTAATTCCTGTGAAAATGGAGCCATGATTGCCCTCAAGGAAGTCTCTTCTTCCCCCCCCCCCCCCCCAATAACATGAGAAAGTCATCTGCGTGTCACTTTATAACAAGGCAATATCTGACTTGTATGAGCCAATTTTGTGTAACGGCACATTTATAACCTGAACTGAGCTTTGAGAAGAATGAGATAAAGCTGCAAATACGTTTTGCCAGTGCAACCTGTTGCTGTCCAAAGACCAACATTTTCCCTTCATTTCCTTAAATCCTGAGTCTTCAAAGAGATGAACAAAATCCATTTAATTTTAAAAAAGGGTCCTGAGAGGCTAGTTCCCTTCTTTGTACTCACATACAAAGAGTTAATATCTTGTTCTATGGACGCTAATTACCACAGACCAGAAATGGATGTGGTGCTCTTACCTAAATGTAACAGCAGCTATGAGATAACCACAGCTGCAGGCTGTCTGTAACTATGATTTCCGGGCTTCTGATCTATTGTAAGCATGTAGCAGGATCTGTGTTTTTCACAAACACATCTAATGCCCGACGTAACTCTGAAAAGGAGTGGCTAGTGTTGTGTTTGGTAGATACAATCCAGCCCCCATCAAAGTCAATGGCAAAAATTCTATCGACCTAAATGATTTAACATGCTGTTCAACATCAATGAGACTTGACCCTGCAGTAACGATTTTTTTCCCCACAGTTCAATATCAATGGTGTTCTGCAGCTAGCTTCTAATACAACAAGCCAGACCCAAATGGATAGTACAGCTAAACTACCTTAAATGCCCAGTAATGAAGCTCTGATCAACTCAAGTGATGGTCTCTTTGAAACTGCCCTGTGCCTTAAGTTAACAATTAAATGATATAGAGTTGCAACCAAATACCTATCCATCTGAATACCCAATACAAGGTTGTCTTGGTTACCCCTTTACAATAATGTTTTGCTTTTGGTTCTGAAATTCAAATAGTTGCCCTCTTGTGGCAGAAAACCTGCTGAAACTCTTGAGACCAGAGCAGAAAGCGTAAGGTGCTACAGCAATAGTAATCAAACACACAGACTACCTATTTCCTAGCCATTAGCAATAGGTCATCAGAAAGTCTGTTTATCTTTCCATCCCCCCACTTCTTCTCTATGGCTGATCCTTTAAATCACTCTGACTCTAGTGAGATACAGTGAGCTTTAATGATGTGTTCACACAGTGCTGCCTGCCAAACCTCCATCTCAGTATACTCTAGACTCCATATAAACAGTGGAAAGGGTTCTATCCAGATTTTTCTTTAAATACTATTCAGGAGAGTGCGTTCCAGAACATCGTGTTACCCTGTTCTTTCTTTGTACTTGTCTATAGGCCTCTAGAATCAGCTTTTGACATGGCCAACAAAGCAACCCTGCATAAAAACAAGTCAGCCTGATTAGCCCTTGGTTGAGTCCTGAGCACGTTACACCTGTCTTTCAGTCTGCACAGGCTTCTGATTGGGGTTGCCACCTATGGAAATTTTAGCTCTTATGAAAAATACATGTTGTAAATGCCCTGAAACGTCTGAGTTTTCTGGGCATAATTCAAAGTGCTGTTTTTGACCTTTAAAGCCCTAAATGGCCTGAGCCCCACATATCCGAACGACCACATCCCACCCTATTCCCCCTTGCGATCCCTGTGCTCTGCTAGGAGTACCCTCTTACAGGGACCATCTGCCCAGCCAGCAGTTCCTGCAGCAAGAGCACAGCAAGGGATTCTTCGGGCACTTCCACACAAGCGCAGAGAGCGGGGGAATTTCCAGGATAAGTGATCACATTAGGAGCGATCCTGGGAGGCGGAAGTTAGCCCATTTCTAGCGGGATTTTCATCACGCGATGCAGGGCTCTCATGAAAACCACGCTAGAAATGGGCTAACTCCCCACCTCCCCTGCACATGAAAAGAGCCTCCCAGGATAATTCCTAACATGGCCTCCGATCCCGGACGTTCCCCCACCCCCTCCGTGCTTGTGTGGAAGTGGCCTTAGTTTCTGTCTCCACGTTGTGGAACTCCCTTTCCTGCAAGTTTGTCAGAGCCTGGGTGATTTCCAGAGATAATGTAAGATTTTTCTTCTTATCCGAGCATTTGGCAAGTGGGGATAGAGGTTGGGGTGGTGGGTTTTATGAGATTTTCATTTGTTTTTATGCAGTTCTATGTTTGTGGGTTTAATTTATAACCCACTCTGAACCTTTGGGGGGGGGGGGAGGAAGACAGGATGTAAGTGCAAATAAATACAATTCTCTCTCAATTAAAGACAACTTGCATATATAAATAGAGAAACTGAGCTTTTGCTCTTTATGATCTTTATGCAGAAAGCTGAAATGATGTTCTGATAAATGAAGGTGGGGAGAAGAGAATTGTGAGGGGGAATGATAGTTTCTGTCTGAAAGGTCTGATCTCACACAATCTAGAAGACCCTGGTGATATTCCACCACAGCAGAGGGGAGAAGTTTTACTTGCACTGGGGCCTATTTAGCTCTAATAGCTAAGTAACCGTGCTGAAGAATAAGGTCCTAACACCCAGACTATTTCACTTCAAAACTAGCTCATGTCCACATGCGCAAAGACTCCTCTCCCAAACAACCAGAGAACATTGGACCTGAAGCATCTGGTAGGTCTAAGGTTAAAATACATCCATTTTTAAAATCCCTGCAGCCCTCTTTGTAATCCTAATCTAAAAAGCACATTCTTTCCAGGTCATCTTTAAGACAGTGGAAGCTCTAGCTAAGAGCCCTAGAGCGTATAATTCTCCCTCTAACTTTCACATCTCCGCCCTCACCTCTCCATACATTCCAAGATCAGAAAGAATTACTGTGATCGTATCCGTCAGGCTTCCTGTACAACACAGGTCTATTCAATTTCCTCCTGAATTGTACTATGCTAAGGCACAGTCTAGAAGAGTGGCTAATTTTTTATTTGAAGATGACAAATCTTCAAATCTCCACCCTATCTCAGTCTGTTCAATAGCTAATCAGTCTCACTTAAAAGCATATATCTCCTTCCTCAGGTGGTAGTTTTAAAAACTTTTTGCCTGTGTGACTCCACTGTGAGAACCAGCGATCCCAGACAGTGTAACACAGCTATGCAAAACAGGAGTGTGTATGTATGTGAACTGAAACCTGGTGGAGGCCAAAGGACTCCAAGACTGAATTGTCTCTAAATATGCCACAAGACACCCAACGGCTAACATGTAAAAATGCTTTAATTCATATTAATTATACAAAATCTTATTAAAATGTTGCTGGATCTGAATCAGAGACAATTCAGTCTTGGAGTCCTTTGGCCTCTGCCAGGTTTGTTTTGGTATCAGTGGCCAATTTGGGCACAAGACTACTGTAGGAAACCCACCGTTTTGTTGTTGTGTGTATGTATGTATGTATGTATACACATTGAGAGGAAAATAACTGTGAACAGAGATTGATTGATTTATTTACTACGTTTCGGCTTCCGTCTTCATCAGTAACTCAGTTGATTTTTGAACTGTAGTGTGCTGTGAGCCAAGCTGACAGTTCCAAGAACACTGAGGGTAGAGAGGTTCTAAGGTGTAACATCAGATGTAGTTGTTCTTACAAGAAAAAATAGGTTCAGGTATTGTCCTCTAAGCTGAGGCCATTGGGTGTTAGGGTGTCAAGCCTGTAGATCCAGAAGTTCTCCCTGGCATCTAGTAGGTTTAGGGTGGAAGGTTTTTCTATAGGGAAGATTTCCAGGTCCGAGAGAGTGTGATCTGTTGAGTTAAAGTGCCTTGCCACAGGTTGTTCCAATTTCTTTGTCCGTTAGCCAATTTGTGGTTTCTGAACCAGGTATGGAGGTCCATGGTAGTTTTCCCAACGTATTGTATATGACAATCAGGATGTTTGCATTGTATCACATATATGACACTGCTTGACTTGCATGGGATGTTCTGTTTGATGTAGTAGGTCCTATCAGTTGTTTTGCTTCTGAATGTGGTGGTTTCTTTCAGATGGATACAAGTGATGCAACGTTGGGATCCACAGTGATGAGATCCAGGGCTGATGACAGGCGATTTTAATTCAGATCTTAGAAGTAGTTTCCGTAGGTTAGGTGGCTGGCGAAAAGCCACAAAAGGTGGATGGTTGATGGCTTTTTGAAGACGTGCTGAATTCATAACCAATGGGTAGCTCTCTTTAATTGCCAGGTGATATTGAGGAGATGCTGGGTGAAAATCTACTACAAAAGGGATGCGGTGTTCTTTGTGAGTATGCATCTCCCCCTTGTGGAGGAGGGATTCCCTTTCTATAGTATGGATGTCTGGTGGATGTTGTAGTCTGACACTGGAAGGATTGCCCCTAGTGAGAAGATGTTTCTTGAGTTCTTTGCTTTGTTGGTGGTAATTCACGTTGTTGTTAGAGATGCATCTAATCCTGAGAGCCAAGCTATAAATGATGTTCTTCTTTATGTGTCTTGGATGACAAGAACTCCAATTCAAGTAAAGGTGAGCATCTGTAGGTTTGCTGTATAAATCGGGTGTTAAATCTTATTTCGCTCAATGTTAAGAAGGACATCTAAGAAGGGGATGTAGGAATTATCAATGCTGCTGTTGCATGTGAATTTTATAGTGGGATGGATGGTGTTGAGATAGCCCTTNCACTTGTCCAGATTACAAAGATGTAATCAATGTATCTCCACCATATTAGAGGTCTGTGGGTAGACTCCTCCAGGGTACTTTGTTCAAGTTTGCCCATAAATAAATTAGCATAGGATAGAGCCATATGAGTGCCCATAGCAGTATCTTGTACTTGCAGGTAATGTTTGTCATTAAAGGTAAAGTTGTTGCAGGTGAGCACTAGTGTAGCTAATGAGGTGATGACTTCCGTGGAGGGTTCTTTGAAAGTTCTCCTATTTAAAAATACTTTGAGAGCCTGAATGCCACCATCGTGTGGTATATTGGTGTAGAGAGAAGTGACATCAAATGTGACTAGTATGGTATGGTAGTATGGTGTCAAAGTTATGCTGATTATTCAAGGATTCAATCTTGAGGAGGAAATCATAGTATCCTTGATGTAGGATGGGAAGTTTTGTACTAGATGTTGTAAGTGTAAGTCAATATAAAGAGAGATCCTTTCAGTAGCAGTGTTATTGCCTGAGACAATGGGCCGTCCTGGGTTGTTAGGTTTATGTATTTTAGGCAACATGTAAATTCGTCCAGGAGTAGGATTTGGGTTAATGAGCAGATCAGCTGTATCATAATTAAGTAAGTTCCTTTGTTTAAACCCTTGTATGGTGGTAGAAATGTAGGTATTAAGATCTGCTGTAATGTCTTGGTCAAGGGGCTTGTAAGTCTTGTCATCCTTAAGTTGTCTCAGGCCCTCTGAGATGTAGCCCTCTGTGTTAAGAACCACGACTGCACCCCCTTTGTCCACAGGTTTAATAACAATATCTCTTCTCATCTGAAGATTTCTTAGGGCAGTTCTTTCGGCTCTAGAAAGGTTGTCAAAAGAAGGGGGAGGTTTGTGGTTATAAATAATCCTGCTGACTGACAGAAAAAATGTTTCCAAGACAGGATTTCTATTGGTGGGAGGTGTCCAGGTTTTTGGAGGGAGAAATTGATAGAGGGGGTGCTTGTTGTAATCTTGTTTGTTTGCTTCAGTTTCCTCATAAAATTATTCTATCAGTCTGCATCTTCTTTAAAATGATTTGATAGCACTCTTCATTTGGGCTATGTTATGTTCTCTGGGTGTGGGACAGAAGTTGAGCCCCCTAGATAGGAGTTTAAGTTCACACTGTGATAAGCCTCTGTTCAGTCATTTTCCTCTCATTATTATATATATTATAGTGACTGTCAGCATCCCTTGGGGATCCAGAGTGTACTTGATTGTGGCACTGTTATGTTGCTTACCACATCAGTGTGTGTGTGTGTATATATATATATATATATATATATTATTTTTTTACATACACACACACGCGCGCACAGAGTATAAAAGCAATCACACGGGAGGGAGCTATTAGGGAAAAAACGTAGAGAAAGTAAGGTTGCCGTGTTGGTAATAGAGACACATTAGTACAGGGATATCTTTAATTGGACCAATTACAGTTGGTGGAGATATGCAAGCTTTCGGACCTTGGGAAAAAGGTTGTTCGCATTTCAGTCTAGAGAGGGTGCAGGTCATACCCAGAGCCAGTCTTAGAATTTGTGGGGCCCAGGGCAAAGATAAAATGCAAGGCCCCTGGTGGCCCCTCCCCTGGCCTTGGGGGCACCATCTACGGGGTCATATTTGGGGCCCCGCTGGGAGGCAGTGGATGCCCCACATCATGCCCTGGTGAAAACAGAAAGAGTGGGGCCCAGTACTCTTGCCCTATAGTAGGGCCAGCCCTGGTCATACCTCCCAGCATTTCCAGCAGTCAGAGGAACAAGCCTCCTCCATCAGCAAATAAGCTCCTCCACTCACACATTCATTGCCATGTTGGGCATTTGATTTTTGGCTTTCCTACATTGTATTTAAATGTTTGATATGCCAATGACATTTTTTCTTCCTACACCAAAAAGCTGCTGGTTTAAACTGTTTTCAGTTGGTTTTAGCCAACAACAAAGTGGAGTTGTTTTGTTGCCCACCCCCCAAAAAAAATCTGTCTCCAGGTGATTCCTCTGTACCTGTCTTGCATTTGCTCATTCCATAGTTCTGACTTTTTACATACCTGAGAAAAAGCCCCATGTGGCCTAAAAATTGACACACTCTCCCCAACAGAAACTGGTTCAATAGAGGATACGATCTAAACTATTTTGGGTGGAATCAAACAATACGGTAGCCCACATTCGCCTTCACCAGGCACATTCCAGAGTGCCTGCATATTAAGCGTCCACCATGCGGGTTCCACCTGGTTACCATAGAGTCACCACAGATGGTGGCTTTGTGGTCCACCATGTGGGCCAATCAGGGCTAATAAGAGCTCACATGTCCACACCTCATCAATTAGGCTCACCTGCAGCCTCGCCGGCATTGGGTGTGGCCCTTGGTGAGGGCCTGAGTACGCGGGGTCCTGTCTGTTTGGTAGTAAACTGTGGGGAGGGTTTGTATTAGGGGATACTTGTTTAAAGGGGGGGGGGGAAGTGTGGGAGATGATTGGTGGGGGTCTTTATTTTATAATGGGGTTGGTAGGAGGAAGGGGGATATAGAGGGGATTTGGATTAGGGAGGGGATGAGGGTCCAGTTTGGGAATGGGTGGGGATCCTCCCCTCAATTGTGGCGGGACAGCCAGAGGGGGGCTGGGGCCAGGTGGGGGAGGGGACACAGCCATTGGGGTCATGATGGGACATGGGAGGTATGGTCCGTATGGGGGGTATGCTTGAGCTGGGTGGCGGGACAAGTGCTTAATATCTGTTCCCTGCACCACCCCTCTAGCAATGGGGCAAGTGGTTCTGAATCAGAGGACCCCGGACCATGTGTTGATGCTGGTGAATGCGAGGTTGGTAGCAAATAAAGCAACAACGGTCCCGGAATTGATGCAGCCGACCATGGACCATGCAGCCGACCTCGTGTGCATCACGGAAACCTGGCTGGACATGGAGTCGGGGCCTGTTTTGGCTGACTTTGTTCCAGACGGGTATTCCATGCAGCATCAACCATGGTCAGAGGGATGGGGGCGGTGTAGCCAAGATTTTTAGGGCGAGTTGGGCTGTTCGGAGGTATCCGGTGCAATTCATAATGGGGGTTGAGGATTCACATCTGGTGTTTGATGTGGTAGGGGACAGTTTGGGAGTGCTGCTTGTATACCGTGCGCCCACCTGTACAGCGGCCTCCCTGCATGCTCTAGCGGATCTGGTGTTGGGAGCGGTGTTGCGACTATCGTCTTGGGGGACTTCAACATCCACATCGATGCTGATCTTGGGGGTGCAGAGCGTGAGTTCATGGCCACCATGGCAAACCATGGGTCTGTCCCAGAGGGGGGGGGGCATAACCTAGACCTTGTGTTTTGTACCGGCCGTGAGGCAGGGGGGTCTATTGGTGGGGGAGATATCAGCTGTGCCCTTGTCATGGATGGACCATTACCTCCTGCAGGCCCATCTCCTGGTGCATGTTTGCCCCCGGAGGGGCGTGGAACCTATTTGAATGGTCCGCCCGCGTAGACAGATGGAACCGGAACGGCTCCAGGAGGCTTTGGGGGATATACCCTCTGATCTGGACAGCTGTTCCACTGATGGCCTCGTCGAGCTGTGAAACGTCTTGCTGACTAAGGCCATTGATCGGATAGTTCCGAGGCGTCCACTCCCCAGGCGGCAGCACCACAGGCCTCCCTGGTTTTCGGAGGGGCTGCAGGTGCTGAAGCAGGAGGGACGGTGGTGTCGTTCACGTGAAGCCGACAGGTTGCGGCATAGAACAAGTTTACGAGCCTACGTCATTGCTATGCGAACAGCAAAGAAGAATTTCTTTGCTGTCCTTATAGCGGACGCTAAATCCCGTCCAGCAGAGCTGTTCCAGGTGGTGCAGGGGCTGGTCAGTCCGGCCTGTCTCTGTCTTGGAGTGGAGTCATCTAGTCCCCACTGTGACTCGTTTGTGGATTATTTTGCTGACAAAATTGCTCAGATTCACCATGGTTTTGACGCTGCATTTTCTGCAGTAGGGCAATTGGAGATTATGGAGGCCCCGCCTTGCCCTTGTTTGTGGGATCAGTTTCAGTTGATGAATGCTGCCGATGCGGAGGATGTTCTTGGGGCTGTCAGGGCCACCTGTTGTGAACTGGACCCTTGCCTTTCCTGGTTGGTTAAGGTCTGTCGGGAGACGATGGGGCTGTTGCTGGCGGGGATGGTCAATGCCTCCCTTAGGGAGGGCAGGGTGCCGGGCTGCCTCAAGAAGGTGGTGGTACAGCCCCGGCTCAAGAAACCATCACTTGACGCTGACTCCCTTGCCAGCTATTGGCTGGTCTCTAACCTCCCCTTTTTAGGGAAGGTTATTGAGCGGGTAGTGGCCCGGCAGTTGCAGGAGCATCTGGATCATGTCAGTTTTCTTGTTCCCTCGCAGTCGGGGTTTTGCCTGGGATATGGCACCGAGACTGCGCTTGTGGCATTGGTTGACGATCTTCGCCAAGAATTAGATCAGGGATGTTTGGCCCTGCTGATTCTATTAGATCTGTCGGCGGCGTTTGATACCATTGATCAGGAGATGTTGGTGACGCGCCTGCGGGATGGTGCAGGGGTGGACGGTACAGTTCTTGACTGGTTGCACTCCCTCCTGGCTGGAAGAACTCAGCGAGTAATACTTGGTGATTATTTTTCATCACACCAAGACTTCTTGTGTGGAATCCCGCAGGGTTCTGTTTTGTCCCCTCTCCTGTTCAACATGTATATGCAGCCGCTTGGTGAGGTGGTCAGATGGTTTGGCGTGCAGTGTCATCAATATGCTGATGACACCCAGCTCTACCTCTCTTTTTCATCAGACCCAGGCCCGGCAGTCTCGGTGCTTAACGGGTGCCTTGAAGCTGTGGGGGACTGGAGGAGGGCAAACTGATCGAAGCTGAATCCTGACAAGACGGAGGTGATGTTGGTGGGTAAGGCAGAGGGGGTAACAGCCCCCATCATTGATGGGGTCTGCCCTCTGCTGGTTCCCCAGGTACGGAGTCTGGGGGTGCTCCTTGACTCGCAACTCCACTTTGATGTTCAGGTGGAGGCTGTGGCAAGGAGTGCCTTCCCCCAATTACATCTGGTGTGTCGACTTTGGACGTATGTTTTGGACTCTGACCTGGCCACCGTCATCCACGCCTTCGTCACCTCTAGGCTTGACTACTGTAACGCACTCTACGTGGGGCTGCCTTTGGTGACGGGACGGAGACTGCAGCTGGTGCAGAACATGGTGACCCGTCTCCTGGTGGGATTAGGCCGCCGGGAACATATTACACCAGTTCTTCAGTCTCTGCACTGGCTGCCTGTAGTCTTCCGGGCCCGATTCAAGGTGCTGGTGCTTACCTATAAAGCCCTAAACGGCCTTGGCCCAACCTATTTGCGGGACCACCTCACCCCCCGAGTTCTGGATCGGCCCCTGCAGTCATCGTGGGGTGCTCTCCTGGAGGTCCCCCGAGTCTGCCAGGGGGCCACAATGGAGAGGGCCTTCTCGGTGGCCACCCCACAACTGTGGAACTCCCTGCCAATGGAGGCCCGTTTGGCCCCAGATTTCCCCTCGTTTTGACGCTGTTGTAAGACGTGGCTGTTTCACCTGGCCTTCGTGGGGGGAGGAATGGGTTAGGGTGGTGGTGGGGAGGATTTTTTATACCTCCCTGTTGTCTATTTTAAAAGTTCTTTTAATGTTAATGTTTTATGTTGTGCGCTGCCCAGAGCTTCCTGTGGCAGGATGGGCAGGTTACATATGTCTAAATAAATAAATAGATCTTCCAGCACCATAGAGTCCTGCCTAGCATGCCAGGCCAGCTGAGACAGAAGCAGTAGCAACCTCCCTGCCCCCACAGCCACCTCTCAGCTGAGAGGCATGGTAAAAATCTCCCTTTCCTTGCAGTCTCTTTCCCTAGCAGCCGCCTGTCAGCTGAGCGGTACGCTAGAGATCGCCCACTCACCTCCAATCTCCCTCCCTGCTTGCTTGCCTGCCTCTCAGCTGAGCGGCAGAGATCACCCACCCGTCTCCTTTCCCACCTCTCAGCTGAAAGGTAGAGATTGCCCACCCACCCCCATTCTCCCTCCCTGCCTCTCAGCTGAGAAGTAGAGATCTCCCACCCACCCCCTTCCCGCCTCTCAGCTGAGAGGTAGAGATCTCCCACCCACCACCACGTCTCCCTGCCTCTCAGCTAAGAGGCTTGCTAGAGATCACCCACCCACCCCTGTAATCTCCTTCCCCTGCGGCCGCCTCTCATCTGAGGCAGGGGGGAAGACTGTGGGGGAGGGAGAGCTCTAGCACACCCCTCAGTTGAGAGGCAGCCACAGGGTGGGAGACTGCTAGTCCCCACTGCAAGCACATGAAATACAGAGGGGATTGCCCACTTATTATGCTCCTTACTGTGTTGTTTGATATCTACATCATTAGCATTTCACATGTTTATATGCAGCCAGTGAGGAAACCAATAATCAAATTATAATAAACAAAATAAATGCATCATACAGGACCCTGGAGGTACCTTGAAATTCTAGGATAGCAGCAAAGCAGGGGGGGTGGGGCCTGCATGAAAGGTTGGAGGAACGTCAGTTAACATTTCAGCAGGGGAAGTGGCATCTCTTTTAAACATCCAGTTGTTTTCTCTCACACACTTCTCAGCTAAATCCTCTCTCAGCCGCCTTGCTGCTCACCCCTACCTTAACCTCACACTTCATCTCCCACCCTGCCCCCCAGCAGGAGGGCCAGAGATGCACATTTTAGACACATGAGAAATACAGGCTGCAGGGGGCCAAGGCAGACCCACAACCTGTATTTTTCACAAAGGGTCCTGTAAAATGTGCAAATCTGGCCACCCTGTACCCCCCACTGCCATCCCGCCTGTCATTGTGTGTTTTAATATTTTAATGTTTTGTTTTAATGTTTTATTGTTATGTTTTATTGTTTTAATGTTTTATTGTAAGCGGCCCCCGAGCTCCTGTGTCAGGAGGGGCAGAGTATCAAGATTTTATAAATAAATTAATAAACTCTTCTCCCCCCCTTATTACTTACTCCCCCCCTGCCCCTAAGCTATTATCCACCCCCCAACCCATCCCTCCTTCCATCATCTACCACCCCCGCCCCCCATCCACCCCCGCTCCACGTCCCTCCTGCCACCAGCCCCCCTCACCCCAACGGTGAGTCTAGCAACCCCCCTCCGCGCCCTCCTCGGGGATCACGTGGTGCGGCCGTGTCACCGCGAAGCTGCGGGCGCTGGGCCGCGCGGGCCGCCGTCCGGAGGGGTGGGCGGTGCTGACGGAAGCCGGGCAGCGTAGCAGGGGCAGAACGAGCGAGCGTGTGTGTGTGTGTGTAGGAGGCAGCTCCGGTGTCGTCTCTCGCTGTCTCCCCTCCCCCCCCTCAGCGATGGCGGCGGCGATGATGGCGGCGGCGGAGCAGGAGGCCTCGAAGGGCGGCGGGCGGAACCGCGGCGGGGTGCAGCGAGTGGAGGGCAAACTCCGCGCCAGCGTGGAGAAGGGCGAGTACTACGAGGCGCACCAGATGTACCGAACCCTCTTCTTCAGGTAAACGCGACCGGCCGCCTCGCTTCCAGAGCCTTCGCACCGCGTACCGGCCTGCCGCGCGCACTCCCCGCCCTCGCCGCCGCGCCACTGGTCGAGCCGTCTGCCCGTCTCTCTGAAGCGCCCTCTGATTGGCTGAGAGGGGGGAGGGGCTCGGTGAGGGGAAGGGGGCTTAGCTGGCTACCCCGCGCGCCGGGCAGGTCTCGCCTCAGGGCAGCGTCACCCTCTGCTCTCTCCGGGCGGGGGCGGGGCTCCTCTCCTGCTTCTCACCCCCCCCCCCCAAACTGGGGTACTCTGGGTGCCTCAGCTACACCCTGGGGAGGGTCTGGCCCCCGGCTCCCTATTTGAGGTGGCCAGATATGCAAAATTGGGAGGACACTTATGAGAAATACAGGTTGCAGGGCTGCATTGGCCCCACTCCAGCCCTGCAACCTGCATTTCTCATAAGTGTCCTCCCAATCTTGCAGGACACGTGAGAAATACAGGTTGAGGACACTTATGAGAAGTACAGGTTGCAGGGCTGGAGTGGGGCCAGTGCAGCCCTACAACCTGTATTTCTCATAAGTGTCCTCCCAATTTTGCATATCTGGCCACCTCAAATAGAGCGCCGGGGGCCAGACCCTCCCCCGGGTGTAGCTCAGGCACCCAGAGTACCCCAGTTCGGGGGGGTGAGAAGCAGGAGAGGAGCCCCGCCCCCGTCCGGAGAGAGCAGAGGGTGACGTATTTTGCATATCTGGCCACCCTATTGCTCCTGAGTCCAAAGCAGCTAGGGTTGCCACCTATGCAAATTTTAAACAACACTTACGAAAAATGCATGTCATGGCGCCCGCGTAGGCACCTTAAAAACCTGCGTAGCTGGCACCCCCAAAAGGGCCTAGCAGGGGATGTAACTCCCTTGTTTGTTGTTGTGTTCTTGTTAGACCTGAAATGAGTAGTGGGCTTATTATTTGCATCTGGGTAGCTCCTATTATATCTGTGTGACTGGATTGGTTGGGTACTGGTGGGGGTGGGCATCACATCTAGGCAGTAGCGGTACTTATTGCACGTGTGTTGTTGTCAAAACCTAGGGCTGCCATATATGCAAAAATGATAGAACCAAAACGACCATAAACTCAAAATAACGGGGGGAGTCCCCAAATAAAAGTGTCGGTTTTGATAGGACGTACTTGAAATGCTCATCTGGTGGGTTTCTTTAAGTCTTGACAATGTTAGCACTACTGCACACGTGCAGTTGCCAAAAATAATGGAACCAGCATGGCCAGAACCCTGAAATAACTAGAAACAAACAACCCAAAATAACAAAGACAGACACCTGATGGAGTGTAAACAGGTATTGGTTATTACCCAAACTGCCGTTTTCTGCTCAGGTAGGGTATACTATATTTGAAGGATTTACCTTGGGACTGGGGGTGTTTTTTTTATATATATATTCATTTCTCACTCCAATTATTATACTGATGGTTAGAATGTTGTGTGAGTTTGTTGTTTTTTTACTTTTTCTTAAAACGAGAGCTTAGATTCTCATGTTTTTGGACAGGGACCTGTGTTCACTGCGTTTTCCTCGTCAGTGGGGTGAACACAAGTTCTGGCTGGTAGACTTGAAGCAACCCTGACAATTGCAAGATGGAACAATTGGGAAATCTGGTATCCTTTCTGCTAAAGGCAATAGAGGTGGAGTCAACTGCAGTGTTTAGCTGCCTGTTGTTGTTAGTAGTGTACAAGGTCTTGTTCATGAGAAATTAGGTTTTATGGAAGGGTCAGTTGGGGTAGTGTGTAGTAATTAACAAAATGGCTTTAGGCTTCCCTCACCCCCTTAAGTTTTCCTTTGTACAAGCACGCCCTCGCACATCACGCTGACCGGAAGGGAAGTCTGGCATCACCATGTGGTGCCAAGTCAGTAGATATTTTTAAACGAGCAAGGTGGGCAGGGGGCGTCGGTGGCCGCTGAGTAGCACGGCTGCAGGGCGACCATAGGGACCACTTCAAACGGGCAGCCCCCACCATGGCTGCCACAGAGGCGACCGCCATAGATTCAGCTGACCCTGCATGGCGCACTCCTGATTTTTCAGCATCGCTCTGCGTGGCCATGAGTAGCCGCTGCATGGGTCGTGGGAGCGTGCGTCCCCATATTCCACCTTCACACGAGCAGTTGGATGTGTGTCGATGGGGGACCGTGCGTGAACGTGTCTTGGTTAAAAACACCCAATACCTTTCCCTTGTGAACAAACCTTTGCAAGACAATTCCTAGGCCTTGGATGGGGTTTTTTTCCCCATGAAGAAGTGGCGTTCTCATGACAGTAGCACACATGTAATGATGCTTTAGAGCAGGGGTGGGGAACATTTTTGAGGCCGCGGGCTGCATTGTAGGTCCTCGAATGTGCTGGAGGCCGCACGTTGAAATAAATTTAAATTAATTTAAAGCAAGTAAAACTCTATTACAATATTCACACACACATGCTGCCTCGCTCCCAGTCTCACCTGCGCCCGTCTCAGCGCTGGCCCCGGGCCTGTACTTGATGCAGTGACCCCGCCCACGGGCGCAGATGCCCTGGCCCGGTGCCGGGGTGTGGGTAGCAGCAGAGCTCGGCGGCGCAGCACAGCATGTAGACCCCGCAGGGCTCCGCCTCCAGTCAGGTGCAGACCGCGACGCAGACGCAGCCGGGATGCCGCACTAGCTCCGGGCAGGCCGTTCAGATTATGTAGGCCTGATTCTTGTGTGCGGCCCGCAAAGCCCCGCTTGGGCTACAGCGAGCCGGGCGATGGGCTGGGCTGCATATAATGGGAAAGGCCTTAGAAGTTGGCGGGCCACAGGAAAAAGCCCCACGGGTCGGAGGTTGCCCACCCCTGCTGTAGAAGTTACCTTTTGTGGTTTTTCCTATCAGTGCAGTCTTGTGTGCCTACTGCCCAGGCGCTTATTACAGTTATCCCCTTTTACCTTCTCTACCCAATTCATTTTATGTGTGGTAAACTCAGACAGAAGGCTGAGGTTGAATTTTTAAAAGCGTTAAGGAAGGTGGCTTCACAAGGAGCAGCTTCTTAGCTGAGTTATATGGAGATTAACTATTTAAATAAAGGCTGCAGAAAGGTGTAATTATTGTTTACACCAATGCGTTTTGAGACGATGCCCAAGTGGAAAAGGCGTGGCAGAAGTGTGACATGTCACTGCTCCTCTGATTGAATTAGTCATCTGAGAAAGCGCACACCGGCTTTAAAAGACAGCATTTGGTAGTGACCTAGTAGGCGCTCTGGATCCTTACACTATGATCCTCACTCCATCAAAGGGCATTTTCAGACGAGACGCTACCCGCCCACCCACGATACATGTTACAGAGAAGCCATAGGGCAACGTTGCAGCCCTGCAACATGTAGAGGGCGTGGGTGGAGAGTGTCTTGTCTGGAAATGCCCTAAGTCAAAAGCTCAGCTCTTGTTGGTTTTAATAGGTGAGATTTGCACCCTTTGTATTTTTATGGCCTTTGTCTTTACTTTTAAAATTCTTGTTATCCTTTTCAAAGCTGAAATTCTTTTTATAGAAAGGTACAACTCATACAGAAGTGAAGTGCATAGGTGCCCCCCCCCCCCCCCCACCGTTGCCCGTGTAAAAAGGGCCCTTGACTCTTTTTAATAAATAAATAAAACTCACCATTTTAAATGTGCTAATGAAACCTCCAGTAAACTGCCTCATCATAGGAATATCACTTAACAGCTGCCTTTTGAATGAGTCCGAAAAGGAGCTTTCCTCCTGTAGTTAGGCAAATCAGATCAAGTGTGATCCAATTTTACTCGCACTCCATTTTTGCACAACAGTTTATTCATTTATTTGTAATAATCCCACCCAACCCAAGAGCCAGGAAACTAATATTCATAACTCCACTGGATGTTAAAAACACTGGACTAAGACCTTCATAAGCCACTACAGAAACCTATCCTTGCCAGCCTGCCGTTTTACCCCTATATCTGCTGTGTTAAATGCTTTGGAATGCTATCTGCCTTTCCTACTGCGGTCCTCTCTCAAATGGCTGCTACTATCGACAGACCTAACCTGCATTTATTTTGTTTACCCTTTGGTTATTGGTTTCTCCTCGTTATATTTAAATGTTTGAAATGCTGATGGCTTTTTCTCTAACATCTCCCTCTAATTGTTTTCCTATATGTAAGCAATGGAGACAAAATTGTACAGATCTCGTTTATTGGACCAACTTTTGTTGGTGAAAATCTGCAAGTTTTTGTGCTACACAGGGCCCTTCCTCAGGCATGTAGCAAAGTAAGTCAGCAATACATAAGCTCCTGCATTTGCTCAGTTGTTCTATTTCTGACGTGCCATGCTCCATGCCTGAGAAAGAGCTATGTGACTCGAAAGCTTGCAGATTTTACTTTCACCAACAGAACTTGGTCCAATAAAGGAGACTGTACAATCTGAACTATTTTGCCTCTGCTGCATATGTTTGGGAGCCAGATGGCAACAACCCCACTGCAGGCCCAAACATAGGAATGGGGGTGTCACTATCACCTGCCCAGTGGTGCAGCTGCACCAGGAGCCATGGGAAATTCCTGCACATAGGATAGTTAGATTCCATCTGCTTCATTGTCTGTTACAACCTAGCTAAGCCTCTGTTAAAGAATATAAATATTGCAATATTCCACATTCTTGTGGTGGTGGTTTTTCAAGATAAATAGGCCTGCTTCATGGCACGATGTTTTTATACTATGATAGGGTTGTCCTTTGAGTATACGACTGTTACAGTTTTGAATCATCTAAGTTAAGGGGTGGGGTAAACTTTCCTGTCCCAGGGGCCACTTTGAATTTTAGTACAAGCTCAAGAGGGTTGCATACAAGTTGGGGGTGGGAGTGCTTAAGGGATGGACTCAAGAAAAGGAGGGTCCAGGTCACGGAATTGTGCCATAGTTTTGTCCGGTATCCTTGTGGGCGTGCCTTTATCTTTGCTCTCTTTCACTGAGCTCAGTTTCTCAGTGGTTGGAAGTAAGAACTGGATCAAGATCCCAGATCCAGGAACTAGAAAGAGGCCCCATGAAAACTTGCTGGGGGCTCGGTTTGGCTTTCGGGCCTGAGGTTCCTCACCCCTCTTCTAGTTGAAGAGTTTATTGTAAACTCTAGTCTGTTTAATGTTAGTGTGACAGCACAATTTCCAAAAGTGTTCCGTGCCAGCATCCAGTTGCTGCAGATAAGGCCTCATTTCCAAAAAGCAGCTAGTGCTCAGATATGTGTTCAAAGGGAATATTTTCAGATTCTTCAATCAACACTGGGTGCAATCCTCTGCCGCCATTAAACTTAATAGCAAACCTGCCATTGGCTTTAATGGTAGAGCATTGCCCAAACTGTCTACATCATCGGGTGCCTAGTCTCAGCTTTTCAGAAAAGCAAATAATGTGGTTCATTTATTTTGTGTTCTGGTCACTACAAGCACATTTTCCCTTTTATAATAACTTTAAGCAGCAATAATTCTTAAATACAAGTTTGAATATATTGAATGTTCTTGCTTATTACTGTAGATACTGATTGGTTCATTGGGCAAGCCTAGTATTCTGACTTTTGACCTAATTCAGGATTCCAGGTTTAGGGCTAGAGTCAGACTCCTAGAATTATGTTTATTAGTGCTCATGGAAGCTTTGTTTTTTCTCAGAAACTTTAATTATGGCAGCGTTTCCATTTGGTTGTACATTTCTGCATTTTTAACAGTAGTGACTCTTATTTTAAAAAATGTGAAGGAACAGACAATTACTAAATGAATTAATTCATCAGCATGCCAGATACGGTAACTTTGGTTTTCCGTGTTATCTTAACTACAGCTGTTCCCTAGGGAGAGACTGTACAGTATTATGATCTGAGGAAATTAGCCTGGGAGTAATTTAGGGGGATTAAATTTTGGACATATTCTGCTTTTCTCATAGCTGAATAAATATATAAAATCATTAATAAATGATAATCTATAATCCTAATGCATGCTATTGGTGTTTTCATTTGAAATGATACTGCTTCTTAGTGTCCTGGTTTCAGAAGAGAGAATTTAATTGAGCTTTTGACCGACACAACACCAGCAATCCCTCATGCTTTCAATTGGTAGCTGTATGATAATGATGTAAGAGGCTAATTAGAATAGACCTGTAAGGTGTGGCTTTATTTTCAGGCAGTGGTAGCTGCCTGAATACTTAAATGTACAGCCACTCTTCATTATAAACAGGCGACTGCTGAAGCCCCAATTTTGCAAAAACCGCTTGACCTACGTTTCTGAAAATTTCATCATGGCTGTAAATTGTGAGGACCATCATATCCACAAAGTTTGAAAAATATCCATCAGGAAAATAAAAAGTTATTGCAGCTTAAACGTTAATTGCTTGTGGTCAAAATTCATACTGGCCT
>QEPC01010859.1:4852780-5000129 GCA_003113815.1 Sphenodon punctatus
ATAATTATAAAATGTGCAAGTTTAGTTATTGAAAAAAATGAAGTATGTATGGTAAGGAACATAGTACATATATATTACATGTATGTTGACGATAAAATATTAAATATTGCTCTAAGCGTGAATTAATTTCTATGTTTTTTGGAGTTTGTTTTGTTGCAATGTATGAGTGGAAGGTGGTTTGAATTGTAATTGTACTGAATTGTGTTTTTGTGTGTATTTTAAGAAAACTCTTGTACATTTAAGTGTCTTTTTAAACTTAAGTTTTTTGTTTTAGTGAATATACAATTGCTGTGCTTTTTAAGTGCTTGTATTTTTCAAACCATGTTAATAGGTAACTCTTTGATTGTGATCAGGCAGTGACCTTGAAATGGTGCAGAGGTGAGGGAGCAAGAAAAAAGTTTGTATTGCTGCTGAATAATGAGCATTAATTGAATTTTAGAGTCTCTTCATTAGTTGAAAGGAACAGAGCAGTAGTCCTGTTGGAGTCTGTTTTGTCCTGTCTTGTCAGACTTGAGTATTGTTAACAGTGTGTGTAGAGAAATAGTAAACCATATTTTTCCCTAATACATCTGTACTAGTCCTCTTAGGTAACTACAGACCTAGCAATACCCAAAGATAAATAGCAGGGATTATAAAATCATAGCATACAAGCCTATGAATCAGTTAAGGAAGCCAGTCCCTGTGGTGGGAGAGGGAGCTTAAGACTTATAGAAAATATGATTTCTGGCATCTTACTAATTTATTTTTTTTCTGAAAGATCTCTGTCTGAATATCCAGGGAGTCCAAATATGGAAGGAACAATTGTATTCTATGGGACTCTGTCCCATATTAATTATATGGGACTCATGACACTCCTATTGAGTGTCCAAGGGCTAACATCCTTTAGGTAGGGTTGTACTAAAGTGTTTTACTCAAGCTAATATTCTGTTTATCCTTCTAGTGGCTCTGTAATTCTCTCATGGGTTTCTGTGCAAGCCTCACTAGCCATAGTTCAGAACTCAAACCGTAAACATGTGACCTCCTCATGCCCAAGCTACCTTGTTGTTGTTATATAAGCTACCTTCTCGTTCCATTTAGTTCCTTCCAACCGCTCTTACAGCTCGGTTGCTTCTAGAAATGACTTCAAAAGCTAGTTTCAAATTCTGTACGTCATGTAATTGTAAGCTACCCATGACAGATCCCCATGAGTTATGCCTTATTTGCCTGGGGGAAGGGCATAAACTCACAGGGTGTACGGCGTATTCCCTCCTTGCCCTGAGAGAGAGCTCATAGGGAAAGATGCTTGAGGCTTCCAGGTCTTCTCGTGGAATAAACTTTATGGCGGTGGGGATGCTGGTCCAGTAAAAGTTCCCAGAAGACCTGCTTTGGAACCGCCAGTGATTCCATCAGCACCACTAACTGTCTCCACATTGAGAGATGCAGTATCAGAAGGAGAGGTACATATGGAAAAATCAGTGCCGGCATCATTCGCTGAATCTCCACCCCCGCAGCCAGAAAGGTCACCAGTTGTGCTAAAGGTGCCAACTGCACTCCTAAAAAGAAGGAAACAGGAGAAAAAGAAAGGGAAATAGTTGTGCATACAGGGAAGGCACAAAGAGAGAGAGAGTGGTCTCCGCCTCTGCGTCGAGATATTCCACGTGCACCGTCATCAACTCACTCAGTGCCTTCCTATGTGAACTCCCCAAATACCAACATTTTCATAACACTAAAACTAACAAAATACTTTACATTGATCATGGGTCCCTCCAACCCAAAGGATGGGATAGCGTAACTTCCCCATCTCTTTCCCCCCCTTTCCCCTCCCGCCGTGTACATCAAAGCTCTGGCTCCCAGTTGGTCTGGTGGGTTTGGGCAGCAGCTATAGTGGCACAGGGCACGCTCCTCCTGCTCCCACTCAGGAGGCTCTGAGGGTGGAAATGGCAGCTTGGCTTCTCTTGCTTCTGAGAAAGCTGTGTGGCCATGCCCCAGGCAGCTGCTTCTGACGAGCTGCAGTACAGGTGCCCGAAAGCCTCAAACATCTCCCGAGCTGCCATTTGCCCACCTCTAGTGTGTACTAATCCTAAACACTCCACAGATCCTCAGCCTAGAGTAGGACATGCGTGTTTTTGCTTTGTCTGCTAGCCTGTACAATTATGTCAGCTAACTTGATTTTTTTTAAAAAAAAATCTCTAGTGTTGACACTCATGCTGCCTTGGATGGTGATTGCACTGTTGGTGTGTGTTCTTATTTAGATAAGGTGGAATCAGCTTGCAGCTGTAGCAGACGCCAAAAGTAGCTTCTGATTTCTTGAAAAACATTTCCACATGTTCATGTAAGATTTTTTTTTTTTTTTAAATTTAGAATTAAGGCTGTCTGTGGCTGAAGGTCTTGAGATGTTGGCTGCTATGAAGATCCGAATGTGGTTATGGCAAAGTGGTAGGGGGTCTGACATCATGGGTGGCAAGTATGGGAAGTGGGTTGCTTGTATATTAAGAGGGTTTTTCTGTTCCCTTTCAAAGAGGGAAGTTAGTGTCTGAATTGTTGAGCAGGTTGTGAGGCTTGTGAGACTGAAGTTTCTGTCATTGTGATAAAAATTTATTCAAGTTTATAAAATCATGAGCGATGACGTCCGGTACAGAATTGTAGAAAGATCTCGGCGACTTTGCCCATGTCGGTAGGGAGTAGTGGAGAATCCCCCTGCACTATTTGTTGGAATGCTCTGTGTGCAAGTCTATAAGGGAATTTTGGATTATGCCTTTTCTGACTTCAACATTTGTTTATAATACTGCCCAGAAATTGGAGCTGCTTTTAAATAACAGGAACTTGGAATGTATCCAGAGAGTAGCCATTTTCGCTAGATCGGCTGCTAAAACTAGGGCTAGATTTGTTTGTGGTTGCCTCAAGGTGCAGCTAAATATGTAATATATGGGGTCTGTGTATCAACTGGCTTAATTTGCAGTTTTTAAAATAGATCTATTTTTATGTTTAAAGTTATTTCTGCCGTTTTTATTGTTTAAACTATACAATACTTTTTATAATGTTTTAAATACCTTTGTTACCGTTCTATGCAATACCTAACAATTTATGCATTTAATAAATGCTACTACTCCTAAATCATGAGCGGTGTGGACAAAGTAGGGAACTGTTGTTTGCCCTTTCTCACAATAAGAGAACAAGGGGACGCTCTCTGGAGTTAAATGGTGGAAGATTTAAAACAAAAGGAAGTACTTTTTCACTCCGTGGACAATACAGTTGTGGAACCCGTTGCCAGAGGAGGTAGTGAAAGCCAGCAGCACTACTAGCTTCAAATGGAAACTCAATAAATTCTTAGTAGAGCCATAAATACTTACTAGTTGGGGATTAAACCCCTGACTACCGGTAGCTGGGAGTGGTTAGCAGGAAGAGATGGGTCACACCTCCGTGACGTGTACTTGACTTCTCTTGAGCTACTGTAGCTGGTCACTGTCAGAGACAGGATGCTGGGCTCGAAGGACCATGGGTCTGGCCCAGTGTGGCACTTCGTACGTAGTGGTAAGTGCCTGGGTCAGATGCTTTGAAATATCATGTCGCAGGTTCTTCCTATTAGCTGTCCTCTTAGTGTGGTGATAAACGTTGTAATAGCCACCCACAAATGGGTAGCGACCTGCCCGTTATGTCACCCCAGACCGTGAACCTATGTTTGCAGTCTGGTGCCCCGTATAGCATCCTGCCATGGCAGTTTGGGCTAATGCACACCCACTTGCGTTGGCCCAGCCGTCAATATGGGAATGCCATCTGTTAGGAGGAGCCGCTGGCTGGGAAGGAGGAGCCGCATGCTGACCATGAG
This sequence comes from Sphenodon punctatus, assembly GCA_003113815.1. Classification (NCBI taxonomy): domain Eukaryota; kingdom Metazoa; phylum Chordata; class Lepidosauria; order Sphenodontia; family Sphenodontidae; genus Sphenodon; species Sphenodon punctatus. The sequence goes on from QEPC01010859.1 coordinate 4,856,586, forward strand.
CCTCCCCAATGGTCTTCACCCAAGAAGGAGACGGTTGGGGCTCACGGCTGTTTCATGAAGCAGCTAGGGCAAGCCCCAGGCATGTGCCACATGTGCTGCTGCACATGGCCCCTCAACCAGCAGGAGCCCCACACTTGCCTGGCTGGGTGGCAAGCTGCAGCCAGCTTCTCCCCCAGTAAGTTCTTCTGCCTCCCCTCTCTGGCTCTGCTTGCTAGTAGCAGCAGCAGCAGGACACCAGGACTGGGAAATAAAGCTGTTTGTTTACAAACAACTCTTCCCCATGTGAGTGAGCAGAAGGTTGCTACCTTGTGAAGAAGGTTCTTTGAGATGGCATCTAACATTCTCACAACTGGGTTGTGCATGCTCACCTAGTATAGAAAGCACTCTCCCCCTCAGAATGACAGTTCCTTCCAACCCTTTCTAGGAATATAAGGAAAAATTCCATGCGGGGCTGGAAGGGTTAGTGTTGTAAGAATGTTCACAGCCATCTCGAAGAAGCTTGTTTACAAGGCAGCAACCTTCTGTTCTTCGAGTGGCTCCTCACAGGCCGTTTTTACATGGCTCTGCCGGGTGGGGGGGTTCTGTGGGCGCACTGGTGCACACGGCAGCACATGCATCCCCACTCACCCCTCACTCATCCACACTCACGGAGTAACCGCCGTTTCCCTCGGTTGCTCCGTGCATGGGGATGAGTGGGGGGTGAGTGGGGATGCGTGTTAGGTCAACGTGCGCGCCCCCACTCACCGTGGGAGCGTGCGCTGTGTCATTCACGTGGGGCTGCCCCACCCATGAACACGCAGAAATCTGAGTGTTCGTGGCTGGGAGAGGCCTGTGTAAAAAGGGCCACATTCTCACAACTGTCTTACTTATACTATCTTAGGTAGGAATTTAGGATGTAAAGCAAAATCTATTCTATCTTGGAAAATCTGCAGATATGGTTCTGAGATATTATGGCTGCTATTTCATTAACTTTTCAATAGCAATGAAGTTATTGCTATCAGGAATACTGTCTTTAAACCCGCACCTCCTAACATGTTCATTTGTGCTCCCCATATAATCAATTCACGCTGCCCCGAGGGCACAAATGAACTGGTTATGGGTGGGGGCAGCATGAATTGATTATATGGGGAGTGGGGGTGCAGATGAACTGGTTATGGGGTGGGGGCAGCATGAATTGATTATATGGGGGGCGGGGGTGCAGATGAACTGGTTATGGGGTGGGGACAGCGTGAATTGATTATGGGGGCACAACTGAACTGGTTGTATATATGTCTCTTCATGGCATAATGCGCTTAAAGGCTGGCTGCATTTTGGGTGTCTTGTGTGTGTGATAGCAGCGCCTCCGGACCGGTCACACCGCATGCGTGCACAAGGCACAGGCAGCACCAGCAGCAAGAAGCAACAGGCCCTGGAGGCCACTGGCTGGTTAAGCTCACCCCCCTCCCCCAGTAAGGCACTGAACAGTCTCTGTGCCTGCCTTACTGTCCACCCGGCTGCCCCTGCAGTGGAACCACTCCTGGGGAGTGGCGGTAGGCGCTTGGCTGGGGCGGGGGGGGAAGCATTGGGAGGCCATGCTTGTCTATGGCCACTCAGCTTAGTGCCAGGTAAGGCAGCCAAGGGGTGCCAAACTGGGGTGGGGCAGGGGGAAGAAGCATGGGGAGGCCATGCTTCTCCATGGCTGCTCGGAGGGGTGGAGAATGAGAATCCTTCCTGTTCAGAGGGAGTAAATTGTATGTAAATGTACACATTTGCACAATCAGGTGGAGTCTAATTATGCAAACTAGGCCCCGCACCAAGACTTCACACATGGCCTCACAAACCCTGAGTCCGGCCCTGCAAGCAGCCAGCCAGCCAGCCAGGAAGGGAACCGTGGCCAGCGCACCAAGCATGGCTGGCAGCCACTACTGTTCCCTTTCCTGCCAGCTGGAGAGGGGATGGGAGCAGCTACTGGGATTGGGTGAGTGTGCATGTTACTACACTCACCCATGGCCCGTTTATTAGGTGCATAAACCACACGAGTTGTGGGTGAGTGTAACATGGCACTGACAGAGAAATCATCCCATGTGGTATCACCCTTATTAGTTGCCAGCACACATAAGCTAATGAGGCTCCACAAAAGACTGTTGCGCTGTTACAGGTGTCCTCTCTAGCGACCAAACTGACTTTGCACGGCTTTGGGGAGAGCAGAGTGAGGAAATTCGTGGTAGGAGACTTGCCTCTTTTGGCTCTTCCACATACGAGTGTTCTGTACCTTTCTTTCTGTATAGAGATACAGCAAAAATGCATTTATGCTTTATTCAATTGAAGCACTACAATGTGCTTAGGGCTTGTATGTTATTGATATGTGTTAGCTGTCCTGGTATCCCAGGTGATATAAGAGGATTACGTTTTGCCATTATCTATTTTGCCTCTAGAAGATCTTGAATGTGATGTTAAGAATTCCATTATGATTCACTGCTGTCATATGATAGTATTTTTACAGTTTTCTGTGTGTAACAAAGCTCTCCCTGGTTTCTCTTGGATATTAACTTCAAGTTACAGTAAAATCTATTCCAGGGATGGAGAACCTTGGCCCATGGAGAACAGCCAGGAGTTGGTTTTTATGTAGACTTTTTCCAGTTCCTGGGTCTGGCCTATGAATCCAGGCCCTACCCTCAAGCACAGAAGGAGTGAGCTCAGGGGAGTTGGAGTGGAAATGAGGGCATGTCTTCAAGGATAGGGGATAAATTTATGACATCGATTCATGTCTGGACGACCACCTTCTTCCTTGCCCCACCCTGAACACACCCAGTTCCTTTCTGGCCTATGGAGGGCCAGAACTCATTCCCAACGTGTCCCACTGTAGGGAAAAGGTTCCCTGCCCCTGATCTACTCATTCTTTATGAACCTTACACACACAGCTTTATAAAATCTTGCTTCATACACTGTTTTTCAGTAGAAAAATATTTACTTGTTAAGAACAGATTTTTAATAAACCTTATGTTATCCTTATCCCAAGTAGCCTTGAATTTCAGATCAAGACATTTTTTGAACACTTGCAGACCTGTCACTTAATGCTTTCTCTCAGATCTTTTGTGTTTGTTTTTTATTTGCAGATACATGTCGCAAAGTAAACACGTAGAAGCAAGAGAACTAATGTATTCAGGTGCCCTGTTGTTCTTCAGTCACAGTCAAGTAAGACACTTTCGGTTTTGTTCTTTGTTTCTTTCGCAGTTTGTTTGAAGGTGGGACAATGAATTACTTGTGCTTAAAATTGCAAGCTGCTAGCTGGCCTTAGTCTATAATTTTACATTACACTTTAGGGTGTTGTCTTGGCAGAGATGAATTGCACCAAATTGTAGCACATGGTTTTTGAGATCTTGTGATGTTTGCAGAAAACATCAAGATTACAAATTAACCCACTTCAGCTATATTTTTATACAGGCTTCCAGTTTGACTGTCAGCTATAAATTCACTACTTTTTTATGGTGAAAAAAATTGATCTGCTTTTCAGAATTTTGTTTTAAACTGTAAGTATTTCTTGACCTTTTCCTAATAACTAATTATGGTATTGGCATGTATATTTCTTTAGCAAAACAGTGCTGCCGATCTGTCCATGCTGGTTTTAGAGTCTTTGGAGAAATCAGATGCAAAAGTTACAGATGAGCTATTAGGTGAGATTTTTCTTACTGTGTTTCAGATGTATTTGCATGTGTTGTCATTAATGCAATGTTCTGATTAGTCCCTTTCTTTGTGACACAAGTTGTGGTTCCTGCCGGTGTTAAAGAATTAGATGCAGAAGTCGTCCTTGCAAAATTAGTAGAAAATAATGGATTCTCAGTAATTGACATTGTTCCAAGCAGATAGACATACTCTGAGCAAACATCACTATGTTTTGTAGGTGGAACATCATTTTTGGCATTGTCCTCTCTCCAGCACAGGAGCCACATGTATTCTCTGCACAGTAATTGACCTCTCTGCCGCTTTGATGGACAGCCACTTCCCATCCAGTCAGTATGGTGATCGGCCATTTTGCCAAAGAAACTTTGCTTGTCGGACTGTCTGATTCGGTAAGCGTGCAGTTCATAAAGTGGTTCTTGTGAGCTGCCCAGCTGGAAGTCGTACGAAGAGCCCTTTCCACACCCACTGCTGTTCCAGGGGCCTGAAGACAGAATGGAGAGTGGGAGAGGGAATGCACTTTGTTTCTGTAGCTCCCATCTGGCAGTGTCCTGTGATGGTCCTGCTCCTAATTACAGGCTTCCAGTGGTTGGTGTGAACCCTCTCAAGAGAAGCCTTCTTCCTCACTGGAACTCCAGGGCATCTGTGCTAGGCCATAGGACACGGGAAACTTTCCCTGCCTGGCATCATTTTGCTAGGCAGAGCATGGCTTCTGGCATTGCAGCGGAGAGGTCAATTGGACGTTACTGATTGGCTTTTGCACATGAAAGTACGTTTTCCAGAGTCACCATGTTTTAAAAGATTAACTGTCATTTTTCAGATGTCCTGCAAAGTTCTAGAAACAGATGACTTAAAAAAAATTAAACAGCCCTAGAATCATTGTCTCTGATAGTATTAAGAACTGCATGTTTTAATTACTTCTAGAGAATTTGGCTAAAATGTTCAGCCTGATGGATCAGAATTCTCCCGAAAGAGTGGCTTTTGTGTCCAGGGCTCTGAAATGGTCCAGTGGTGGATCAGGAAAACTGGGTCATCCGAAATTACATCAGTTACTAGCCATCACATTGTGGAAAGGTAGGAACAACCAACTCTGAAATCTCTCCCCAACACCATGCTATTGCAAACAAACAAAAAATCTTGTTTAAAATATTTTTGAAAGTGAATCATTAACTATAAGCAAATTATGCTGGGTTGCTTTTTTAAAAACCGAATATATATATATTTACAAACCAAGAGTGAAATACAAAGTGTAGACGTCCCACCAGAGGTTAAGACAACTTGGATTAGGCGTTGTAGTGTTGCTGTTTTCCTGTGGGTTCCCAGTAGTACTGCAGCTCTGGACTGAGAATGTTAGTCTGAGATGTTAATCTTTATCCCCTTGTCAAAAGTTCAGATGGTGTTTGGATGAGCCAAACTTTCTTTTGATGTCACTGCATAATTTGTTGGCTGACTTTGGGTGTTCCTGTTGCCAACCACCTAATGAGCATTTTTGGAAGCATTTCAGCATTAGATACTTGGGAGAGGCTAGACAGAGCAGTAGTAAAGCCACGCTGCAGAGAGGAAGCAGCTATGTGTTCTCTGGACTGAGGGTGATCAATTCTAGTGAGAGAGATGATGTACCATTCACCTTTTTTTAGTTTCTTATTCTCTCTCTCTGTCACTTCTAGTTGTACTGTTTGATTGGCAGCGTAAGCAGGGCAAATCTGATTTGACAAAGTGAGTCTAGCTAGGGGTTAGGAGAAACCATCTCTCCCTGCAGTTTGTGGATTATAATTACATTTAATGTTGGAGTCTGTGGTACATGTGATTTGAACTGAATTTTTAAGACTGAACTTATTCCTGTAAGGTATTAAAAATGCTAGTTGGTTGGTTGATGGTGGGTTTGTGTATCTAAGAAGAAAACTGTATACGGCAGGAGAAACAGTAGGAGGGAGAATAGGTATCACTAATTGGAAATGTGTTTGGGGATAGTGATTTTGCAGCTCTCAAACTACAGTGTTCCTTTTGCAAAATAATGTCACTGGCTACTTAGACCATGTGTCGATTTATACAGCTGCCACTTTGTAGCATGACTGTGAAGGGAACAAATGTAGCCAATTGGCATCTCTAATTATTATTTTTCTCTCCCTCTCTAGAGCAAAACTATTGTGAATCCCGGTATCACTTCTTGCACTCTACTGATGGCGAAGGATGTGCTAATATGTTAGTAGAATATTCATCATCCAGGGGATATCGCAGTGAGGTGGACATGTTTGTAGCTCAGGCAGTTTTACAGTAGGTCTTCAAACTTCCTTTGTTATAAAATGTTTTGCCTTCCAGAGCATTTGTGTAGATGACTCGCATTTTGGAGTCTGGACTCAAGTTACCTGAGTAACCAAAGGTTAAAGTATCCCCTGCCAAAAAATATTTAAAGGATTTTGTAAAGTGATAATGAGTTGGAAATAACTCCTCCATTTACTTAAGATGGAGAGAGGAAAATACCTCCCTCTGTTAGCATTATTATAAAGTAGTTTATGATAAGGACATGAACATATTTTTCATTTCTTGTAATATAGCAAACTTTGTACTCTTTGTAACTCAGTGTGTTTTTTTAATCAAGCAAGGCAATGGGAGGCGGGGGCAGGTCCGTGGCCGCTGCGTGGCACTGCCGCAGAGCGTCCACCCAGGTGGAGTACGTAGGGAGGAATTAAAATGGGCGGCAACACTGGCCATGGGGGCAAGCTGCCATGCACTCCCTCTGCCATGGAATATGATGGGCGGAAACATGCCGGGCTGGCCTTTGCAGCTGACGTATTCCCAGCGTGAGCTTGAGGAATCCAGGCTTCCTAGCACTCTTGGCCGGTCCTTGTGACTTGCAAAGGCCATGTCCCCCAGCCACAGTACCTATGAATGGCGGACCAGTCTGCTAGCGTGGCTGGCTGCCTCCATTCATACAGGCAGGGGCTCCGTGGCTGCCCGTTTGGCTTGCCCCACACAGAACGCTCTATTTCCCAGCAGTGCTCCATGCATGGCCATGAGTGGGTGCTCCGTGGCTCTCAGGCGTGCACGTTCCTCCGCCCCATCTTCAGACGGCCAGTGGGCTCCATGGCTCTTGGATGGCCATGCAGGGTAGCATCTTATCTAAAAACACCCACTGGCTGAAGCATGAATCTGAAATATTTTCCTGCCGTTAATATCACTTATGTTTCAGAGAACCAGCCACCCCAGTCAACACTGGGTCTTTTAAACTAAGTACCGTGAAGCAGATGGATAAGCTCAGTACCTGCCCCGAAAGGTTCATACCAATCAATGGTAGTTGTAGGCTGCCCCAGCATGTGAGGAGCTGTTGGCTGTTCTAAAATCACTAAAATATTTGTTTTGTGGTTAGGCTAAGAAAGCGTTGCTACACAGGCTTAAAAAATTAACCAAACTTTTAGCTTAACAGCCTTGAAAGTATCCATTTTCATTGCTACGCTGTAATGAGAAGTTGTCCTCCTCTTTGACCTTGATTCCCAGTGATAAATGGCTTTCTTTCTCTCATGCTTTTTGTTATATTGTAGTGGCCTGAATGAATTGAAACAAGATATGGTTTTGCCATGTTGAAGCACTTTCAATCTTATTTTGTCTGCTTGTACCATCCCATCCCATTATCCAAGCTGTAAATCAGGGATGTTCTTATAATGCTGGACAATCATAGCTTCTAAAATTGCTACATATGAACAAAAGGTTATAAGAGCCTTCCAAGCAATAATTAAATAGAAATGCAACTAAGACCACATTCCTAAGACAACTTGCTCCACAACAAGAATTAGAATTGTAGCCTAAACCTTCATTGGGTCCAGATTTATAGCTTGGATAAACTTTGAACACTTGTGGGCCAGCACAGAACTTGACAAAGAAATTTCTCTCATTGTAGCTTTCTCAACAGTATTTCATTTCTGAATGAAAACTTCACAGTAGATGTCTGGATCTTGGCCTGATGCAAGAGTTGAATGTTCTTGGTCATCAGTTGTTAACAAGAGACCAGTCCTATTCAGCACTTTGACTGCATTTACAACTTGTTGACATTTAGACTACACATACAAAATTTGTTATATGTTCCAGGATTGCACTTTTCTGAATGACTAGCATGGGTGAAGGGGGATTTTTCGTGGTCATTCAAGCAAACGCACACTTAAAAACAGAGACAATTTATGGATATACATTTCAGTTTATTTTTTGATATTCCAAATAAGGTTTTGGTTCATTGCTAGAAATTCAGAAGTACAGTGAAAGTATTCGCTTGGTTTCTAATGGTTTAGGTATTGGCCATGTGGTTGAATGGAACTGATGTCCATCTTTCAGTTAAGGTTCTCTTTAACAAGTAAGATCAGAACTACTAGTATAATAATAATTATTATTAGACATTTATATAGCGCCAGTCGTATGACCTGGTGCTGTACAGAACACAGAACTTGACGCGGTCCCTGCCTGTGGCTTACAATCTAAACTCCTTGTGTTACTCTGCAAGTGATTCTGTTTCTTCTTTGGGGTAGCTCAGAAACTTTCTCCTGGTCTGATTTTCTGTAAAAGTAGAGCTGATTATCTTCCATGAATAGTCCATTGAGCCTAATGTAGCTTATGCATGTAAATTTGCCCTTGATTAGATTGTTTGCCTTCTTACTCTGCCTAATATTTTCTTTTTCCTTTTACAGATTCCTCTGCTTAAAAAATAAAACCAGTGCATCGGTGGTTTTTACAACATATACACAGAAACATCCTTCAATAGAAAAGGGGCCTCCCTTTGTACAGCCTTTGCTCAATTTCATCTGGTTTCTGTTACTGGCAGTGGATGGGTAGGATTGATTTTTACTTGTAAAAAAGTAAAGGCATGTTTTCAATGTACACTAAAGCTGACATTTTGTTGATCTTGTTTCCATTTTAGAGGAAAACTAACGGTATTTACAGTATTGTGTGAACAGTATCAACCTTCGCTGAAAAGAGATCCCATGTATAATGAGGTGAGTTAGTGAAATTGGTTCCAGGAGGCCCATGGCTTGGGTAGACACAGGGGACAGACTACATGACAGTGGGTGGTAGCAGGGGGTGGCAGTTTCTTCAGACTAAATAAATGAGGAAAAAAACCTGGAACACATTTTATTTCTACAGAGGGTTCCCCTCCTCCACCCACCCAATCTTCCCCTTAGCTAGGGGCCTGTTTTGCAAAATAACGCATGTCTTGGTTTATGAAATCCAATAAGGTGTGTCAGAGAGAATTTGCACCATCTAACCAAACAAAAGTAATGACTCTTTTACAAAGTACTTGTCACTGGAACACCTTTAAATCCAGAAAGTTCATAATGACAGGTATAAACACGGTAACCTAGACAAAGCACAGTATCTTCTCTGGTGTGTTTATAAACAAATAGCCCTGTGCAGCAAGCACCGAAACTTATGAAGTTTAGTTTTCTAAGGGGAAATGGTGTTTCCTATAAGTCTGGAGGATTTTATGGCTGCCAAAGGGACTATATCTCCCCTCCAGGTACACCTATTGTTATACAATTTTGCATTTCTCTTTACCTTTGGGCATTTGTCCTCCCTACCATTTCTTTGAATTGGCTTGTGGGGCCACACGTTTGTCTTATGGACTGGATAAGTTCTTTGAGGCTAGGTCCATAAACAGTTATTAGTCAAGTTGATATGGGGATGAGACTTCTTACTGTCGGGCTGGGAACTAATAGCAGGCAACGGACCCCTCTGTTATAACCTGTTGTACACTTCTGTGAAGTAGGTGAAGCTGGTCACTGTTGGAGACAGGATGCTGGGCTAAATAAACCATAGGTCTGATGCAATCTGTCACTCCTTATGTTCTTAAGTTATGTAGGGAAATGCCTGCGCGCAGACTGGGTGATTGTATAGGCCTTCGTTACACAGGAACCAGGCTAAAAATTGAAATCACCCCCACAAACTAGAGCGAGAAAACTATTGCTGGAAGTTGTAGTTTTATTTCTTGCTTTCTTGGTTTGGAAGTGACCAGAATGTTAATGTTCTCTGTTTCGTGTGTCATTTCAGTACCTAGATAGAATAGGACAGCTCTTCTTTGGAGTCCCGCCTAAGCAGACATCATAATATGGTGGATTACTAGGTAAATATAATGGGAAAGTGTAAAAATTAACATTTAATGTTAGCTTTGCAACTATCGCAATTAAACGTTTAAGACAATAAAACATTTAACCTAAAAGATCTGAATAGAAAGATTAACGTAATAAAAGAATAATTCAAACAGGCTGTAAAACTCTCTGGATAGAACTAAACCAGTTCCATTCTTGGCCTGTTTACATTTAAGGCAAACATAGCAATGGAATACATGACCTATTTAGATCTGTTGCCTAAAAGAAATTTCAGTTGTTCAGTTTCTGGCCAATATATAAAGTCGTGGCTTAGACAGAGGGAAGTGGTCCAAAGGGCTCGTAGGCCAGAAGATGAAGGACAAGAAAGAAGATAATGGGGAAGCAATTCCAGGAGACTGGAATTGCATGGACGTAATCAACTCTCATAAGGGACACCATTGTATCTACTTGATACAATGTTTGAATAAAATAAGGAAAGCCTTTAATGAATGCAGTTCTTGGGGAAGAGGAGAAAAAGCCTAAATAAGGTTCAAATTCAAAGTTGGATTTATAAACTGACATACGGAGTGATTCTACAAACACTGATCACTGAGAGACCCTCTTGCACTGAGCTGTATCAGATTCTCTGCTACACTGCCTTTTTGAACTGAAATGGAAAGAAACTTGAGATGATCCCCGTTATAACCTAGCTTTGGAATATTCCTCAGAATTTGTAGGAGCCAAACAGAGGGTTTGGAGGCCATGAAAGTGTATTCTTCCTTTAATGTTAACTTGAGGAGTGGGTCCTCCATTTGAAGATGAAGGAAGTGCCAATAATTTAGCCTATACCAGGAAGTAAAGTTACATAAAGAAATTGGACCTAATTTGGACCTTGATAGGATCTGTACCCCTACAGGGCTCCTTGTGCCAGAGCTTCCTGCAGAGCATGACTGGCAATGCGAATTGCACGGCCCCCCAGCATGGAAGCATTCCACGGCCATCTGGGGGCGGGCGGGCGGGCTGCTGGTGACCCATAGGGTGTGGCAAGTTGGATGCAACAAACCGGGTTGGAGGGAGGCCTCTGGTGGCCAGAGGGTGGGCAGCCACGGACTGCAAACAGGCCATAATTTCCCAGTACTTGGTCCAAGCAGATGTTATATATAATATGCAGTTTTTATCTTGCCCTTCTGTACTTCTCGCAGGTTTCCCAGGAATAATGAAAACCCCATTGGTAGACAGTGGGACTCGTCACTCGCTGGCATATCTAACTTATCAATCATCTTCGCACCTGATTATTCAAGGTGCTGAGGCATTTAAAAAACAAACAAAAAAACACACACCCCAATCCTCCTGAAGTTCTGCAGGCGTCCAGTACCTTATGTCAGAAGTTTCCAAACTCTGGGTCAGGACCCCAAGGAGGATTGCACTGTCTGTAGATGGAGTTGTGATCCCTATTAAGATTTGATTTGACTTTGGATGTCTTTGTTGTCCAAAGTTGCGAGATTAGATTTTTGAAGTGTCAAAATGGGGTTGCAGAGGAAAATGTTTAGGAACCCCAGACTTGAGCGATCTGTATACTGTTCATTTTCAGGCACTGTTTCATTTAACAAAACAACCTTCAAAATCAATGTAGTTAGTTCAACTGCTTTATATGCTTTTTAATTTAAAAGAACTCCAGTGGAAAGGTACGTTTTAATGTACTCTTGTAAATGGAGACTAAATCGTTTTTATAGAAATTATGCTTGGCTTATGGCTACAGCAGCCTAGTTTTCTAGTTCATTGATGCACCTTGTATTTAATGTCCTTCCCATTTCAACTTTCAACGGTTGGGCTAACTAGTGTGGCTTTTTATAACCGCCTGATGGTTTGATCCATGGTAAAACGTTTTGCAGAGTTCAAAAAAAGGACCCATTGTAGACACACAATATTTCTAAAGTAGAATTTCCCTTAAATCGGTATACGCCTGTATAAGTTCAAGAGATGTGAAACAATAGATCACTCCCAAAAAATGGCCTACTTTAAACTGCTGTCATTTGAGGAATGCCTTCTGATTATTGTGGGCAAGGGCAATGCACCCATGTTAACTGCTGAGCAAGCGGCATTGCTGTGAAACGTAGGGCATTTTCACACAGAACACTCTTCACCCACTACCCACCCACCTGCAACATGGATAGTGGGGGTGTGCTGATAAACATGGCCAACAGTCTTCTGCCTGTGATGTAGGAGAGTGGAGCACACTTCTATACCTGGGGGCATAGTCAGGAGTGATCGGACCACATTTAAGTGCTGGCCCTATGAAGGGGGAAGGGTGTAAGGGTGTAACCCTGCATGCACAGCTGAGACCGTTTTTACACAAACACACACCCCCCAAAAAACTGGTTGTGTGGAAGGGGGCATCCGTGTAAATGCCATGGCGGTGGTTGGGAGGGATGGGTGTTTGTCCATTCAAACAGTACAGGCGGTGGGTGGGTGGGGGAGTGCGTGTGCTCCCGATGCACGCCCATTACTCACTCACAAAGCCATCCGGCAAACCGGTGGGGGCTTGGGAGTGGAGGTGAGTGTGCGCCTGTGGGAACGGGCACACACCCACCTCCACCCACAGCGGCAGTATACCCACCCACCCACCGCTGCCCATGTAAAAAGGGCCTGAGAGTGGCCAGAGGGCAACAGTCCCCCTTGCTCCGAATGAATATTCGGCTCCCACAAGTCTAGCACAATCTCCTTGTGCACCAGGACAGATGTCGGCTGCAGCCTATGGGCCTAGTCTTAGTGCACACCGTGTGCAGTTCGTGCATATTCTGTGCTTGCTGCATGCACGTACCTTGGCTAGACCCCTATGATTGTAACTGTTTCATTACAGGGACAGAAACTTTGAGGGAGAGAGCTTTGCTAATTTTCACAAATTGACATCTCCTCCTGTACTTAATCGCAGGAAACCTCTTAAACAGTCTGATGGGAGCTGGGGAAGAGGATGATGCTGAAGATGGTCAAGAAGACAGCAGTCCTATTGAACTTGACTGACTTGTTTCCCAAAGGAGCTGCATGAGTCTGACCATCCGATAACACACAAGACACTTTCAGAATCTGAGTCCTGCAGCTGTTCTTCAACAGCTAAAAAGGGCTCCTCTGTTCTGTTAAAAGAAGGTTGCTGAGATGTTTATAATGTTTTGGTCTATATTATTTATGTAAAAACAAACTGGGTAGCCAAAAGAACTGATTGGAGTGATTGTTAGCAGACTTCCAATACGCTGGCTGGTGACTTTGACGGGGGATTGTAGTCTTCTATGAATTCAGATGCAGTATTCCCTCCTTCACAGTAACACACAATAAAGCATCTAAGCTAATTTGCTACTTTATATTTTTTAAATTGATTTGTGTTTCCGTTTACTACGACAAAGGCTTGAACTTTTTGCTGTCATGCAAGAATGTCTTGAAAGGCAGGGTATAATAGCTTATCTATGAACCCAGTGCCAAAAGAATTTCAAGACTAGCCAAAGAAGATACCGTTGAAATGGTGCACACAAGAAATATTAGAATAAAACCTGAAATTCAAATTAATCTAAATTCCACCCATCTTAAACTGATGTTTTACTATAGACAGCGAATGTAAAACTTATGTTTTAACAATGGATCATTTGAGTGTAGACTGGAATATCTTGGAGCCTAGTAATTCCCTAAGTATATATTTGGTGGTTAAAATACCTTTCTGGAACATGATTTTAATCCCTTTGAACTGGTCTGTGGCTGTTTGTGGTTTTGGTTTTTGTAACCAAATGAAGCTACTCATTTGGCTTTCAGTAGCACATGCAAATATTTGAAACCGGATTCTGCTGAAAGAAAGGGATACTTCAGAACTTTCCGTACTCTCTGATACCATATTTATTTTTATTGGGTGATTGATTCATTTAAACTGTAAAAAAGAAAAAGAATAATAAAATATATATATATAAAAATAATGGCAATCCACGCATTAGGCACAATAATTCTACATTTTGTCTCCTTTTAATGCGAACACCAGATGTTAGCAGTATGATTAAAAGATGAAATGGGGGAGACACTTTATTTTTTCACATTTAAAATAAAAAGGCTTAGATTAATACACAGTGATCATGCATGGGGAGGGAGCGATACGTTTTTATTTACTGTAAAAAAAAAAAAAAAAAGAAGGAATTTAAAGGAAGACTTTGTGTTAATTGTTGAGTATTAAATAAATACTTTATACTGGGATCTGCAGCATTGTTGCTTTTTGACACTTCATGATTGGGGATCTCATACTTTTAAGGCCTTTTCCACTGATGTGAGCATTGATTGTGCATTACTTACTTTAGCAAGCTGCTGTTAACTGGGTGCTGCTGCAGTTGTAACCTGCCTCATTCCTTGGTTTGTGTGTCATGGTTTCCCCTGTCTGAAAACACCCTTAGTTACAAGGGATCTGCATTGTTACAAGGGGAGGGAGGGAGTCCTGAAGGATAAGACAGACTAAGGAGAAGCATAGAGGAGCTAGGGAAAGCCTTATGGAAAATGTAGGGTTTTTAGGAGGATGAGAGGAAGGGAGCAGAGTGCGTGTTCAAGGCATAGGGGGCAGCATAGAAGGGGAAAAGATGGTTTAGGGAGCAGGAAGCTAGGGCAGGTGGAATAGTGGCAGAGGAGCTAAGATCTGTGTCTCAGACTCTGAGTAAAACCAAATGTGACATTGGCCCACTTTGGCCTGCAAGCCACGGTCACATGTGGTTTAGAGCCACCGGATGTTGACCCGGGGTATCCCAGGTCGTGTTGGCGGGTAGCCCAGGTTCTCACCTCAGTATATAGCTAATGTAACAGCCTGTGCTAGGGCCCAACCGGCCTAGGCAAAGTGGGCCACAGTGGGTTAAAGCGTTTGTTTTGACCTGCCATGATCCGGCCCAGATTGGGTCCACTATGGCCAAGCTGCCATGACAGCCGCTATTTGCTGTCATGGCAGCAACCGCTGCATGGGCCTGGATGGCGGGACGGTCTCCCAGTCCCACTCACATGTGGCTTGAGCCATCCCCGGCCGTGTTTAGCCATGGGTTCCTGGGTTATGTCGATTTATAAAGACGTTGAACTACTACTTTGTCTGGAATTGGGTCTTCCAATCAACTTGGAATGCAAACTCCTTCCTCCTCCTTTCTCCCAAGCTCCCTGGACATGACTTTGAAACTCTGGGGAGATCCCCACCTCAGCCACTAGATGGCAGAAGAACAACAATCTTGTGCTGGAGCATGATCAGTGCGGAGCGAACCCTTGAGACTTGGTTCTTCTGCCTCATTCCATGAGGTGCGTAGCTCAGAAGCTCTAATGTAGTGGCAGATATTTGACAAATTTGAAGAGGAATTTATCTTGAGCCCTCGAGCTAATCTCACAGACTGGGATTTTCCCCGACACCCCCCCCCCCAACCCAGGTAGCGTGGGGAGGGGGTGGAGTGGGCACAACAGGGCCTCTGCGGATGCCCCGTAATGCACTTCAGGCTTGCTGCCGACAACCGGACCGGAGAACAATTCTGGCGTCACAGAGCCCACTCCCTGCTGTGGGCTGGTGTTTTTCTGTGTGTGAGCCTCCTGCCTCCAAGATGCAACCCCCCGAAGGTCAACAAAACATAAGCTTCCCCCCCCTCCCGCCGGTCCCCTTCAAATAGATATGCTGGGGCGGATTATCGCGTCCTTGGATCAAATTGGAGTGGGGCAGTCCCCTAGCAGCCCTCCCAAAGGAAAAAATAAGAAAGCACTGGGGGGCCCAGGGCCCGCCAAAAAGCCTCCCTTCAAGGGAAAGGCTAAGACTGCTAATAAAGGGAAGCAACCCCACAGGCCACATCAGGATTTGAACATTTCTTTCCCCTCATCTGAGGAAAAACAGGGAGCTGGGGAGAAGGTATAATGACTTACAAGTCTCCTCAGAAGAAGAAATTCAATCCCCTCGCCTGGTCGAAAGAAAGCGAAAGCGTCCCTCAGTTCAGCCCTGAGGGTGTAGCATGGGAGGATGGGCAGACAAGCTGCTGCAACAGAGGAGGAAGGGGAACCGCCTGTCTCTCCTCAGGCTTCAGAGACATTTTCCTCTCTGGAGGAGGGAGAATGATCAGATACTGCCCCAGAGGCAGAAGTCACCAAGGAGCCAGGGAGAGATTTCCCATTGTAAGCTATGGACTGTTCGTATAGACAATTCCATAAAGCTCGCGCCAGAGAAGGATTGTTCCCCTGAGTCTTCTGAGGATGACAGCTAGGGAATACTTGCCTAAAATCCCTGGAGAAGGCAATGGACTTTTACTAGAGAAGACTTTTGAAAAATTAATCAGGAATGAGTGGAGTAACTCAGCGAAGCACACTCACCTGACAAGACCCAAGAGGCTTTATATTCATTCTCTGCTCCTAAGAGGACACTGTTTGAAACACCAAAGGTAGATGCTGCCGCTGCATCTTTAGCAAGGCAGTCAGTATTCTCTACTGAGGCAGTCAGTATTCTCTATGAGGGGGATCTTTTCCCATCTGATCATACAGATGGGGGAATAGAATCCGCTCTCAGGCGTAACTTTGAGGCGGGTTCAGTGATCCTCCGAATGGCCCTTACATTCGCTTATGCCTCCTGAACAGTGGCAAAATGGCTGGAACAGAGCAGAGCAACCCCCCCACCCCCAGAGAGAGACAGGGTGTTAGCCTCTTGCATTACTCTGGCTATGGCCCTGATGTTTGACACCTCCTCAGACATGATCTCTTGGGCTTCAAGAGCCATGGCCTTGAACATTGTAGCCAGAAGATTATGGCTACATTCGTGGAAAGGGGATGTACTGGCCGAAAACCTCCTGGTCTCTGGGGAGTACCGAGGAAGAAAATTATTTGGTATGTGTCTTGATAAAGTCCTTGCTGATGCAGCAGGCAAATCAAAGAAGAAAACCCTTCATCGAGTGTCTGCTTCTTCCACCAAGAAGCCCTTTAGTTTCTTTCCGAAGGCTCCATACAAGTCCTTGAACTGTGGCCGCAGTTCCATGGATCCAAAGTGGAAAAGCCAGTGGAAGCGGAGTTACAAGAACAATGGTCCCACCAGAAACAAGCCAGGAGTTGGGCATACCACCAAGTCTGACTTTTGACTACTCCTTTATCCCACCCACCAATAGGGGGAAGGCTGCAGCTTTTCAAAGAACAGTGGGTAAAAGAAGCATGTTCAGACAAATGTGTGCTAGACGTTCTCACCCAAGGCTACCTCATAGTGCTAAGAAGGTACCCTTTCAACTCATTTACCCCTTCTCCAACATCAAAGAAACCAGAAAAATACAGGGCAGTACTCGCAGAGATCTCACAGTTACACACCATAGGGGCTATAGAGCCAGTCCTTCCAGCTCATTGGGGCCAAGGACTCTACTTGCTGCTGTTTCTCATCCCAAAGAAGTCCGAGGATTGGTGAGCAGTCCTAGACTTGAAGAAACTGAACTGGTCAGTCAAACTAAAGAAAGTCAAGATGGAGACGGCCATCTCAATTTGTGCAACTATTTCTCCAGGAGACTGGCTAGCTTCTTTGGATTTGAAAGAAGCGTATCTTCGTATCTGGTTCATCGCAACCACAGACATTTCCTCAGGTTCCAGTATGTAGGGAAGCATTCGTAATACAAGGTGCTCCCCTTCAGCCTGTCGACTTCCCCAAGGACATTTACAAAGGTCCTAGTCATTCTGATAGCCAATCTTCGATCAGAGGGAGTCCACATTCACCCATATCAACCTCTTGGTCAGGGCATCCTCCATGGAGAAGACTCTAGCGGACGTTCAGAGAACGATTCAGTACTTGGAAGGCCATGGGTTTGTGGTGAATTGCGAGAAGAGTGCTCTGGTACCAACGCAATCACTTGACCATCTGGGGTTGTGAGGACTGACACCTTGCAGGACAGGCTATTCATTCCAGTGGAGAGGCAAGTAAAGATCAGGAATATGATCAAACAGATCCAGACTCAGTCTTCCTCTCCACTCAAGCAGCTGGTGAGTCTTCTGGGTCTCATGTTTCCCACTCCTGCAATGGACGAGGATGCACTCCAGAACCTTCCAGAAATTCCTCAGGCATTTTCAAGAGGAAATCTCTCAGGGTCTCAACCCAAGGGTCCTGGTTCCACGAAGGGTCAAGATCACCCTGGATTGGTGGTTAGTAGAAACCCGCTTCCAGACACCTTTACCAAGCATTACAAAATCCATACTTTGGAGTCAGCTGAAGCAGTTTTTGGCCACCAGGTGCTACAAAGTATTCTGGAATAAAAAGGGAATCCTTTCCTATCTGTTTATAGCTTTTTCTTCTGGTATGCATCTCCTCTGTCCCTCCCTTGGTGTTTTTTTCCTGGGGTACTGCTCTGGTACTTCCCAGAGTTTTGAAGTCATGTCCAGGGAGCTTGGGAGAAAGGAAAATTGGGGCTCTTACCTGGGAATTTTCCTTCTTCGAGTTCCATTGGACATCACTTCAACTCACCCGGTTGAGGTGATGGCATTTTTGGTTCTCAGATGCTCCTTAATTTTCTCTTCATGGGCTGGTTGTCTAAGTCTAGGTGACAGTGTTGGGTTTCACTCTTCTCTATAGCCTACTTTGTTTAATCTGTTTATTTTGGAATTAGAGTTGTTTATTACAGGTTTGACTGTGTTACTCTGAAATTTCACAGAATCGCTTGCCACTGAGCATGCTCCAGCATAAGATTGTTCTTCTTCTGCCATCTAGTGGCTGAGGTAGGGATCTCCCCAGAATTTTGAAGTGATGTCCAATGGTGCTCGTAGAAGGAAAATTCCCAGGTAAGAGCCCAAACTTTCCTTTTCATGGCTGTTCAGAAGTCCTTACTGTTGCTAAAAAAATAAAGCTTGTAGTTTCCACTGAAGTGTGTTCATGTGCAGAGTTTTGCACCTCTTTGATCCTCTCAAAACCTCTCTCACTTCACTACCTCTGTAGTGGTTCTTTTTAATTTTCAACTGTCACAGGACAATCCTAATTGTATGTTTTGCAGGATTGTCTTCTAGAGGAGGTAACTTCCAATTAAATTCTTTCTCTGTAAGTAGACTCTTGACATCTAGATTCAATCTGTGGGCTCTATCGTATTCCTGAGGCTTCTCATTCTGCTAGATTGCTGCTCCGTGTTCATAACATTTGGGTTTTAAAAATCTGTTTGTGATGTGGGTTGTTATGCAACTAATGGCAGGCGAAATTTCTTTTGTCTAGAACAAATGCTTCCTGTTGGACACCATCCAAACCCCCTTAAAGATTTGCTGCGAGTTCTCTTGTTAAAAAGATGCCAGTTCCCTTTTGTCCTCCACGTTGGCTTTCCCCATGTTGTGTCTTTTTTTTTTTTTTAATCTACTGGTCAACTTGAAATTCTGGCTGAAAATATTTTACTGTTCCAGTTTATGTATCAACATGCAGCTCATTCCTATTGGCTGTTTGTCCATTTTTAAATATGCCCACAAGAGCTCTTTATGTCTGCATCAGAGCTGAGGAATCAAATGGTTTGTATCTTCTTTAAACAGGCAAAAATTAGAACTAGCATCAGGAGTTATTAGTGTCAGGAGTTATTCCCTTGTAGACAATGGGAATTCCATACTTTAGGTGGAACTAAGTTTTGTACTTTTGAATACTCTGAAATGCATTTGCACAGACAAATTGCTTTAAGTTGTATTAGTGCAGCAATCTCAGAAGGGGGGGTTGTCCTTTGGTCAAGAGGATGTTGAGGTACAACCCCATTTTTAGGGCGGGGAATCTCTTGTACAAAGTGAGGAGGAAGACATTTGGGCAAAGGATAAAATTAATATGAAGTTATTAACTTTCTGCGACCCTGACTGGTGTCCTGCATCAAGTGCCTACTTCCATGCTAATCAATTAGCAGTCTCCTGGGCTTCAGTCCTGGTTCTGCGAAGAGCGGGGGCAGGGATGGTGTAAGATGCAGAGCACAAACTCCACTCCCTAACTGAACTGCTTTGGGTACCCTGCGATTTGGGTACCCTGCTCTATCTCAGCTATGGAGTTCATGTCTCCTAAAGGGGAAGTGATTTTGTGAGCTGTGCTCTGCACAGCCTCCCCCCTCAGTTAAGAACATAAGTAGTGCCATACTGGGTCAGACCAATAGTCCATCAAGCCCAGCATCCTCTCTCCGACAGCGGCCAATCTGCCTCTTGGGAGAAATATCCAATAGGTCACAATGGACAATCCGTTCCCTGTTGTTCCAGCCCCCAACAGTAGTTATGTCCCCAAAACCGACTTGGCTAATAGCCAATAATGGACCTATCCTCCAAGAACATATCCAATCCCTTTAAAACTAGCTACACTACCGGCCTTGACCACTTCTCTGGCAATAGATTCCCCAAACTAATTGTGCGCTGGGTGAAAAAATACTTTCTCTTTGTTTTAAATCTGCTCCCAGTTAATTTTGTGGAGTGTCCCCTTGTTCTAGTACTCTTTAGAGAGGGTAAATAACTGCTCCGTATTTATGTGTATAAATTTCTATCATCCCCTCTCAGTTGTCTCTTCCCCAAGCTGAAGAGCCCCAACCTATCAAGCCTCTCTTCATATGGGAGCTGTTTCATACCCATGATCATTTTTGTTGCCCTTCTCTGCACCTTTTCTAACTCTACTCTCTTTTTTGAGATGGGGGCAACCGGAACTGCACACAGTACTCAAGGTGTGGTCGTACCATAGATTTATAGAGGCATTACGATATTTTCATTTTTATTCTCTATCCTTTTCCGAACGTTCTGTGTCCAAGATCCTTTTCTTGAGTGGTTACTCCTAATTTAGACCCCAGCATTGTATACATATAGTTTGGGTTATTTTCCTCTAGGTGCATTACTTTGCACTTGTTTGTATTAAGCTTCATCTGCCATTTGGATGCCCAGTCACCCAAGTCTTGCAAGACCCTCTTGCAATTCTTTGCAGTTTGATCGGGTGCTAACTACCTTGAATAACTTTGTGTCATCTGCAGATTGGATCACCTCATGCTTTACACCCTTCTCCAGATCATTAATGAATATATTAAAGAACACCGGTTCCAGTACAGATCCTTGGGGCACTCCACTAGTTACTTCTCTCTACTGTGAAACCCAGATCCCAATTGCTGTCCCTTCCCAGACCTAAAGGAGTGGGGATACAGAGAGGGGAAATGGGTACAGGGGCTTAGAAGTCTAGAATGGACCTGGGTGCAAAAACTGAATGTCCTACTCATTCTCGTTCTCTCATGCACGCGCGCTCTGGAGTGGCTCCCTATCAGCAGCCATGATGGCTCACGCCAGGCCCTGACTGGCTTTTTGGAGGCATAGCTGGACGCATGGCTGCTCCGGACATGCTGTCCATGGTGCTGTTGCTCCACCTGTCCCTGTTTAAAGCTATGCCCCTGTGGGTAGATAAGGCCTGGAGCACAACTCCCAGCCCTGCGCTGTGCAGTGGAAGAGGGGAGGCAAGATTATAATTCCCTTTGCCCTACCGAGGCGAGGTGGCATCTGGATTGCAGAGAGATCTTTGAGGACAAAACTCCCTCTGCCCTTTCTAGAGAGGGACCAGTCTTCACCGCAGTAGCCTGGTTGCTTGCCTCCTTGGGGATGGTGCTCTGAGAGCTGCACCAACCCTTCCGTGCCGCCACCAGAAAGCCGTGCCCTGAATAAAGTGCTGTGCTCGCTTTGTCCCAACTGCGTGGGTGTAGCAATGAGGTCAGCATGTAGGGTACAGCTGCAGAGACACAAGATTAGCACCCATCTTGGAAGGCATGGCTCTAGTCTTCGGACAACACCAAGTCCTGCTTGCTGTTGTGTTAGTCATGTTTAACTAGGAATAATGTCATGGTTAAATATAAACTCTCCAGGCTTTAATAAGAACGCCACAGATGGTGTGTAGGAGACCAAACAACAGGAATTCTGAGGGGAAGGCAGGTAGCTTTGAGAGACATGGCTTGTGAGGGTGTTAGGGTATTGGAAAGCAGCTTCATGGAGTCCTGCTCTTTAGTCTCCAAATGAGTGGAGCTAAGTAGGAACAAAGATGGGTGCATGGTGAGTGAGCAAGAGTGATGGGGAGTAGAAGACTGGGGGGATATGGGACTTGGAGTACTGGGTTGGTTATGGGTGGAGGTGCAGTGGGGAAGTCTGGAAGGGAGATGGGGAAATGCAGAATCTTAGCCACCCGCTCAGACTTTTAAAGCTTGAAGTTTTCTAGATGCCAAGATACACAATTTGGCTGTTGGTTGTGAGCCCTTTTGGCTGTGCCCTTCGGCAGGGCCCTGAGGTGGAGGTGGCCTGGCTTAGGAGAGCAGATATGAGTGTGTTGCTGGTGACGTTGGAAAGAACATCTCCCCCTGGTGAAAGAGGGGAGGAGGTGATTGACCTCCCTTGGTGGCAGCAAGGGAGGGGCGGGGGGGGGGGAGGAGAAGGATATCTCTGGCCGGGTCCCGGGTGAGAGTAGGGAGCGGCGGCAGTAATTGTGAGTTAGACCAGCGGTAGTGGGAAAGGGATTATGTATTTTTGTATTATTAGGCCTCAGGGATTGTGTAATTGTTAATGAAGTTAAGATTGGGGTGCCTCTGTGTAGACATTGTGCCCTACGTTTATTGTATAAGGATTATGAAGGTATAAGTGGGTTGGGGTGGGTTTATGAGATGATTTTGGGTCCCCTTGTGGGGTGACTTGGTATTGTTTATTATATTTGTATTGTCTCTGGGTCTTCCCCTGTGTGGGATTGGAACCCAGATTCTGTATTTCCTTTGTCTTGAAATCAAATTGATGTACGCCACCTTGAGTGGCTTGTCCGAGAGAGCGCAGGATATAAATTAAATGTGACTTGACTTGAGGCATAAAAGTTTAAATAAATACATTAAATTAATTTAAAAATAAATAAATTGATAATTGCCCCCTCCCTCTTGCACAGCTCTTTGGGATTTGCCAAAGAGCCTCTGCTTTTGATGCCTTCCTCTGGCACCAGTATGCCAATCCAGCTACATTTTGGTAGGTTTGTTTGTTTTTATTGAACAGGGAAAGTAATTGTTCTAATCTTGATTAGAAAGTTTAAGGGGAATGTGCCTTTCCTAGGAGTTCAGCATGAGATGCATGCAGTGGTGGGGAGTGGAAGAGGAGGAGGGCTTTAGACTTCTTTGGGGGTTAAGATCATACATTTTTGAACACAAATTGTAATCTTTTGGGAGGGACAGGGAGGCAGAGAGGTTAGCTAGATCCCATTCAAACGGCACCTCAGCCTTAATTCCTATTTTTGGGAATTATTTAGTATCACAGGCTTTTGTTCTGTCTAAATCATTGGGCACTTCGGTTTAGTTTGCAAGCCACCAGTTTACCTGTCTGTGCTCTTATATTCTGATGATTTGGCTTTAGGTTGGAGAAAGGAAGGTCATCCTTGTGCTGTTTGCCCTTTGTCCATTCTAGATTTTGTCACTGTCCGTGCTTGTGGCAGCAGCTTCCTTAATATCTCTCTTTGTAACTGGAATCTGAAGTATGTCCATTACGTTATAGACGTAGCATGACACATGAAGGAGGCCTTTGTGCTCCTCGAAAGAGGTAAGGAAAGGATTCCACTCCATTGTAATTGGAACATGTACTGAATCTGCAAATGTTAATTGACGTTTATGTGGGGTCCCACTGCATAAACAGCCTCACCAACTGTCTTTCTGACATCTCTGCCTGGATGTCTCAACGTCCACTCAAACTCAACATGGCTAAAATTGAACTCCATCTCTCCCCTCCCCCCGCCCCCCCATCCTTCCTCTCCCTCTTCCGTCGATCCTCCTCGACGAGGTCACCATCCTTGCCGTCCCCCAAGCCCGTAGCTTAGGCTTCATCTTTGACTCACCCCTTTCTTTTAAACCCTACATCGACTGTTGCCAAATCCTGTCACTTCTCCCTCCATAACTACCTCCCTCCCCACATCCGCCTTGTCCTCTCCTTCGTACCTTCAAATCCCTTCGCAAGACCCACGTCTTCTGCTCTGCCCTCCCCGACTCCTCGCTCCNTCCCTCTTCCCTGTCGATTCTCATTGATGGGGTCACCATCCTTCCCCTCCCCCAAGCCCGTAGCTTGGCTTCATCTTTGACTCACCCCTTTCTTTTAAACCCTACATCGACTGTTGCCAAATCCTGTCACTTCTCCCTCCATAACATTGCTAAGATTCGCCCTTTTCTCCCTGTCCCCTCTGCAAAAACCCTTATTCACGCCCTGGTCATCTCTCGCCTCGATTGCTGTAACCTCCTTCTCACTGGCCTTCCCCGCTCTCACCTTTCTGCCCCTTTCTCTGTCCAAAACTCTGCTGCCAGGGTCATCCACCTCTTCAACCACATGCAGCCCCTCCTCTCCTCTCTTCACTGAACGAATCCTTCACAAGCTCCTAGTCTTCACCTTCACCTTCACTCTTCACAACCTTGCTCCCCCCTACCTCTCTGTGCTAATGTCCCTCCATACTCCACTCCATGAACTCCGCTCCTCCTCTGTCCCTTCTCTCACCCTTCCATGCCTCCCCTGCTCCCCTAACCACCTTTGTCCCTTCTCCCTAGCTGCCCCCATGCCTGGAACTCCCTCCCTGCTCACATCCGCCTCGCCCCTCCCTTCGTACCTTCAAATCCCTCCTCAAGACCCACCTCTTCTGCTCTGCCCTCCTCAACTCCTCGCTCCCCTCACCTAATTCCTGCTGATATCCTCCATCCAGTACAATCTGTTACCTAAGGTCTGTGTACTCATATCCTCACCACATAGACCAGCCAGCTATCATTCTCGATGTAACCAAGCCAAGCGCGTGCACCTGGGACCTCGCATCTTCATGAATGTTACACTCCTTGTCTCTCCCTCTGTTCCCCTTCCTTCTCAGACTGTAAGTGGACTTGGGGGGTGGAAAACAGGCTGGTGATATTTTTACTTGCCATAAATATTTTAGGTGGAGTGAGGATATAGGGTGTTTATGGAACTTGATCCTTGAGGGTGATTTTCGTGAGTGTGCTAGGCTCCGGATAGAGGAAGGGGTGTGTGTGCTGTTATTGCCTTTGACGAGCTCTGTACCCTTTGGGAGCATCAACTTAGGGTGGAGGCCAAGAGTAAAAGGGGGTGATCTAGTTCCTCTAAGGCCTGGTTTGACGCTGACTGCTGGAAGGCTAAAAGGAAGATTAAGGACATTTATTTAGAGTTTCGAGTGGGGTTTCATGCCTGCCTTCCTGATGAGTATTTTCAACTGAAAAGGGATTATAGGGATTTAATTAAGGAAAAGAAGAAAGCCCATTCGGACAACATGTGGCAGGCGCTACTCAAGGCAAGTGGGGCAAATGACTCCAAGACATTTTGGCGTATAGTTAATGGGGCTGTGGCCCCAGCCCGCTTTGGGGGGTCTCCGTTAGTAACCCCGCGTGGGTGGGTGGAGTTTATTGGGGCTACTCAGAGAGATCTCGGGGGGGGGGGTGAAAACATGGGATGGCAGTATGGAGAGCTGTGAGGTTGGTTTGGCAGAACGGGCTCCAGTTTCTGAAATGGAGGTGTTGGAGATTGTTAAGACCTTTTAGAAAGGGTGGTGATCTGATTCAGGTGGAGGCTATCCAAGGGAGGCCTGACTGGTGGTTGCTGGTATTGGCAAAACTATTCACGGGAATTAACAGCCCGGGAAAGGTTCCTAGTGGATGGAGGAGGGCCATTATAAAAAGGGAGCTAGGTCTGATCCTGCCAGTTATAGGCAGATTAGCCTCATTAGCATTGTATGCGAAGTATCTGTTGCAGAGACTTGTTTACTGGACTGAGTGCTGTATCTTGGCCCCAGAACAAATAGGGTTCCAAAAGAATAGATGTACACTGGACCATTGCCTGGTGCTTTTACATTTGATTGAAAAGTATCGTTCTGCCAATGGGAAATTATATGCCGCCTTTTTAGATCTTAGGGCGGCATTTGACTCAGTCAGCCGACCTCTGCTATGGCGGAAGTTGACTCTTCTAGGTATTGATAAGAGGCTTCTACACTTGATCCAGGCCTTGTATTGGAATACGTCTGTGGCTGTGAAGGTGGATCAAGCGGGGCAATTAACGTCAGATATAGAGGTTGAGCGTGGGGTAAGACAGGGATGTGTCTTAGCGCCAACCCTGTTTAATCTATTTATTAATGACGTAATACCACTGATGAAACATGAACTGTGTTTCCCGCCCAAACTTGCCTCTGAGGCAATTGGCACTTTGCTCTATGCCGATGACTTGGTCCTTCTGTTGCAGACTAGGGTTGGACTTCTGCGGCAGTTGACTACCTTTAGAAATTACTGTCAAGATAATTGTTTAAACTTCAATTATTCTAAATCGAATGTTGTTTTTTTTTCTGGGGCTAGGCAGGTTCATAGATGGCCGATAGGCGATGCTTGTCTGACCCAGCAAAAGTCCTATAAATACTTTGGACTGCACGTTACCACCAATGAGAGCTGGAAGGAGCATATCGGGAGAGCTGAAGTAGTGGCTAGAGGTCAGACGCAAGCAATTCTGCGTTTTTTCTCTGATACTGGAAGGCGGAATATAGAAGCTGTGGTGAAGGTCGGAGCCTCCTTTCTGTATGGGGCGGAACTTTGGGCCCCATTAGTAGACAAAAAGTTAGATACAGTCCAGACGAATTTTCTTAGGCGGCTGACTAAATTGCCAAATGGATCCCCTGCTGCTGCTATTAGGCTGGAGCTCGTGAGATTGGGGTGGATGGCAATGGCTCGGGAACGAGCGGTGTTGTTTTGGCTTAAGAAAATCAAAGCTCCCCAGGGCGAACTGCTTTGTCTGGTGTCACAGGATTCCTTTGTTAACTCCTGCCATAAGTCAGTCCTTAAGGTTGTAGCTCAACTAGGATTTTCCAAGGCATATTTAAGGGGTAAGGATTATTCTGTTGCGAGGAGGGAGATCCTGGTGAGATCTAGGGATATCGCCTGTCAGGAGGAGCTGGCTGCTGTGGCCAACTCACCGCATTTAGAAGGATATGGCCTGCTGCCTCCTCAAATGGGATTTATGGCACAGTCTTTGTCAACTGTGGCCACTTCTAGGGAGAAATTTCTGTTTCTAAGTGCGAGACTCAACGCACTTCCAACTAATGTTTTGTTTGGGCGATTCCAGGGGGTCCCTTATAGGGATAGATTATGCCCTTTCAATGCTTTGGTGACCGAATCTATACACCACGTTCTATTTGAATGTAGGCTTTATGAGACTCTGCGCGTGTAAAATTCCTGCAAACGTTTATTGACAAACATCCTGAGGTAACTGATACGTTTCGCACGTATTTAGCTTTGCGTGATGTGTAACCGGAAGTAACCTCAAGTGTTATGAGTTTTTTAGTTCAGGCATTTGTGATAAGGGAAAGGTTTATTCACTCTAAGCCCTTGTCCAATGTCCCCTCTTCGTGATTTGGGTGGGCAATGTATCATGCCCGTGTATTATGTTGTTTTACTGAAAAGGGAATTATGGTGGGAGGGAGGGATTCTGATTTTTAAGGCTTAGTTTACTATGGGGGTAGAATATTCTGTTTTTATATGTTTGTTTTATATGCTTGTGTGTTTCGGTGTCTGTTTTATATGTTAACAATGGCCTATGGCCACGTTTAAATAAATTTTGATTATTTTTTTTTACTGTAAGCCCTAGGACAGGGACAGTGTCTCTTCCATTATTCTGTAAAGCGCCAGGTACACTGCTGGTGCTATATAAATGCTTGCTAATAATAAATTAGACGGTAGGTTATTTGGAACAGCGACTATCTTCTCCTAAGACAAGAGACAGTAGGAAGATACATCAGACAGGCAAAAGAAAATGAGACTTAACAAAGGCAAAGGTCTTGCAGATGGGGACAAAAACCTGGATGCATGAGTCTAAAATGGGGGCCAACTGGCTAGGCAGCAGCGCCACAGAGAAACATCTGGGAGGTGCATTGGTTCACAAACTGAGCACGAGTCATTAGTGCAACTGACATGCTCACTACAAAGGCCAATCCCATTTTGCTCTCCTTTAGCCAGATCCAAGCCCCAAGACATCACGGTGCCACTTTCCTCAGCCCGGGGGAGACGTGGCCTTGGAGTGTTGTGTTCGTTCTGAGCATCGCGTGGTGACCAATTGAAGAGAATTCAGAGATTGATTATGACGATCAAGGAACCAGAATGCAAGCCAGGTGAAGAAAGGTGCAGGTAGAGGATATTCTGCCTCAGACCAGGGGCTTGTACTAGATGCCCATGGAGGCTCTTTCCAACCCCATGATGCTAGGAGACCATAGCATGGGTGGGGAACTGTTCCCTCCCACTGGTTCCCAGGGGTCATTTTGAAAATGAGTACATGCTTAGAGGGCTGCACAGAGGTTGGAGGCAGGGGTGCTCAGGAAAGGAATGCCTAGCTCATGTCCCCTCCCCTTGTGTCCATACCCTCATCTCTGCTCCCTCACCCATAGCTCATTTTCAGTGCTTGGGAGTAGAAACTTGGTCCAGGGCCTGATACAGGAACGGGAGAAAGGCCACATAAAAACTAGCCATGGGTCGCATTTGGCCCCCTGGGCCTGAGGTTTCCCACCCCTGTAGCATTTAGGCTGCAGCTGCGAAACTTGGGAAGTCCATATAGGTAAAGGGGTCGTCCACCAAAATGACTTCAACCTCCTTGTCCTCGCCCATGTCTTCTGTGATCAAGTCTGGCAGGGATTTACAAATAGCCGTGAATCCTGTTGGGCTGTAAAACACGACAAAAGATTCAGAGAATGCGGGGGCGGGGGGGAAGGATGAGCATGTGGGGCTTGGAGGTGGGAGTCCTGCTTTTAAATGGGTGGGCGAGCCCTGGATGATCTTGGGCAAGTCACTCTCTCAGCCTCCGTTTCCTCCCTGTAAAATGGGAGCGTTGGGATGGGGCCGGGCCATCATGTAATGTGTAATGTGGACCCTACGTGTGCTGTTGACCCCCAGCTCCTGGGGAGAAGAGAGTGCTTGAAGAGATGTAATACGACTGAGTCAACTTTGCCAGTGGGGCTTTACACTCAGCATGGACTGACTGCTTGTTCAGTCTGAGCAGTCGGTTAACAAAAGGCTTCCAGCATCTGCAAGTGGCCTTGTCCTAGGGCCAGATCCTTCCCACCGCTGAACTGTGCTGAGGGTAGGATGGAGATGGGATAATCCCTACTGTTGGGCCCCGGGAAGAGGGTGGGGTAGTAGCCAAGCATGCAAATATGGGTTGGGTTAGCCTTGCAGCTGCTTCCCCATGCTGCAAATATGAGAGGGGGCGGCAGGTGCACCTTTGTAGCTACTCCCGAGCCATCAGCCGGGGCAGTGGGGGCACCCCCCTCCTTCAGAACTTCGGTAGCAAGGCGCTCACATGCTGCATGCAGCTACCCGTTCCAGCTCTCCTCCTCGTCCCCTCCAGGGGGGCATTCTGGAATGGAACAGTGGGTGCTTTTAGACGGGCACCAAGCACAGGGCACCGGCCCGAGGCGGAGCTGCCGTCTGTCTGCTCAGCTGACCCATGCTGCAGCTCTGCTTCCAGCGGGCTGTTGCCCCGGGCAACACCATAGAGTTAGACAATACCAACTCCATGGTGTGGGTGGTGGGCACCGTGCCCCGATGGGCCACAGGCCGGGGAACCAAGCCCAACCCAGGTGGGGCTGCAGGCGGGGGTGGCCAGCGTCGCATCCATCTAAAAGTACCCGTTCAGAAGAGAGCTTCTCTGTTGAGTCCTTCGTACCCGCTGTGTCCGGCCTAGCAATCGGGGGGCCTTTTGGGGGTGAGTGGGTGAGGAGCTTGATTAAAACGGACAATTGCATGCCCCCCTCTTGCTGACATTTAGCAGTTTGGGATTCCTTTTTTTAAAAAATCTTAGTGACATGGTGGAGAGATGCCTACAGTGAGTCCGGTTTAAAGACCTGCTCGGAGCAGGCGAGAGGGAAAAAAAAAATCTGAGTCAAGCTGGAACTTGTGTGACTGAGAACGAAATGCTGCGGTTGCTCTCTCTTCTTGGGCCAATAGATGGCGCCGAAATGAAAACCTTGGAACCTGTACTTTCAAGGCAGGAAAGTACCCTCCTGCTTTGAGCAGGATGGAGCGGGCTTTCCCCAGTGGCAGCAAAAAACCACCTGCAAGGAAGGCCAGGAATCCATTTCTCCTTGAAGAAGTTATTATTCCACAGCTTCTTTCTTCACGGCTGGCCCTGACTCGTGCGCTGTTGATCCCAGCAGGTAGTAGAGTACTGGATTCCATCAGCAGGGGGGACAGTAGGGGCCGTGGCCTGGCCTGCAAGCAGGGAAGCCAGGCCTCAGGCCCAGTGCTCCAGGATGGGTTCAGGGTCCATAGTGTCTCCACTGGCATGGTGCAGGGTCCTCTCCCCACCTCTGACTCTCTTCGTCCTGTGGGGCCCTGCCCTCCCGTCCGCCCCTCACCTGTTGGGGTTGAGAAGCAGCTGTTGAAGGGGTAGGGCTATGGGGGGATGGAGCTATGGGGAATCCGCATTTTATTTTTGCCCTGGATCCCACACCCTGAATATAGGCCACTGGTCTGGTGGGTGCCTGTGCCCTTAAGATCTTGGCAGCACTAGCGACTAGGTAGGGAGTCAGTGGCTCTTTATACGGGGGGAGAGGAGAGGGGAGAAAAAAAGTACACATTCTCCAAAGTCTGGGGTCCAGGAGACAGTCCTCTATGCAGGGGCATAACTAGGTTTGAATGGGCCTCGGTGCAAAAGATGGAATGCGCCCCCCCCCCCCGGTACCACCTGGTGGCTCTTGACACCCCAGGGAGCATGGCATCCCCCCTCCCCAGCTGAGACCACCTGCAGCTGTTCTAGCTCCACCCTGGTGCCTCCTTAATTTTGAGCACCCCCCACCAGCCCGTAGTGAATGACTGTGGGCCAAGGAGAGAGCGAGTGAAGGCATTATGCTATTTGATTTAACTCGGGCATGTTACAGCGCAGGCCAGGCCGGAGGGAGCTGGACTGTGGGGAGGGAGCTCTCCCTTCCTTGGTTTGGAGTCTGTTGTTAATCCTAGAAGAGGAAGGATAAGGGAGAAGAGGCAGGGAAGGCTAGAAATATAGTCCCAGAAGAAGGGAATGGAACTAGAGGGGGAAATCAGGAGCCTGGGTTGGCAGCTTAACTGCTGTGGAGCTGCACAGCATGGGTGCTAGGAGGTGTGTGTGTTGGCACCTGCCTTGCTCCCCCGTTCTGAGTGTCATGACATCATGATGCTTGGAAAAGGGGTGCAGTCATGTCGGGGGGGGGGGGAAACCCTTTGCTCCACCCCTTTCTGACGCAACTACTTTCCTTTTCCGAGCATCATGGCAAACTATTGCCGGCTCGTTCACCTGCTGGCAATCCAGTTCCTTCCTCTGTGCGCCTCATTCTTCTCCTGCGTCCTGTCTCCCTAGACTGTGAGCCTTTCAGGGGCGGGACAGTCCCCCTGAGATGTGTCTAGGGGAGGGGGCTAGCACAAAGTGGGGAACCAAACTTGTCTGGAGATGCTGCCAACCACATGGGCTATAGCTGAGGTGGGCTGGGAACCTCTACCGTACAAGCCAAATCCTTTATTAAACTCCTTTCCCGTTCCTAGCTCAGGCCTATGAATCTAGTCCCTGACTCCAAGCACTGAAAAGGTGAGCTTGGCGGGGGGGGGGGGGGCATACATTCAAAACCAGGGAATGGATCCCTGGCCTGGATCCCCCCCCCCACCTTCTTTCCCCCCCCAATCTCTTCAAGCTGCAGAAGTTATACTCGTTTGAAAAAGTCAGAATTGTCAAAGGTGTGCATTGACTTTGCTCTACTGTTGTAGTTTTAAAGACACTCAGATCCCAGGTGCATGAAGTGACCGTTCCTTTCAGCAGCTAAAGAATCATCTGTCTCAAACACACCCACACCACTCCTGCCTTTTCAGTTTTCAACTTGCTCCCAGGCCTACAGCTCCTTGCCTGGGTATTACCTTTTGTTCTTTTGATAGTCATGCTTCTCCCAAGCTTGTTAAAGTGAGAACAGGTGCCCTACCCCTCCGTCCCAGGAATTGACTGTAACAACCAGGGCAGGGAGTAAACCAACTCTTTTTCAGCTGGATTGAGGTGCTGATGACCCCCTTTGTCTGCTGAACCTGGTACAAACCTTACAGGGTTGGGGAGGTGGTACAAGAGAACAAAACCCATTACTGTGCTGGGCAAAAAGGTACAGTTGGACGGTATGCTTTCCCTGCTTCCAACGTCTCACTGAATTGAACCAAACTGGAAGTGAATCCCAGTGGACTATAAATGCTATCCACACAGCAAGCGGGCTGTGGGAGATGGCAGTACGGCTTGACTACCTACTCTGCGGAGGACAGGCAGGGTCGTTTGTGTTACAAGGTCCAGGGAAAAGCTGTCCTTGCATCAGTTGTGCCGCAGAGGAGCCCCTCAGGAGGCAGCAGGGCAGGCGCCTGTGTAATGAGAGGCACATGATTTCTGCAGCATGAGCTTGCAGAAATATGCAAAAGAAATGAGGAACTGGTGCTTTCCTGTAGCGAGGGGCTTGTGAAACACTGTGCAGAGTGGGAAATGCTGAGGAGGTCACTGACAGGTTCCTGGTAAGCCTGGCTGTGTGTCACCCCCGGCCCTACCTGCTCGGCCGGCTAGCCAAGCCACCGTGGGAGCAGAGGACTTACGTGGGGTCTGAGCTCTTTTCTCTCTGGTTGCAAGTTAGCTGGAACGTTCACAGCCCCATAGTCTGACACCGTAGAAATCGCAGCAGCGTTGGCATGATCTATAGAGGCAGGGGTGGGGGAAGCTTTTCCCCCTCAAGGGCCACTTTAAAAATTAGTACAAGCTCCAAGGCTTGCAGAGAAGTTGAGGGGTGCGCTCAGGAAGTGGCAGGCCCAGGCCATGGATCTAGTCATCCTTGTGTGCCTGCCCTCCTCTGCTCCCCTACCCTGAGCTCAGCCTTCCAGTGACTGGGAGTAGGAACTGGCCCAGGATCCAGCAACTGGAAAGGGGCCAAATAATAATGAACTGCAGGCTCCATTTGGTCCCTGGGCCTGCGGTTCCCCATCCCTGATGGACCCTTCACCAAGCAAGGCATCTCTGCCCTTCAGCCCGGAAAGGCTACGCTAGATTGCCTGAACGGAGAGAGAGACTGGTGGGGTGCTTTAGGATAGCCGTTCGTCCAGCTTTATATGCAGCAGTCGCAGCTGCCTGTGCTTTGCTTTTGTTTTTTGGAACGGCTCCCAGTAGCATTAATGGCACCCAGCCAAATAAACCACAGCATCCTGTCAGATGGGAGAATGCCAGGTTACCTCCCTGCAGCCGTACAGCTGGGGCATGCTGCAATGTGGCTGGCAGCCTGCTAACTGCCGGCATGACACACTGGGAGGGTGGGTGGGTGGGGGTTAATGGCACAGTGGCCACCAGGCCCTGTTGTGCCAAACCCACGATGCGGAGCGTCTGCACGAGAGGCCGGGAATGCCAGATCAAGCAGGAGAGGCAGGTGGCTAACAATGCTGGAGGGAAAGGATGTAGCTATAGCAGGGCCAGGTGGGGCACCTGCACTGGCACTCCCAAATGTGGGGGGTGGGGGGGGCATGCTTTCTGTGTTCCCTGCCACTGGGAGAAAGCCCATTCCCACCTAGCAACATACCTCCCAACAGTCCCCATTTAGGAGGCACAGTCCCTCTTTGGGTACTGGATCCCATTGTCCCTCCTGCATGAAGTCAAAGTCCCCCTTTCAGGAGAGAGCGAGAGAAAAAGGCTGGTGTTCACATCTCGGGCACCTCTTTCCTGGTTGTCTCCCTGGAACAGCACTTGAGAGGACAACGAGGAGATGATGGAATGAGGAGAAACTAAGCAGAAAAAGAAGCAGGAGCACCGGTGTTTGGAATGTTAGGAATGCATGAGGGGTGGGGCTTATTTGCTGAGGGGGTGGAGCTTGTCCTGCTTTGGCTGCTGGAAATGTTGGGAGGGATGTAGCTTCACCCCATGGTGGAGGAGTCTCTTTCTGGACCCCTCCCCCCAAAATTAAAAAGAGGGCCCCATAAAACTTGTCCCAGGCCACATTTGGTCCCCGGATCTGAGGCAGACCTGAGAAATTATGCTCCTAGGATTTCTGGGTGAAAATGAGATACTTTCCCATTGATTTCAATGCTCGGTCAATTCTCAGGCCCTGGTACATCGGCTGATCATACTCGGTGGCTGTGCGGAAGGGCATTCCCGTTCCTGCTGATCTCTTGCTCAATGGGACCCCAAAGCCTCAGCCGCCTCCGAGTTAGACATTGTGTTAGCAAGTGCAGTACCCTATTGACCCGTCGCCTCCAGAACTGGAAGGTGGGGAGGGAAGGCTTGGTTCCTCTTAGCTCTTGTTTGAGCTGAAATCATGATTATTCTGAGCAGGAAGCAATTGGCCATTTGGAGAAATTGGGGAACAAACTAGTTACGTGGGGGAAAACCGCAAAGCAGCTCAGACCTAGTTTCCAAACGATGGCGAGGGGTACACCCCCACCCCATGATAAAGAGTGGCATCTCTGATCATGTGAATCCTTGGAAGCAGGTGGCAAGCTCGCGCTCCGTGGTGCCAGTAGGAGTACATTCAGACATTACCAGAGTAAGGGAGCCAATGTAGAATAAGGTGTTGGTCTTGGATATGGGAGACCAGAATTAAAATCCTGTCTTAGCCATGACCTCGCTGGGTGGCCTTGGATAAGTCATTATCGCCCGGCCTCAGTTCCGCATCTGTAAAATTGGGGAAACTATGGCCTCTACCTCATAGGGTTGTTATGAGGGTGAACTAGATAAAGCCTGTAAAGCACTTTGAACACTGAAAGTGCTATAAAAATAATGGGTAACTTACTCATGAGTGATAGTTACTGCAGATAGAACATGTGAGTGGTAACTAGCTAGTATAGTTCCTTTACTACAATGCAGAGGGTTATATGCAAACAAGGTGCTGGGGCGGCGGAATATACCCATTCTCCAAAGTTACTGCAGGGAAATTTTTCTACAGAAATAGTCACCAAAGCCGTTAACAGCAGATTGCTAATTAGCATCATTTCCTTATGGCAAAGCAAGACCAGCAAGTTCAGTGTAACAGGGACCAGCTTGCTGCCAAAAACATCTTTTTGTGGCCCAAGAGAACATCTGGTATTCGTCTTCGTTGACTAGGAAGCCACAGCTAGAACACTGGCTCTCGCACTCTTGCTAATGAGCTCTTGCTCAATGGGCCACCACAGCCTCTGCCTCCCAAGTTAGACACTGCTTAAAGGAAGGGTTTGCAGGGCGTTGAGCGCCAGTGGCATTGGTCTTTTGAAGCCAATGACCTTCCTGCCATCACAGCCAGAAATAGCTGATGGAAAGGAAGGAAAATGCAGCCTTTAAAAGCAAGTCATGGTGGTTAGGTCAAGTGTTTTAATCAGCCAACAGTCACTAACCATCAGGGCAGGAGAATTCAGCTTCTGGGATATTCGCCTGCAGAGCACAGTGGGAGACCATGCAGTAAAAAGACCCCCAGCTTTAAAGAGGCGGTCCGATTCTCAGCTCCATCCACGTTGGCTTCCCTTGGCAAGTGATGTCTTTGTAATTTAAACCTAGATCTTGGTGTTTGAAATCCACCCCTCGCCCCCTTTTGCCTCTCAGAATACGACTGCCGTCTGGACTCCGCCCAAAGATGACGTGGCGACGTGGCTCTGTGGAGTAAAAACATACGTGGAGCCAATGCAGCGGCAGCACATCTGGGGATGGGATGGCCGTTCTCGCCACCCCTGGGCAAGGCAGGGCGGGAGATGGAACCAAACAGTGCCCAGGGGGCGAGGGCAGGAAGCGGTGGGTGGGTGGGTGGCCGGCTGGCTCGCTCTGCCCTCACGCTGTGGCCAGCGCCCTGCCGTGACAGGCTGTATTGTATAAGTGTATGTTCTTACACCCCAAGAGAAATCACTTTACTTCCAGTGGAGGCTTGGCTGCAAGAGAGATTCCTGCTTTCTAAAATGTGGACCTCGAATGGGCCATTCTCTCCAATTCTGTTGAATGGCATTACCCACAAGTATGCATGTTCGCTACCCAAACTGGTATATGTTCAAACTAACACCCTCCTCCTTACCAAGAGTGCCAAGGAATTTGGGATGCCCACCATGTGGCAACAGCCCCGTGTCTCCATCTCGTCTAGAAGACAACAGTTCTGGAAGTACATCATGCCATCACTGGAAACTTGCTCAGTAGAGATTCCAGCGGAAGATTCCACTGCCCTTCTTTAATCTGCGTCTTTTAGCATCCAGCTCATGGGAGCCTCCAACCCTGTCTAGCTTGGATTGATACTGTTCCCCACAGCAGCTGCTGTCATAGATGAAAATAGGCTGGATGATGTCATTTATGTCCTCTCTGATGGGCACATCTATCCTCTTTACAACTGGCCAACTAAGCAGAAAAGGTCAGAGGAGGAAGTAACAGGTCATTGAAGAGATACACCAGCACAGACATTTGGGGTAGGTGCTGTCACTGTAATAGTCTCTAGCTAGAGCTGGACAGTCCAACTATTTCAAGAGTGCTGAATTCCTAGAGAACAACAGATGCTTCCCCTAGTTCAGTGGTTCTCAAATTGGGAGCTGTGGGAGCTATGCAGGGGGAGGGGAAAGGAGGCAAGAAGGCCCACAGTTGGCACTCAGCTAGCTCTACTCTGAGTTAGGTAGAATCTCCAAAGCCATGGGGTGGCAAGAGGGGGAGTCAGAGAACAAGGGTGGGAGAAAGAAAGGGGTGGCAGTAGGAAGGTGTGAAAGGGGGGGGGTTCCATTACCACAAATAAGTGGGTACACAGGGAGAGGGAGGTGCAGATTGAAAAACTTTTGAATGCTACTGACCTAAATGAGAGGAGTGCTTTGGCATCAATGGGAACTGGACAGCAAACTGCCTTTTGTTCATCTGTGTCCAAGCAGCAGAGGCATATGCATTTTATACGTGAAGGCCCTAGGCTGTTTAGGGCCACAGTGATGGAAGCTGTACTGTACCCAGTAACAGCACAGTCATCTCCCTGCAATCCTGTAAAAGACTATCTGCGTACCGAACATTAAGCACCATCTAAAACGGGCGCTTGTCTTGACGGCATTGCTAATGGCTGCATACGGCTGACATATAGGCACTGAATCTTGTGTATCACAGACTCCATGAGACCCCCATTCCATGGATTTGGCATAATAATTTATTGGTTCAAATGACATTTAGTACCACAACTTTACTACCAGTGACATAACAAATGTATACAACTGACCTGATGGGAGTTTATTGTACAGGTACCAACTTAAGAAATGCCCTGGACACTTAAAACAGCACCCCTGCCCTTCCCATTTTAAGTGGCCATGTTCCTTTATTTCAGGTAAAAATTCAAAACAGGTTCTGTACAGCACTAACATCCCTCTGGATGCTTCAAGAATTTCTTCCTTTGCACATTTTAAAACGGCATGAATGTCATTGTTCAGACTCAGTTGAAAAGACACTTTAAGCAGCTTTTGCAAATTAAAAATATATATATATCTCCAGAAAAAAGTGCACTAAGCCATTTGGAGAACAAGCAAATGTGTCAGCAAAAGGGGCTGCAGCAGGAGCAGCAGCCGGGAAGAGGGGGGGGGGGATGATTCTACAGATGTTTTTGCTGGATCTGTCAGTATAAATGCAGGGGGGCGGGGGGGAGAATCAAATTGCAGGAATCCAGTTACTGTTTCCCCAATACCAAACCCATTCAGCTCACAGCAGAATACATCAATGCAAAGCATGATGAAAAAGCCCCCATGGCTAGAGTCTGTCCTGAAATCAATGGGGTGACTGACAATGAAAACATCTTGGGGAGTGCAGCGTTTGTCCTTCAGAGCCTCTGGATTTTCACAGGAATAACTCATGCAGGGATAGCGGCATAGGAGCAACTGCAACCGGGGAGAGATCAGTCACTCATTCCAGTTACACAGTCACGGTGACTGTCTCAATTTAACGATCACTGGCCAGCACAAAAGCTGGGTTTATAGATTGGGGAAAGGTTTTTGCTAGATTTCTGCTCCGTGCTCTCAATGTCTGTGTTCCTGTGCTCTTCCTGCAAGGAGAACTCGGTCTGCTGTAATTATACACACTGTGTTCAAAGCCCCTGGTGCTCTACTCCTGTGCTAGGCAGACTGTGAGCAAGGCCACGGACTACTCCTAGGGTGGAAACTCTGCAGGATCAGAGCCTTAGGAAGACAGCGTGTCTACAAGCAAGGCAGAGAGACGTTTTCCTCATGCAATTTACCAGGAGACCTTGGGTGATCACAGTGCAAGCCTGTCCTGTCCTAGTGAGGAAATGGCAACATGGCGCTGCATTCAGAGTGTGCAGCTCCAGCATTCCGCTCCACTAGGAAGTCAGGATAGTATTTTGGGGTTAGATTCCAAGTGCTGCAAGTCTCATGCTTCACAGGACAAGGCTGGCAAGTTAAAACCGGGCACTTCTACTGGGTTTGCCTCCCTCTGCTCCTGCTGCGTGGCTGCATGGTGGGGGTGAAGGCTGGGATTGCTTGGACGTCCCATCCCTTGGACACTTCTTGGGTGCACACCTTGGGAAGCAGATACGTCAAAAATCCCAGCTCCTTTTCCATCCTGTTTGAAATGAGCCTACACATCACGTTATACTTGCCTCCAAGATGGGATTTCAAATAGATTAATTTATGATTCATTTTTGTGACAGTTTTAACAGATCAGTCATTGGCAACACTTGCACATCAAAAGCCCACGGAAAGCCAAGCCATTTGCAATTCAATTTTGATTGAACTTCCCAGGAAATTCACATGCAACACTCAAATAATGGTCATTGTCTGCTTCAACCATAGACTGCAAAAATGTCCAGCTGGTACCACAGGAGGCGTTGCCTTCTCCTATCAGTCTAGGCCCCTACTAGTCTCGGCCTCTCCACACTGGAAGAAATGCCACGGGTGCACTTCTCCATCCACTGAAGTCAATGGCAAACCTCCAATGATTTTTAAAGGGTCTTGCACGTTATAGTAAGGAAGTTTAAGCAATGATGGCAGACACTGGAAATACAAGAAGGAGGGACCTTTGCATTCAGCGTAGTTACAATGGCTCCCATTTTAAGGCAGGCCCTAAATACTATCTTGGAAGCCTATCCTTCATTCCTTGCACAATGGGCGAATTCAGAGGAAGTTTTGGTTACGAAGGATTGCAAGATCAGGAACGGCAATGGGTTTGGTTTACAGGCAGGGGCAAAACTCTTCAAAGCCGACGGAAATTCCACAAGCATCCTCAACATCATCCTTCACCGAGCTTCCAGCATTTCAGGACCCCGTCCGCATCAGTCGTGACACAAAGAAAAGAAACCTCTCCTCTAAGCCTTTGGGATCAATAGGATTTCTGGCCAGACTTTTATAGTAGGAGTCTGTAGAACTTATACCATTTATTTTTTTACTTATGACCAAGAGATTTTCAAAGCACCTTTCTCTTTGAGAAGGTAATTCCGTTAGTCCTTCTGCTGGGCTTTTGCTTCTGTGTTATAATTACACAAGGAGGGGGCCTTGTAAATGGCAATCAGCAGCCTGTTAGATGCCATAATGATCGATTAGACATTATTAACCCTTTGTGACCCATTTGCAAATGGAACAGTAATTTGAGGCATGACCAGACTTCTCAATAAATCCTCCCCTCACCCCCAAACAGAAGAATCTTGGCTACTGCCCAGATTGCATTGCCTGTTGGGAATAACACAAGAGACAGGAGCCATTTCAGAAGCACCCAGAAAGCAGTAAGTGTGCCCTTTGCATTTTAAGGCATTTGTGCCATTCCAAACTAGCCAGCTCCATAGTGCTGCTTTTTAGGGTGTTGTAGGCTCCCTTTCTCCTGAGTTTTGAGCTTGTGCTCTGCATTTGGATATGACTTTCACAGCAACCTCAGGGAACCAGTCTCTCGTGACAATAGGATACAATCGTTGAAAACGCTATTGCGCAGGGGTGTAAGAAAAGGGGGGTGGAATGGACAACAGTGAGGGCACCTCTGATTGATGGATCCAGGAGACAGGCCTCTCCTTAATTTTAGCTCCCAGCAACCTTTGTAGCAGCAACCAGGGCAGGTGTGGGGCTGAGGGAACCCCAAGGAAATTTGGGGAGAGTTAGGCCAACCAGGGGACTAGAGAGGTCACGAGAGAGACCGTGTTTGTGTCTGCAACCAAGCGCAAGTGTGTGTCTTTAATTTAACTTAGATGTGAACTTTACACCTCACTCCTGTGATTCAAACAGATCCCAACACCCCAAACTCATGGATGGGAAAAGTCCAGCTCTAAAAACAAGGATCACACTTGGTCTCTCTCTTCTTTAAGCTATTGAAACATTGCAGGAGAGAAGAGGCAATGAGCCCAGAACTGTTCATTGTTAAGTAGAACCCAATTTACCGAAATGGGCGCTCCAAAGGATACAACAGGAAAGGGTATTTTTATTTCATTGACTGGTCAGCTGGCTCATCTCAGTGTCCCACAGGAAGCCTGTTGGCTTTTGCATCAGCTATTTCTAGCCATTTATTATGAGCAACAGACCACTGGGGTATCGGAGAGATGGTTTCAAGTTGCCTGTAGCTGCCTGTGTTATCGAAGACCATCAAGACCATCATTTATCAAAAGCATCCAGGTCTGCACCAGGCCAGAGTGGGTTGTGTTTCCATGATAGGTCAACAACGGCCACAGGGGATCAATCCTGGAGTGAATCATTCAGTCTACCACGCTGAGAGCATGCTCAGTTGTTGAAGTCATTCCTTACCTAATGTAGTGAGATGCACAAGGTGGTTGCATGTGGCAAATGGAGCCTATGGAGGTGCGTTGGGCAGTGAGAAGCATCCATCCCGCCTGCCTAGACAAGTGCAAACTTTATTTCCAATTCAGCAGGATTTCCGTCCCGTTCATGGCTGGCGCCGCTGCTGCGCACCTGCCTTTCTTGGATTCCAACAGGATTCGTTGAATTCCCTTTTTTGTTTTTAAACATTGCAAAGAAAACCGTGTTGTGTTGTAAACAAACTCTCTCAGTTCCTTGGGTCTGCCCGCTCAGTCCCTTCTATGGTTTATGTTTGAAATGGGCTTCCACTGAAAGGGAAGAAACAACAGAAGCCACTGTTATAACCAGATTGGATATCTACCTAAACGCCATGCCTAGTTCCTTTCCATTCCTAGCCTCTCTTTCAACACCTTCCAAAAATTTAGAGTGGCCACAGAGACACAAGCCCCACCCCTTTGGCCAATAGACTCCGCCTCTCATTAAATAAGTTCTGCCCCCTCATGCACCCCTCCCGACATTCCAAGTGAATAACGAGGGACAGATGCCCTTCTACTTCTCATTCCTCTTTGTTTCTTGTCATTCCATCATCTCCCCATTGTCCTCGCCAGTGTTTTTCCTGAGACACAACCAAGAAAGGGGCCTGAGGACTGAATACCCATCATTTTGTCTCTCTTTCTGAAAGAAGGGCAGTAGATTTCAACACCCAAATTTAGACTGTCCCTCATAAATGGAGACCGTTAGGAAGTATGCTTTTCTATGCTAGGGTGGTTAAATGGAGGGTTTGATTTGCCTGGGCCAGTTGTGCTAACTCACCTGCATATTCCTGAGGCAGCATGGCCCTGCTGATCACCTTCTCAAAAGCTGTAATCCACTCTAGCTGATCACTTTCTGTCTCACAAGCAAAGAGGAATTTTCTGTCTGGGGTCACTATGGTTATTCCGTGCTGCCAGTGATTTCCTTGGGTGGATGGCGGGAGTCCTGCCAGGACCTTGTAGCTGTTTTCCTTGCTCCCAATAAAAACCTCTCCTCTGGCAAAGGCATCCTGCAAAGACAACATAAAGGGATCTTGGACTACTCCCCAAACAGCCGTTTCCCCCCAAGAGTACGTAGGGAAGATGGATCCCTTGGCACATTGGCCTCAGTATCTCCCTACATAATACCCAGGAACCATGTCAAGAACAACAAGATGGGCCAACCAAACACCTTTGAGTTCTCAACCTTGGGCTGAAACTCGGTTTGACTAAAATGGTCCATGTTTTTCTATTGGGCAGAACCTAAACCCTGGATCCAAAAGGCTCCAAAGTGTCCAAAATCTAGGTACCTTTTGTGTCTTGACCTCAGCGTCTAGGAGAAACCTATTGCTACAGAGATTTGTGTCTCAATCCCTTCTAACCTCAAAACTCCCGGTTGGCAAGCATCAAATCCACTCTGAGTATTCCTAGCGTTGGAGAAGCCAACTCTTCAGCTGGGATAAATCAGGACAACTTCACTGACCTAAAAGGAGTTAAGCTATTTTACATCCATTGAGGAGTTGGCTCCACCTCCCTTGGCCCTATTCCTCAAAAGCAGATACATTTTTGAGCTATTTCAT
Source organism: Sphenodon punctatus (assembly GCA_003113815.1). Taxonomy (NCBI): domain Eukaryota; kingdom Metazoa; phylum Chordata; class Lepidosauria; order Sphenodontia; family Sphenodontidae; genus Sphenodon; species Sphenodon punctatus. Next base: position 4,898,567 of record QEPC01010859.1, read on the forward strand.
ATCTTCAGTCCACCGCGTGTGTGTGTGTGTTAAACATGTGACCCCTCCCACGAGTGAATATTGGGGGCCGATACTCCAATATCCAAACAACCGCTTAAATTTAGGGGGAATTAGCCAAATTAACTCAAGTGTGGGGTCACTCATGCCAAAAGGATTAGTCCAAGATGTGGCACGCTACTCCCCGTTGGGGGGGGGGTACCCTTTCCCAAAGTACCAGACAGGAACGAGGTGCTTCAAGAAAAAGGGGTTCTTTATTACAATGAGGGAGAAAGGAAACCCCCACACAATATAACACAAAGACAAGCCTCCGGTTTGGCTGGCTCAGTAATATAAGCAGTGGCTGGGAAAGTGAAAGTAACTAGGCAAGGGGGGGAGGGGGGAGAGAGAGACAGGGACAGTGGGTGGCAAAAATCCCAAAGGAAAGCGGTTACCTATCCTGGCTGTTGCAAGGAGACAGCGGCTCCGTAGATCCTGAGATGTTTGGGGTGTGTGGGTGAAGATGACAGACCGAGGGGGTGGGGGCGGTCTGGGAGTAATCCTTAAGATGGTCCCGTACAGAGTAATCTGCACGTGTCCACGCTCACGAGCAACTCAACTGGACAGGGAAACCTGGGGCAGTTATAGGGACTTGCACAAAGAATCAGGGAGGTGCTGGGGGTCTGAGAAAGGATTTTCAGAGATGTCCAGAGTGAAACAAGGGGAAAGCTCCAGATGGATCTTTGAGAAACAGAAGAGCATCAACACAGGGTCTTTGGTGTTTCTAAAGGAGTGAAAAAGTATCAACATCGGGCTAGGGGACTTTCCAGAGACAGGAAGAGAACCATAGTTAGGTGAGTTTTGGAAACATGGGGCACTTAAGGACCTTTTGTGATCACACCTGGAGGGCCATTGCTAACTAGGAGTCTCCCAGATTTACCAGGTGTTCTTATCAAAAGGAAGGCAGCCCTCTGCTGATTGCCCCATGCCTTACTCAGGGTTCCTCCTAAATCCTTCCACAAGGCTAGACTGGTTTTGCAAGAGGGGGCTTATTTCACCTCCTGGGCTTTAGCACAGGCTGGCTCTGAACGTTTGACCCCCCCCTCATCCTGGGCCCATCAGTTCTCTCATCCACCAAACTGAATTTTATAGGGTGCTGCTTTGCCAGGTGGGGTAAGGGGGTGGGGTCTGCTGTTTTGTGGGAAAAGGCACCTTTGGTAACTGTGTGTGTGTGTGTGTGTGTGTGAGAACACATGAGAAATCAGGGAGAGCTGGGCAGGGACCCGTGAATCCTGTGCTGCTATAACGTGCAGTCATTTTCACAGAAATTGGCACGAGGCCAAGCTGTCACAGGAATTGCCTCTGGCATCGCAGAATGTTAGCCTGAGGGAGGAGCAAGGAGCACGGTGAGGGAGGAGCACGGTGAGCTAGCCAATGAGCTGCTGGTAAAGGCACAACCGCTCTCCATTATAAACAGGGGACTGCTGATGCCCCAATATTGAGAAAACCGCTTGACCTGCACTTCTGAAAATTTATCCATGGCTTATATTTGCGGGGACCGTCATTCTTGCAAAGTTTGAAGAACATCCAGCCAGAAAATAAGAAGTTATCACTGTTGAAAAGTTAATTGGTTGTGATCAAAATGCACCGAGGTGTGCGGGTGACTTAAGGCGCGCCTGTCACAGAGGTAGGGTGGCCATACCTCCCCTTTAAAAGATGACGCTTATGAAAAACCACCTGGTGCAGGGCCGCCCTAGAAAAAGGGGCGGTACGGCCACCCTAGACAGAGGTAGGGCAAGATAGTTGCCAGGCAACTGTCAGGGAGACAAAAGGTGAGGTAGGAATTCTTTAACTTATTTTAAGAGCAAGTAAGTGCCTTTCTAGGGTCCGAATGCCTTGAAAATCTACCAGAAAGAAAACCTGTAGCATGCGTGTTGCATCTCAGAGATGCTTTAATATTAGCCTTTGAATTGGCAGGACAAGATTCACTTCATGAGGTCCTAGTAGAACATCCTTGAGTTCGGCAGGGTAAACCTGAGTCCAGCTCTAAGCATACAGCAGCTTTTTTTTTTTTTTTTTTTTTAAAAAGAGCTTTTCTCAAGGTGCTGAATCAAGCTCAGTCTACAGCGACTGTGATCGGAGCAGCAGTCACTGAAATTTCAGCTCCAATTTCTGGTTGCTTTTTAGTTTACCATTTTACCTTATTACATGCTAGTATTACACTGGGGGGGGGGGGGTGTTAATCAGGACTTTTCCATATAGGAGAATTAAGCTACCTTCTCAAGCCATTTCTTAGGTAAGAAGCTGGGTGCTCAGGTTACAGCAATATTGGTGACAGTTGGGTAGTTGTGTTTTGGGGGTTTTTTTTAAACCCAGCCAGAAATTTTACTGAGATTTTTGAGGGCATGGCTTATTTCTGTAAAACTCTGAATCCTCCATTTTGCAGACAGAGGTATGATTTTAAAGCACACAAGTTCTGGTGGTGTTTAATGAGTACCGTAGCTATTGCTTGAAGACTGTTCATTGCAGATGGAACTTTTCCCAATGTATCATTGCCAGCTGGTCCTCGATTATACATAGTTACATAAATCACATCTCTCAACAATGCCAACACTGGATTTTGTTGATTACAATACGGCTATCACTTTATCCCTTTCACGTGAGGTGCTGTGCATTGGTATAGTCCTGTGGGATCTTGGTGCCAGCTGAGATAGGTCACAGGTGCTATTGACTGGCTAACTGTCTGTGTGCCTTCAAAAATCTCCATCCCCTATAGAGAGGGATCTGTGTTCGCTACATTGTCCCTGTTGCTGCCACTGTGGAAAAATGTAGTGACCGTGGATCCCTGCCAATAAATATCTCTAATGGAAGGGCATCATGAGTTCTGTGAATCTAGGACTTCTGATCTGATCCTCTGACTGAGGATTTGCTACACTATAGCCCTTAACTTGTATCCCTCCTGTTTCTGAAAAGAAATAATCCTAAGACTTCTTCAGTGAGAAAAGTTGTTCATAGATACCATTTAGTTTCTTTCTAGACTGTCCTAAAAAAACACAACACACGTTTGCACATACCAGGCTTGCCTTGTGTTCCCTGCTTGGTTAGAACTCGCAGAGTTCGGTAGGGTCAGTTCTGATTCTGCGAAAGTCGGAGCAACTTTGAAAAAACCTAGTACTATTATCTTCCTTTACATAATCTGTGAATGGTGGTGTAGAGGGGACACAGCGTCAAAGCTTGTCCTGAGATGCTGGAACCAACATTCGCTTCCAAATCTTTAACTTTCAACTCCCAATGGGGATGGTCCAATTTGTCTCAACTGAAGCTCCCAGCTGTCTTTAAACTATTTCTGCTTCTGCCATCTTTTGCTATTAAACTACTAGTATACCATCTCTAAAGCTTCTTTTGGGAGTGGGGAGGAATTGACAAATACGCAGTGTTTGTTATTGAACACCCAGGAGACTCTTGCTTCAGGTTTAGGATGATCTTGGCAGGACTTCTCTGTCGGGGATGGAAAAGTCACTGGTTGTTTAATTATTATTTTTTTAAAAAAAATCTGTTGTCAAATTATGATAATAAATGAGATATTAGTCAGTGATAAAATATTAATCAGGGTAAATATGTATGGTACGGAAGTACATACCTTACATTCATGTGGTTGGTAAAGGATGAAATCTAGATAGAAAATCTTGAAATAATTTCCATGCTTTTTGGCATTTATAATTTGTTGTAATGTATGTTATTTGTTTTTTTAATTTGATTTGTAATTAATTTCCATGTTTTTTGGAGTGTAATTTTGGGTAAAATGTTTTTTGTGAAATGTTTTTGAAGCGGAATTTTTTTTATTTTGGAAATGATCCTGCCTTTAACCTTTGTTGTTTTTTTTAAACAGTTAAGTTTTGTGTTTTAGAAAATATATTCTGAGGTCACAGTAGGGGGCCACAGTCACAGCTGTTGAAGAGGAGACGCCCACAACTCCCTGCTGGACAGAAAAGCCGTCCGCTTAGAGGTCTATGATGTCTCAATGTCTTAAAAATACAAAATATCATAAAAACGGCTGGGCTAGCATCCTGGGGAACTAGTTTTCATTCAAAGTTCTACACAAATTTGTAAGAGGTGTGTTAATTTGCATAATTTATTCTATTTGTACAATCTGGAGTTTCTGCTTGTAGAAGTTAAATTTGGTGAAATTTAAATTTTGCAGAATCCAGAGTGGGGAAAAATAAATAAATCCGAACACACAGGGGCCCGGAACCAGGGTATCATTAGCTAGACTGAAAAGGAACCATGACAGTATTGTAAGGTGGTTTGGTAGTGAAGCTTTTCGCTAGGACGGCTTGGTGAAGACAATGAGGAGGAGCAGCAGCACAGACCTACTAGCCTGGCAAACCCTAAGACCCAACCTACAGGGTAGAAGCTAGACTCGCTGGGGCTGCACAGCTTTGTGATCAGGACCTCGAAATACAGTTGCCTCCTAAAGGAGGGGTGGGACCGAGTGTGGCAAACCACGAGTTTTTATTTGTCCCCTTTTCAAGTCCTGGAAGAGTTGCCATGCCTCCCTTTAAAAGGGGATGCTTATGAAAAACACATGTTGCAGGGCTACATTGGTTCCACTGCAGCCCTGCACCGTGTATTTTCCATCAGCGTCCCCTTTTAAAGCGGAGGCACGGTAAAGCCCATGGATCCAGTCCCTGCCTTCAAACACTGAATCGACTGAGCTCTGTCCAGGTAAGGGAGCAGAGATGAGGGCCTGAGCAGAAGGATAAGGGACAGATCCCTGATCCGGACCCTCCTCTTCCTGAATGCACCCCTTCAGTATTCCCCCACCCCTAACTTCCATGAAGCCCTTGGAGCTTGTACTCATTTTCAGAGTGGCCCCTGGGAGGGGAAAAGTTCCCCACCCTGGTCCTAAAGAAGAGTTTACAGAAGGGTTTTGCGCTCTTTTCCCCACTCCCCTGCATTCATCACTCTTTGTGGCAGGATATTACAGAAGGAATTAAAGCGGTTTGTCCTTGGAAGGTGCCCCTACAATTGAAGTGGAGAGTTCTAGCAACAAAGGACTTGAGGGCTGAATCTCGGGGAACTCGGAGCAACGCGTGGGATGAATGAACTGTTGTCTCCTATCGTGGAAGAAGCAAGACCGGGGGGAAGAACATGTAAGAAAGTTCATGCTTGGCACAGTTTTTGGCCTGAATTAAGTGCAGGAAAGTGCCTCGGGGATGTTGCATTTGTACTCATTTATAGTATCAGTTCTATGGCAACAGCCTTTAAAAGCAAAGATTTTAGGCTGAGATTTCCTAAGGGAGTTGGGCACTTGCATGCCACTGTTGTTGGGCACCTGATGCTTTTCAACGCATTAATTAAGATAATCTGTACTGGGACTCATTGACAGCTATTTAAATAGGGATCCCTGGGATAGTTCATCAGTGGGTACAAATCACAGGGCCAGAAGGAACCTCTAGGGTCATCTAGTCTAGCCCCCTGACCCAATGCAGGATTTCCTAGACCTAGACTTCCCCAACAGAGAAACAGCCCTAATGAAAGATCGGTCACAAAGGGGACGTGGGAGTGACCAGAGCACACCATGCAACAAACTTGTCTATTGAGCGGAGAACCACAAACTGACTACGGGCTTCAAATTGGGCTACTTCGAAATAAGTGCTTTGTGGATTGTGGGCCTTGAACTTGGGACAAAAAGTCTAACTCTGTGCCCCCAAGTAAGGAATGATGACTTCTCTAATCGCTCTTGAGACCCAGGACCTGAGTCTTACCAGAGGATCTTTAAAATACATTAGCCTTCGGTCGTCCATGGTGAACCATCGCTTCTTGAAGCCTTCCGTTTGCTAAAGAGTTGAAAGAAATGGTTAAACAAATGGAAGCCCGGTATCTATCCTGAAGGAGAGAAGTCAGAGAGGTGTAAACCAGGGATGGGGAATGTTTCCCTCCCCCTCCCTCAGGGGCAGGATCCCCAGTCCTGCCGGAATCTGTGCCCTACAGCATCCTGTGGAGAAGGGGGAAGTAGTCCACCAGCCATCAAAGGCCCTATCCATAGGCAGCCGTGCCCCCTATATAGGGGGTCACATTGCCTGCACTGCAGAGGGGTCTCTGGCTTGGAAGTACTCCATGGCCATCCAGTAGCCGGTGGGCCATCAACCAGCCATAGAGGGCGGTAGTTGGACTGCAGAGAACAGGGGCTGTTAGGCAAACAGCAGTGGGCCACAGAAAGACCACAGGGTTGGAGGTTTCCCCACGCCTTGCATAAGCTAATCACCTAGGAAATGCATTGGGGGGGGGAAATCAGCATTATCCAAGGTGACATGGCTGGACCAAAACATTTTGGAAGAGTCGGGTCCTGCACCGAGATATGGGCGCAGCAGCTATTAACTGCTGACCAGAGAGGCAAGGCAACTGATAATCCTTCCCACTTCATCCCGTGAGTCAGCAGGGCTTAGGTTTCTGCACACAAAAACATTGGACAAAACACCTGTTTCTGAAATGAAGGCTATCCAAACCTATGCCATCTATGGGGCTCAGCAAAGCCCTCAGCATCATAATGTTCAGGCTGTGGCCACCCCCATCGTCACTGATGGGCAGAGCTGGCAGGTCCCAGCGGGAAATAGTAGCTTTCCGAAGTGCTCCGTGCTGGGAAACGCAGCCTCGGAAGCCTTTGGCTCAGCAATAAAGGTGCAGGCAACTGCCATCTGCTCCATTCTGCGGAAAGGATGGTCCCGCAGCTCCTGCCAATTCAGGCCCAAGCTGAGCAACGTTTGGATGGGGGGACTATTTCAGAAACAAGCCAAGGAAGCTCTGCTCCAACTGAGCTGGCCTTGGTTTCCAAAGTGTATGTTTGCAGATAGTTTCTGCTGGAGTTTGGTTCAAAGACATTCCCCTCCTGTTTTAAAGTGAAGGGGGAAATGTCCAAAGAGTAAAAATGAGTTGTATTTGCTTACCTTGCCTGCATTTATACTGCTTATAGCGGTGACTTCTTGGTTCCCCCGTTGTATTTAAATATTGTTAAACCAGACTCTTTTTTCTCTAACAGCAGCCCCCACCCGTCCAAGTGACTGCTTTCATATTTTATATACATTTTGACCTATAAAGTCCTCAGCAGTCTGGGCCCCACATATCGGAAAAGCCACTTCCTCCCTTATGCTTCATTACCAGACCAGCGCTCAGCTAAAAGCGCCTTCTTGAAGGTACCATCTGTCCTCCAGGTTCATCAAGTAAGGGCAGGCAGAGAGGCCCTCTTGGTGGTTGCCCCAGTATTGAGGAACTCCCTTCTCCTGGAGGCTCATCAAGGTCCAAGCCTGAGCATCTTCCAAAAAGCAATGATAGACTTTTCTGTTTGGCCAAATGTTTGGCAGGTGGGGATACAAGGTTGGTGTAAGGGTATGTATGGGGGGCTGGGGGGTGTTATATGTTTTAATGTATTATTAATGCTTAATTTATCATGTTGCCCATCCTGAACTTTGGGAAAAGGCAGGATATAAATTTAAATAAATACCCATCTTGCATTTGCTCAATCAGTAGTTCTTCTGATCAGTGACTTCTGCTTCCTTGCCACGGTGGCCCCAGCGTGCCTGGCCCCCTCTGGACTGGTGACCTCCCCCCCCCTCCCCACTTGCTCATCCCTTGGCTCTGGAGGGTCCAGGTTCCCTCCCCCCCATGGATTGCTCCAGGAGCCAGAACAAAAGCCAGCTACCCAGAAGCGGTCCGTGGGATGCTGGTTGCCCACATCTACCACAGCCTTTGTCCAGTAGCAAATTTCACTACCTCCAAAGAGATGTCACTTTTCAACATGCCCCTCCTCGATCGGACTGTGGCTCCCCGGGGGCAGGACAGCCCTGTGTGAGCTAGCAGCGTGGGGGACCATTTACAAGAGCAAGTGTGACGTGGAGGGTGCATGTTCTGCTAAAGAGCAACTGAAAAGCATCTGCGTTTGGCAGGCGAGGCGTGACTCGGACTGCAGAAGCTGCAGCATTTTGCCACCCTCTCTTTATCCGTTTAGGAACCTAAAGGCCCAAGACGAGGGCGGCGGCGCTCTCTTCTTAGCGCGGCAAGAATTTGGATTCTCTTGGTTTCGCTTTCTGACCAAGATGCCTGTAGAGGCGAGTGCCCTCTCATCACGCAGGCTGGCAGCAAATCCAGCAGCCTGCCCCTGGCAGACTGACACACCACCTCCTCTTTAAAGGAGCCTTGCCACTGCTGCAGGCACCTGTCCCTCAGCTGCAAGCTCCGCTGTGCAGGGAACACAGAAACCCTGGCTTCTCCATCCGAACGCGGAGATGCAATAGGTCACGGGGTTGAGCATCTTCCACAGTATGGGGAGAAGTCCCCTTCAAAAAGCTGCCTGAGTCCTGCTCAGAACTTCAGCGACCCAGCCACAGATCTCTTATAACTAGAGGTGTGCACCAGGGACCCATGTCATTAGTGTGTTTTGTTTTCGTTATTTAAATCTTTCATTTTTTGTAAATATCAAAATTTTGTTTTTGATTTCCATTGGTTTCAATGGAAAACACATTTTCAGCTGTAACCTTTTTATTGTTCAGTATATTTGGATGAAACATGGAGGGATTAAACCTCCAATGGAAGACATTACGTGTACCAAATTTCAGAAAGATTGGATAAAGGAATTCAATTATATAAACGGTTGGATTATGTTATTTTGCAAAAATCTGCATGTACATTCCTGGCTGTAACTTCTTGGATAAAGGGCCCTGGTGGTATAAGCAAATAACTTATAAATGTATGTCTGACTGTAACATCTTTGTAGTCCAACCAGTGTACATGAAATTTGGCAGGCCTGTATCTCACACCTTCAGAATCATCTCTGCCAAATATCAGAAAGATGTGATAAAGGGTCACAATTGTATATGCCTGCACAGCATATGCAGAAAATGAGCCTATGCCAGGGATTCTCTTACGTGTCACTGTGGTACAAGATCTATTTGTGATGCCAATTGGCCAGCAGAAATGTCAACCAAATATCCTCATTCTGTGCTGTGACCATCCCAGCTTCTCTCCCCCACTTGTTACTGGGAAGTCGGAAGCATCTGTTTAGGAAAGAGCCAATAGAGATTCTCTGATGTCCTCTGTCACAGAGCTGCCGGATGTGATTGTGATGATAATCGGCCAGCCTGGATGTGTAAACTATGTCTCCTGATGGCTGAGATACTATCCCCAAAATCCCAGTTATGTCTCTTCTATGCCCGCCTGAGGGCCACCCCCTATGCCTGCCTCGAACCCACCACCAGTTGGTCCTGTAAAGCTGGAAGCATGCAGTAAGTGGCCAGTGAATGCATAGGTCAGTCTGATGGGTTGCTCCCCATCCTCCCTCCCCCTGCCATGCCTCTGACTGGCACTGCATGTGCTGCTATTTATCTGAATAATGGTCTTCAAGGGGATAATTTCAATTGCTTATAAAATGGAGGCCCTTTATCAAATAGTCCTGTTTGGCAGAGATGACAGGGAAGATGTGCGATACATTCCTTCCAAATGTCTTGTAAACAGAATGGAATATAAAAATATTACTCCTGGAAATGCATTTTCAAGTTAATGTCTTATAACTTCAGGACCCTTTGTCCAATCTTTCTGGAATTTAGCAGGATTGGTAATCTTTGGAAGGGACATAACCTTCCCAGGTTTCATGCACATTGGATGGAAGATAAAGAAGTTGAAGCCAAGAATGTGTATGCAGCTTTAAATCACAACATTCAATTGCTTATAAAATTGGTTCCATTTATCTAATCCTTCCAACATTTGGCACACATAGCACCCTCAGTTGGGGGTACAATCTCCTCAAGTTACATCAAAAGTGAACAAGAAACAAAAAAGTTATAGCCAGAAATATGTTTTTCAGTTTTTCCCCATTATTTTGAAAACTAAAATTCATTTTCATTTTTGTTTTAGTTATTATTATTATTATTATTATTTTTCATTATTACAACGACAACAAAAAAACCACAACTTTTTGTTTTCAATATCATAGTAACAAAAACAAATTGCACACCCCTACTTATAACCCTAAGGAATCTTTCAAAGCTTTGACGCAGAAGTTTGAATCTCACTTTCTCCTGATCATGCTTCCTCTGCACTTCACCTTTTTCCATTTCAATCACCCCCCTTGGCAAGGTAAGAAACTCAGATCTGTTCCCTCATTTTCTATATTAGCCAAGAGAATGGGGGCACAAGGGCAGAGTGAAGAACTCAGGATTCTTAGTGTGGTTTTGCCAAAGCTGAGGTACCCAGCCACATTACCATTGCTTCTACAGCAACCCAGCAGCTACCTAGTCGCGCTGCCAATACTTTTACAGCATCCCCGCAACACCCTAGCCACACCACCAATGCTTTTACAGCAACCCAGCAGCTATCCAGTAACACTGCTAATGCTTCTACAGCATCCTAGCAAACAGCTGCTTAACTAGGCAATATGCAAAGTTATTTTTTAGTGGCTGAATCAAAAAGAACAAATGACTCTTGTTTCTGTAGCTCGAATGATAGAACTTTGGAAAGGAAATATGAAGGTCAAGAGTTTAAGTTTGGCTTATAGGAGCAGGGGGTTTCTATATGTGTGACTGATTCCGTTATTAAATGCTGGGGGTTTGTTTTTTAAAAGCGTCAGACTCTGAGGCAAGGTTTTCAAGGGATCAGAATAGGGCTTTTGGAAGGCCAAGGAGGTGGAGGTTCTCTCTTCTGCTGGTACCTTTGTGCTCACTCGTGACCCATCTCCATAGTTACTGAAGTAACAATCAACAGTGGCTCTCTCTCTGGGATTTGCTGGGGGGAGCTGTAGATCGGGAATGCTGGGAGGGTAAGCCAGTATAGCCAGTGATCCAGAATCCAGTCATGGGCCCCTTTCCCAATAGGGCCACACACCCCACTGAGCGCCATAACTATGCTAGAAAGGGGGCAGGGCCAAAGTGTCTCCATGCCCCCTTTTCCAACTTGGCCACGCCCCCACTGAGTACCGTGGCTATGTCAGAAAAGGGGCAGGGCTAATGTTTTCCCCAAACCTTTTTCTAATATCACAGTACTGGAGGAGGGGGAGGGGAGAAGCCTCCCCCCACTGGGAACCCCAAGCAGGGTTGCCACCTATGTATTTTTTTCCAGGTCACTTATGAAACATACATGTTACAGGGCCTGCATTGGCACTTATGGCACTAATGCATGCCCTGCAACATGTATGTTTCATAAGTGGTCTGGAAATATATACATAGGTGGCAACCCTAACCCCAACCCCATGTCTGCCCTGCCTACAATGGACAGCCCACTGGAACGGTATTGCCGAAGCCCTGCTTGCTAATCCAGTTTAGGCTGGGGCAAAGGCTTTCTGTTCCTCACATTTTCACTCGTGCAAAATAATTTTAGCCACACACTGGATGAGGGCGGCACAGTTTGCCTTTAAACGTCTCTAACTCAGGCTCCAGCCTAACGCACCCAACAGGAACGTGCAGTTAATAGCGGCGGGGGAGAGAGTACAGCAAACTTGGCTATGAAAATGAGGTTTGGCTGAAGAACAGAGAAATCTATTCCAAGGCAGCCAAGTGTTGGCGTGTGTTAATTCTGTACCGAATTAGCATTCATCCCCTCAAAGCACATGTTTCCACCATTAGGTTTTTCACAACACAGTACGGGAGCTGCCTGGTTTCAAGATTAACATAAGAGAGAGCGGCTCCTACCTTTGGCCCCGTTTTTTCCATGTAACCTTCCTTCAGATAGTTTCTGGAAAGCTTTGGCACCAGCTAGAGTTGTCAAAAGAAGGGAGAGAGAGAACAAAATGTGTACGATGTTAGTGTCTATTCGACAGCGGAGAGGCTGCTTGCCAGAGAGACAGCTTCAATATCCCGTCGCACTGAGGCTTCATTTATTGTTTCAGAAATGGAAAAAGCTGTGTCTTCTGGGAGCGTTGCTGTTGGGGGAGGAGCAAGGGCTCCTGTAGCAGAACAAAGAGTGACCTTTATGGCTGCTTTAATTATTATTCTTGTTCTCTCACCTTCCCCTAAGGAAGTTTCATTTTATTTCACCCTGATGAAGAGAAAAGGTCAAGATTTAAAGAAAAACAAAAAACAGTCCAGAATTTAGGCAGCTATGGTCAAAAAATCAAAGTCCCTTCCCTGAGCCCTCTGGCTTAACCAGTTTGGCTCTGTGGGCCAGCATGGTTAATGGATGCTGGTTTTTGTGGATGTCTCTCCACATAACCCTTGCCACTGCTGTCTGCTGCGGCTGCTTACTGGGGGTCATGTCAAGCACAAATGTTTGCACAGTGCAAATATGAGCTTGCCATGGCTTCCACCCAGAACAGACCCAGGGAATTGCCAAGGAGACCCACAATGCACATTTAGTATTTGTTTAGTGACAGCCCCACCACAATATACTGTTTGGCCACGCCATCAGGGGATATTCTACTTCTTTTGGGTATAAAAAGCCTGACTCAACCACTTGTCAATTTCACCTTAAAGCGGCTAACTTGTTGACCCTGACCCTGGGAAATGTGGGCCTGTCAATTTCACTGCCAAACTGGGGCTTGCCAATTTCACACTCAGACAAGCATGCTGCCTTGTCAGTTTCACTCCTGAGTCAGGGCTTGTTATAGTGTCACTGTTTGGCTGGGGCTTGCACATATCAATTTTGCTCCCAGCCCTGCCCCCTTACTGGCTTGTCAATTTCATTCCCCAGCTGGGAGAGGGGGGGGCTTACTACCTTGTCAGTTTCACTGCCTAGCCAAGGCATGCACATATCAATTTCATTTCCCAGGCAGAGCATTTACAGGATGACATCACAGGGGGTTGATTTAACATTAACATGTAGGAAATACCCAGTGGTTAACAGCACACAAGGGAGCAGAAAGGCCAGGACAATGTCTGACTGCCTCTGATTTCCACAACAGATTCTCAGCTGGGTGGACTGGCAGGGGCCATCTAGTATGAAAACAAATGGTACCTAAATCCCTGTCCTCCTGGGACACAGTCTATGAGGCAAGCATCAGGCACGTAAACTAGTGAGCTCATTTTCAAAGGGTTTGGCTCACCCAGTAGTTGTACTAACACGGATGGGCACTTCATGATCCAATGATTCTACCATACCAATAGTTTGAGAGGGTTTTGCTCTCAAATGTGATCAATTCCTCTGATAGATAAAGCATCCAAACTGCCTCTCTGCCTAGTTAGATCATTTGAGGCAGCCCAGTTTATTTTTAACCAGCACAAGAGAGATCATTCAGGGACCAAAATCTCTCTTTACATTATACTTAGTCCTGTTCGTACTGAGCCCTGTGGCGGTAAAGCCATTATTCCCTGACCACAAAGAGTTTGTTTCTCACTGTTAACCTTTAAAGAGGAGACTAGCCCCATGGGAATGGAATTACTCACTTCACTTGGGTCATTATTTGATGGCAAGAGCAGGCCCAAATTCCAGTTCCTGTCGCATCCGGCATTTGCTACAGACCTTGGCTTTCTCCCTTGTTCTTAACTCAGTATCGTTACAGGAGACCCACACACTCTATATCATACCATCTGCTGTCACAGCACGACGGCACGTGACACAAGAGAACTCACCCATTCCTGAGATATTCTCAACAGTAATTACCGGGGCCTGGGTTATTTTTAAACAAAGTTCGCTACAAACAAGCCTTTAGAGGTGCCATTTCTGCAGATGGCGCCTTCAAAAGAAAAGCGAGACTTGCTGGCAAGGCAAGCTGACAGTCGGATTAAACACTTCTTTGTTTCTCCCTTCTCCACTTTTATTGAGACAAGTTATTAATGGCGCAGCCTTTAAAATTATATTCCTGTGACATGTAATTCTGTCTCACAAAAAGCTCTGATAAAGCGGTGATGTGATCATGTGAAAAAACAAAACAAAAAAACAGAACATCTCTGAGAGTTGCACAGCCAGGTCTCCGAGATCCAGAATGTCTTTATCCTCTGCTCAAGGCTGGCAGCCAGCCGCTGCTAGCAAGTGCTTCTAGCAGCATAGCACAGCTAACACTGTGGCTCAGCAGCTACGGGAGCATCTGGACTGTGTCGGCTTTCTCGATCCTTCACAGTCCGACTTTCGTCCGGGTTATGGCACCGAGACTGCGCTTGTGGCACTGGTCGACCACCTTCGCCGTGAACTGGATCAGGGTCGTTTGACCCTGTTGATTCTTGAATGGTTCTGCTCCTTTCTGGCAGGAATAACTCGGCGAGTGCTGCTTGGGGATTATTTTTCATCATACCAAGACCTCCCGAGTGGGCCCGCAGGGTTCTGTTCTGTCCCCTCTCCTGTTCAATGTGAATATGCAGCCACCCGGCGAGGGGGTGAGGGAGTCTGGCATGCGGTGTCATCAATATGCTGACAACACCCAGCTTTTACCTCTCTTTTTCATCCAACTCGGGCCTGGCATCTCAGTGCTTACCCAGCGTTTGACGGCTGTGGGGGACTGGATGAGGGCTAACCAACGGAGGTTGAATCCTGACAAGACGGAGGTGATGCTAGCGGGAAAGGCGGTGGAGGTGGCATTCCCCATTCTTGAGGAAGTTCGGCCCCAGCTGGTTCCCCAGGTTCGGAGTTTGGGGGTGCTCCTCGATTCGCAGCTCCGCCTGGATGTCCAGGTGGCGGCTGTGGCGAGGAGTGTTTTCTCCCACTGAAGACCTGATTGGCCCCAAACCTTCCCTCTTTTCGATGAAGCTAAGATCTGACTGTTCCACCACATGTTTGGTGGAGGAGATGGGTGAAGGGCGGGGGGGGGGAGGGTTTTTTTCCATAACCTCCTGCTAAGAGTTGTTTTATTTACTTTTAATGCTTTTATTGTTGTTGTTGTGAGCCGCCCCGAGATGCTATGTCAGGAGGGGTGGGGTATTAGGTTTTTATAAATAAATAAATAAATAAATAAATAATAGCATGATTGCAGAGACCCTCTGTCACCTGTGCAACCAGGCATTGCACCAAGCTGCTTTGGGGCATAGTCTCTTGGCAGGATGTATCCTCCCCTTGAGCAGATCTGCTTGCAACATCTAGTGGCTTGGGGCTCCCGTATCTGTATTAAAATACTTGCAATATCTATATCTCCCAATCCTCATTTTCATTACGGCAGAGAACTTCCAGCACGGGGGCAAATTCCAGTCTACGGTCCCTTTTTTATTTGGCTCCTTTCCAGTTGCTAGATCTGGTTCCTGGATCCAATCCTCCCCCCCCCCCCCCTTCAAACACTGGACGAGTGATCCCAGGAGAAGGCTGTGGAGAGGAGGGCGTGCACTCAAGGGCAGAAGATCTGAACCTGTCTCCCTCCTGAAACATCCCGTAAGCATTCCCCGTCCCCAACTCTAAATTGCCTGCAGAGCTTGTAATCATTTTCAAAGTGGCCAGTTGGAAGGAAAAGCCCCCTTCCCCCCTGCATTAAGGCCTCGGCACAAGCCCAGCAGCAAGAGTTTCCTACCAGCATAACAATATGGGGGAGTGTCTTATGCTCCAATGTTGTAGCCCCAACTAAGCAAAATCCTTCCCACTCCCCGCCCCCCTTCCGCTTCCCCCACCAATTCATTTTTTTCCCAGGACAAGGGTGAAAACAGACATAATGCTAATTCTGCTTTAACACGGCTTTAACATTTCTTATACACGTTGCAGGGTTGCATAGGGCATCAGTGGAGCCCCGCAACATGCATAAGAAATGTTAAAGCAGCGTTAAAGCAGATTTACGTGCATGTCTGTTTTCACCTAAGTTACCACTAGATTATTTATTTATTTTTGGTTTGTCTTCCGCTTTGTAGCATTGTGGTAATGGGTAGAAAAGCAGATTTTGAGTCCCTGCCAGTAAATTTCCATAACAACTCGGTCCAGTGGTAAAAACCAAATTGAACCTTTCCTAGCAATCACAGATATAAAAGGCCTAATGAATAAAGGTTCCTGTTGATCACTGCACTCATTTCTATTTATAAGGCTGAAGCTGTAATTACTCTACAGTTGCATTGGGGTTATGTGTTTGATCCATGTAATTAGCATTAATTCCTACCATCAGAAGTCGGTGAAGGCTGCAATATTGTTAAACGCAACCGGATCCTAAAAACACGGGTGTGAAACATGAAAACAAGGAGGTAATACTAAGTAATTCAGTCATGCAGTTACCTCTCTAGTTAGACAGATTAGTAAGGAGAGAAACCAAAAAGTGAAGCCACAGCGGCATGGTTCTCACATTGTCACTTATAGAACCTAGGGTCTGGAGGAGGATGGGGAAACGTTTCCCTCCCTGGGCCACTTTGAAAAGGAGTACAAGCTCGGAGGGCCACCGAGAAGTTGGGAACAGGGAAGAGGAGGGTCCAGATCACGAAACTATGCCGTGCATCTATCCTCTCTCCATGAACACATGTCCTCATCTCTGCTTCCATCCCCTGAGCTCAGCCTTTCAGTGCTTGGAGATGGGAACCGGTTCAAGGAACTGGAAAGAACCCTAATCAGCACTAGCTGTGGACTGCATTTGACCCATGGGCCTAGGGCTGGCCTAAGGAATTGTGGGGCCCAGGGTGAAGATATAATGCAAGCCCCCTCCACCCCTACGCCCCCCTTGGGGACCCTCTGCAGAGCCAGAAAGATGGTCATTTTTGAGGCCCTGCTGAGAGAGAGTAGGGACCCACCCCCTGTTCTGGTGACAACAGGGCCCGCTGCGGAGGCCCTGGAAGTAGAGAAAATAGCGGGACCCAGGACAATTGCCCCAGGTCGCTGTGTGGTAAGGCCGATCCTACATGGGCCTGAGATAAGAAGTGCTCTGCTGCTATTCTACAAAACGGTATTCAACAGTACATCTTTGATTCACTGGGGGGGCACATCACGGCTACCTCCCAACTGCCTCCTCCCCTCCCACTGGAGCTGGCCCTGGCGCCTGCAGGAATGGAAACTGCCTGCCTTGAGCAGCCATGACCAGCCTGCATGGAGAGCCACCAGAAATTGTGATGGCCAAAAATAGTCTAGTGGTTCCAACGTTTAGAAATCCCTGCCATCCTGTAATGCTGCAACTGTGATTATAAAGAATAAATTCCTCATTAGTCCTAGACTCGGGGCAGGGGGTGTAAACATTTCCCCTCCCATGGGCTGTTTTGAAAATTATTACAAGCTTCGCATGCTGGATAGGAGAGATGGGGCGCATGTGTTCCAGAGAGGGGAAGAAGAAGAGGGATGAGATCACTCATCTGGGTCATACATCCATTGCCTCTCCTTGAGTGCATGCCCTCAGCTCCACTTCCTTTCCCCTTAGCTCACTCTTTCAGTGCTTGCGAGTAGTGCCTAGATCCAGGAGGCAGATTCAGGAATTGGAAAAGAACCAACCAAACAGCCAAGAGCTGGATCCACACATGGTTTCCCCATCTCTCCAACTTAGGCCACTTTCAGACACACACACACACACCACGCATAGCTGGGCTGCGGGGGGGGGGGGAGGAATGCGCAGTTTGAATATGCGCAGAGATCAGCCAGTCCAAAAGGCCACCCAGCGCAGCTTTGCCGGCAGAGACGCGCAGGGATGCAGAGCAGGAAATCGAGCTCTGCATCCTGTGCGTCTCTGCCGGCAAAGCCACACGGGGGGCCTTTCAGACCGGCCGATCTCCGCCCATATTTAGGCTGTGCATGCCCCCCCCCTCCCAAAATATGCGCAGGGGAACCATGTCTGAAAGTGGCCTAAGTCCCTTGATAGAATCAGAATGGAATCCTCCAGCAAGATAGTGCATGAACGCTAGCAGTTAGCGCGGGTGCAAAAACCATTGAAATGAATGTGACCCACGCATGGGCTAGCTGCTAGCGTGCACTACATCTTGCACAGCAAGCAGATGCTGATCTCAGTCAGGTCAGGTTACAACACTGTCGTTTGAAAGAAACATCCACCTTTAAAATAAAATTTAAAATAAAATGCTTGAGTTGAATTTTGCAAGTCTAGCAGCAAGCAGCGTTTTACAAGGACACAAATAGCATTTGGCAACAGATACAGAGAACGACGCATGGATCCAAGTGCACGTGCACCGTTTTCTGTGATTTAGCACGTGTTGATCCTGGGCTGTGAGTCGCAGCGCAGCCATTTCAGTGCAGTAACTGGAAAGCAGATTCTAGAGAGTGGAACATTCTCCAGCTTGTTAGCAAGAGGCTAAAACCAACAAGATACACTCAGTAAGCCAGGGGAGACTCACGTCAATATCGCTGGCTCCGGGGAAGGCCACTTGTAAGTAGTGAAAGCGTGCTGCCCGGATGGCATTGAACCAATCCACTATTTCCTAAGGGGGAAAAAGCAAAAGTAAAGTCAGCAAGTGAGGAATGTCCCCTGGGGTAGCCCCAATAATGCTAGCACGGTGACTTGCTCCCACCAAGTGTTCACAACAGCAGCATGCAGGCAGCGTGGGGCTCTGGATATGGAACTTCAGAGAAGTAAGGCTAGCGTGGAGTCTACGACAAGCCATGGTTTGCAAGACCCACTAAATTCTACAGGGCTTGCAGCAAAGCATGCAAAAATCAGGGCTAAATAAGAAATCCAGGAAAACCCCAATCGAACGCAACTCATCGTCCACGACTGACTTTTATTGCCCAGTATTTCTCCCAGCCATATCTGCTACGTCCTACTTTTCTTGGGCTTAATTTTGCTTTTCCCTCACCGGATTTAGTAGCATCCTGCACCACAAAGCGTATTAACAGTTCATTGTAAGTATCAATCAATCAAAGGTTTATTCAGCTATTCGCCATTAAACAAATATAACAGGAACAAAGTACAACAATCAGTTACTAATAAAGAATAAAATAACACTTATAAAATACTCTTTTTAGTGAGCAACACAAGAATAAAATAAAGAGTCCACAGCTTTCATCACTGCTAAGTCCCAAGAAGTCAGCAAAAAAGTGATCTTATGTGACTGAGTAGAAAACCATTTCTCTTCAAATAGAGGAACTATCCAGCAAGCTCTTAAATCCACATAATAGGGGCAAGAGAACAGTACATGCTCGAGGGACTCTACTTCATCTAAATAACAAGAACACAGTCTGCTACAATAGTCAACAGTTTCAGCTCTACCTTTGGTAACTGGCGACTCAAATAATTGAAACTGGACCAAAAGTCAGCATTCTGCAAAGTTGGAAATCTGGTAATTGCGTCAGATACAATTCTAGTGAAAAAAAAATGTTTAACCAAAGAATACCACGGGGCTATTTTCACAGCAGGAACTTTTGACAACTCCTCTTGAGTGGAGATATCCAAGAGTCTTTGTTTTATATCTTTCAGAAGCTGCCCCCCACTAAAGGATAAGCAAAAATGGGGGGGGGGGGGGAAACTATTCTGAACAAGATCTTACAGACCTCTTTCCACCACCAGTATTTCTTACTCTCTTCATGCTGCGATTGTTCAGACCAGCATTTATAGGGTGATTGCATGGATTCCATATATCGGATTTTATTCCAGTAGCATAAAGCCCTCACTTTAGCCAGAACAGTAACTAGATGGAGACCAGTTTCTGCAGGCAACATAGATATTGGCGTGGAGTTAGGTACCCCTAATAAATTTATTTTGCACTACTTCAGTCTCCTTAGAATGACAAGGAAAGCACATCTCTGACCGGTACAAAATCTGGATCAGGACTTTAACTTTGACGATCTCAAGAACCGAAGTTACATTTGGATTTCTATGATGCTCTATGGAGTTGCAGAATCCCTGCCACAGAACTGGTAGCTTTCGCTATCATGTTTCATTGTAAATAACTGAACGACAATCTTCACAATGCAGCTGGTACCGACCGATCAGTGGCGGGCCTGTGTTCCAGTCATGGGTTTGCCAAATTTGTAGAGTGGGCAGGGGCAGAGTGTTGTCCTTGTTCCCTTCCCTGCTCCCTCTGCAAAGGGCCTGAGACTGGTAGGAAATCTTCAAAGGGCCCCCCTCACAGCCTGGGCTCAACTGAGCCCCCTCGCTCCATGGTACCTGATAAAGGTTAAGGTATGTTGCAGAATGGTCACCAATCCCCTGTTGAGGAGAGGACTTGGGAAGACCTTGTTTAGTGGCCAAAAGTGCTAGGAGCTAGAGAACTACTTGAGCGTCTGTGTCCCAGATCCTCAACAAAATATCCCTGACATCAGCCACCAAGCCCGGTCTCTTCTTTACCGTGCAAGACACAACACTGGCATTGAGGACTGGACCAGATGGAACACACAGCACCATAACGCACAAATGCGCAGCCCAACTGGTGGCACTTTGTGCCTAGAAAAGCCAGACCATACATATGACCGACACCCCATAAGGATGTTTCCACGCAAGGGCAGAACACAGGTTCACTGTCGGGGGGACTGCCCTGTTCACTGAAAGCGACACCCCAGGCTATGAGGGATGACATGCATTAAAACAGAAGCGTGGAAGCATTTTGGAATGGCGTGGCACTGGCAACTAAAAATTGTCCAGTGGGAGGGACCAAAAAAAAGGGGGGGCGAGTAGCAAGGGAGGAGCACAGAGACACACCCTACACCCCCCCACACACACACACACACAGTGTCCCCCACATCCCTGCTTCATACGTCTGCTGCTGCAGCCCACTCTGGGGGAGGCATGCCCCCTGGCTGTGCTCCTTGTAATGGAACAGTCCATGGCCCCTTTAAGGCCAGCCTGTTCATCATGGCGGCCCCACCTTGTTAGAAGAGTATAAGGAGAGAAAGTTGAAGAGCCATGACAGTCTGCAGCAAGCTTTCTAGAGGGAAGGAGCCTAGGTAGGAGGACTTGTGCAGGGAGCTGTCCTGGATACTGAAATCTAGGACCCCGAACTGCTGAAAAGAGCTGCAAATCAGAGAGCAGGCCAAAGTCAGAGCTACAAAGCACAGCACCGGAAGGTCCTGAAGATACGAATCTTCAATGCATGGGGAAAGTACAAAGACTCTGGGGTGGTTTGCTGTAAATATTGGCAAACTGTGTGTACCTTGGTGAAAGTAAACCTGGTGGAGACTGCATGGAAGTGTCTGCTATGTAATATTGGGAAAGGCAGAGAGTTGCAGGGACTGGCTGGAAGGAAGTAGCGGGACAAGAGGGCAGTACAATACACTACCGTTCCCCCAAGGCAGGATTAGGGAAGCCCATTACAGGACATTGCACTCCTGTGGGTCAGGGAAACCCCTTGTGAGCCAGATAGGGCTGTTGGGCCAATTAAACAGGGGCAGCTGAACAGCTGCGTCAAGATGCACCAAAAGGGAATTGGGGCCAGAGGTTCCCGATCCCTGGATTATCGTTTCTCTAGTACTGTTATTTACCCTCTCAAATAATACTAGAACTGGGATGCACTGTAGGAAACTAACCGGCAGCAGATTTAAAACAAACAAAAGGAAGTATTTTTTCACTCAATGTACTTGCGGAACTTGTTGCCACAGGATGTCGTGAAGGCCAGTAGCATAACTGGGTTTAAACAAGGTCTGGATAAATTCTTAGGGGCTAGGTCCATAATAAGACTGAAACCCGTTCTCAGTATTTGCTTCTTTTTCTACAAGAATCACGTTTCTCAGTTCATTCTGGTAAACTAGAATGAACCAAGAAATGGGCCGGATTCTCATTGGGAAAAAAAAAAAGATAAAATATTGAGAAAAATAAAAGTACTTATTGCGGGGCTGCTGGCTTCCGGTCCGTTGGCTACTCGCTGCTCCCTGCCTCCCTATGCATTCTGCAGAGAGCTGAGCTTGCTCTCTGCATCCTCGATCAAGCTGTACTTTGCAGAGCTTAGCTGGGACCCAACAGTAAATTATCTGAGTGGGGAGGGGAGTAGGGAAGCCTTTTCCCAGCTGTGTGCCACACTCGAATTGGTCCCTGTTTCCAGGGGACCGAAATCAGGGCAGCACAAAACGCACCCCTGATCGGTCCCCCTGGAAACAAGGAGCAATCAGAGTGTGGCACACAACCGGGAAGAGGCTTCCCTGCTCTCAGCCCCACTCAGATAATTTACTGTCCAGTCCTAGTTAAGCTCTGCTTGGCAGGAGAGACAGAGAGTGCAGCATGGCAGGAGAGACAGAGAGGCAAGCTCAGCTCCCTGCAAAATGCAGAGGGAAGCAGGGAGCATCAAGCAGCCACTGGACCGGAGGTCAGCAGCCTGGGGGTGAGGTAAAGCAGTCAGTGTCCTGAGGCATCCCGGGATGCCCCAATATTTTATGTTCACTTTCAGTGTTCAAAGTGTTTTAAAGTCTTTACCTAGTTGACCCTGACAACAACCCTGTGACAGGTAGGTGATTATTATTCCTGTTTTACAGATAGGCAACTGAGGCTGAGAGAGAATGACTTGCCCAAGTGTTCAGAGTTCTCATCTCAACATGGACAAACCCCCATAATCCCTGTTGGTGAAGGTTTCCCCAGAGGCATCCAGAATTGCTGGTCTCTCCTGTGACAATAAAGACTGTAGGATACTGGACTAAGGAGATTATTTGAACCCTAGTCTCCCCGGTCCAAGTCCCACATCTTAACCACTAGGCCATGCTGGTTCTGCGGTTGTGAGGAATGTAGAAGCTATAGCCATGGGACAATACAAATAACTAAGCTCGATGGGCAGCCAAACATTTCTGTCCCTGAAGCAAAGGCCTCAATAGATCTCAGAATCAGTAAAGCTTTGGAGCTGGGGTTCCCACGCTTCTCCATTTCATTTTCACCTCTACGCTGGTACGACCTCTAGCCTGGTTTTCGTGTCCCAGAGAGGGGAATGTGGTGTCATACAGGGGATGGCCTGCAGAGGGAGCTTCCATCCCAGAAGACACAGACCCTGCTGAGTTCTGTGAGGCTAGTGCCAGGGCAAGCCAATGCAGTCGCTAGAAGAAGTTTAAGGTCACAATTGGTTCATGCTGTTTTAGGTTAGGAATTGCTCTGTCTCCCCCAGCCTTGCATTCACAGCAGGCGTGGGCATTGCAAAATAATGCTTTGCCTGCCCTCTTAGCATCTTAAAGCCAGAGACAGGGATGAATGAATTCGCCTTCCTCCTACAAAACAGTAGGAATCCAGGGCTGCCCTTAGGGAGGGGAAATAGCAGTCATGGACCCCAGAGTTTGGAAACACCTCAGGAAGCACTGCCCCCAATGCCCCCAATCCTGAGGGGCCCCAGGAGCCCCCACCAGAGTACTGGTGTTCCTGTGGGCCCCTGCCACTCTTCCCGAGGCGGGTCTCCCAAGAGAGCCTTGTCTGGTGGCAGCAGAAGTTAGTTCCTCACTCCTCCCGCTGTGCTCACACCCAAACAGCCCCTAGCTCAGTCACCCCTACGAAAACAGCCCTCCCCTCTCAAACAGGAGGGGGCGGGGTATAAATCTGAAAAAATAAATAAATAAATAAATAAATAAATAAACACAAACTATGGCTGAATGAGGAGTAAACACACACCCCCCACCAACCCACAAGAAGCCTGTCACACGCCCTTCACCCCCCCTCTCTCTCACACACAGACATATACCCCCCTCCCCCCCAAAAGGGCTTTACTATTGGGTCATGAGGGACTGCAAAAATAATTTCTGTATACTCCTAAATAAGCACCAAACTGCCCATTGTTAAAAGGGGGTTGCTTGCTATGGCGGCATGGCCATGGGGACCCCCAATTTTATTTTTGAGCTGGGCCCACAAATTCTAAGGCCGGCCCTGTAGGAGCCTGTCTATTTATACCCCTTGTTTCCTTAGGACAGACAATATCCAAGAATCTCTTATCGTTACAGGAGAGAGACACAGTTCTGGATGCCACCGAGGAAAACCCACAACAACAGGGATTGTGGGGGTCTGCCCCTGTTGACCTGCAGTAGGGTCAGCTGCACCTAGAACTGACACCTCTCCAGTCTCGCCAGGCTTCAGGGGAAGTCCCAAATTCTCTGGGTCAGGCAAGGGGCATCCGTGCCTAAGCCAGAGAATTAGGACTTGTGTCAGAAGGGATGGGTGGGTTGCAGGGACGTTTCCGCCCTCTTGCCAATGTGGTCCCACCCCTATGGAGTGCTGGGATGTCCCAATGCTCTGTAAGGGGCACCCCCGTCTGCAGTTTGGTCCTAAACAGTTTGGTGTTTGCTTAGGACAGTCCCTTTGCCCCCACCTTCCCTTGGTTTGTTCCCAGAGGAAGGAAGCAGCCCTACCCCCATCCTTAGCTGGGATGGCCACCACCTACCATGATCTGTTAGCATTTAACAGGTGGTTGCTGGCTACGGCCCATCAACTGTTAGCCCTGATCAGCCGTCTAGCATGGAACAGCAACCCCGGCCAGCATGACAGACTGAATTTGGGGAAGCCCAACCCTGACAAGTTCTGCCATCTCAGGTCTGGCCTGTATTTACATTACAACAGCCCCCATTGTGCTTGCTGCACACTGCCACAGCCCTAGCTGCTCCTTCAAAAAGCTTACAGTCTAAAAAGCAACAAGCGACCAAAGACTGGAAGGGGAGAGGCAGAGAGAGAAGGGGCCTAGCTTCATTATTCAGGTGGGAAAACACGAGGCACTGAGAGGGGAGATAAAGCACCGTCAACGCAGTATTAGAACTCCATGGACTCTGCTGGTCATTCTTACTAACGCTTTAATTACAGCCTTCAGGCAGCCTTTATTTGTGTAGGAGTTGGGCACAACGATGGCAAGACCATCCCTGGGCTTTATTGCCTTGCAGAAACAGCATGTTATAACACAGTAATAATGATATCTTCCACAGTCTGGGAATTAGGCGTCTTTGGGTGAAAACAGAAGCGAGAGTGGAGCAGCAGCAACTCGGGCCTGGCCAAGTTACTGCTGCACCCCTGATACAACTCGGGTCGGATCAGGGAACCGACCACACATAACCCCAGCCAGGGAACCATCCCAGCCCCGCTGCCGCACTGCGCCCAGCCATGACAGGCAGCCATGGCAGCCCCAATCCGGGACGGGTCACAGCAGGTCAGAACATATGTTCTAACCCACTGTGGCCTGCTTTGCCCTGGACTGACCCCGGGGATGGGGGGAGAGGGTGTAGCCTGGGCTGTGACTTTATCACTTTGCCGAGGTGAGAGCCCAGGCTAGTCGCCATCACTCCAACCGCCTTCGTCCCTTCTCCCTCGCTGCGCTGCACGCCTAGAACTCCCTCCCTGCCCTCATCTGCCTTGCCCCCACCCTCCACGCCTTCAAGTCCCTCCTCAAAACCCACCTCTTCCGCTCCGCCCTCCCTAACTCCTGTTAATCATCCCCACCCAGGATTATCCCCCACCTGCTATCTGTAAACTCCCAATTTACTGTAACCAAGCCAAGAACGGGTACCTGAGCTCTCGCATCCTCATGAATGTCGCATCCCTTGTCTCTCCCTCTGTTCCCCCTTCCCTGTCTCCCCTCCCCCTGTCTTCTTTAGATTGTAAGCTCTCAGGCAGGGACCGTATCTATCTTGGTTTTTTGTAAAGCACCAGGTACATCGCTGCCGCTATATAAATGCTAATAATAACAATAATCACTCCCAGGGCCAGTCCAGCCAAACATCTGGGGGGCCCAAATACAAACATGACAGTGACCCGCGGGCCACAGTGGGTTACGGTCACATTTGTTTTTACCCTTTATCCAGTAACTGGTTTAACACAGGATCTGGAAGACACGTGTCTGGAAATCAGTTCTGAGAGACCTCTGTTCTGTGGAGTGCCCATATTGAAACCCATCGTCAAGGTTAGGCTGGGGGTTACTTTAAATCTGCATCCATTTACATAAAGAATGTATGCAAATTAGCACGGCCTGGTTATCCTCCCTGGGACAGGAGGCAACTAGACACCTGAGGTGAGGGCCTTGAATGCCATCCTCGATCTCCTGAGTCCCAGCCCTGGGCTTTAGACCACAAGAACAGTGTTTTTCTCAGAAGCTAAATAGTGTTTAATATCCATTCCACTTTCAATTCAGATACTAGCTCTGATAGTTTGGCACAGAGTGAGAGAGCAGCCTCTTGTCTCAGTGATAATGCCATGAAGAACCCTTACTGGGGCTACAATCCTAAACACACAAATCAATGGAAACTTACAAAAGAGTTAAGCCTGCTTTCAATTGTTTTTGTCCATCGCTATTTATATGGTTGAAGGAAATGTTTATTTGGATGGATGATTGTTCCATATTGTGGACCATCCATCCTCATATGAAGTGTGCTTTTGCTTGTAAACAATTTGGAAAAGAAGAGTGCTCTTAGTTACCCCAAGCTGACAGAACAATAGGCCTGTTACGGTGCAGGTGGGATTCCCAGCCACAATTTGGGAACAAAACTCCCTCCGTCCTGATTTTCAAATTGTATTTATACGGTTCCTAAATCACATAGGACCTTTTGAAAACCCAACCTTTTAACCATGAAACATTTTTTCTTGAATCTGGGCCCAGTAGACGAAGTATTTAGAGCTGGAGCAACCCCATCCAAGCTGACAAAGTTACACAAGGGATGCATTTAGGCCTGTGATTGTCCAGCATGACATTCAAAATATCATCATCCCCCCCCTTATTCAGTACAAAGTGACTCTCCAACTAGGAATGTGAGAAGGTGCCAAATCCCCCACTTCTGCTCTGGCGGAGCCAAAGGAGAGTTTCCAAAATGGTGGCAGCCCCCCTGCTCATTCTGACCGGTGCTGAAGGTACCAATCAAAATTCATGTTACAGAAGTGGGCGAGCCAGCACCATTTTGGAAATCTCCACAGCTCAGCTGTTTCAAGACAAGGGAGTTAGGGTAGCAGCAGAACCAGAAATGCATTTGGGATGTGTGTGGGGTGCAAGCAAGGGAAGAGAGAGGGGAGAACGTGTGTGTATGTGAGCATGGCAAGGGTCATCAACTACCACAGGCAAGAGGATGGCGGGGTATGGTCTAAAAAAGTTTGGAGAGCCACTGACTCTTCAACTCACTCATCCTGGTGTAAACCAAAATAGCTCTGCTTAAGGGCATTTTCACATAAGACACTCTTCACCCACTACTCCCCCCCTCCACACGTTACAAGGCACCCATCGGGCAACACTGCAGTCCTGCCGCATGGTTGGGTGGGTAGTGGGTGAAGAGTGTCTTGTGTAAAAATGCCCAAAGTTCACAAAGTAAGAATACTACAAGAGGAAAATCAACCCCGTTGCCTCTTTAAAAGACAAACAAAACACCCTCAAGGGAGGCCTATAATAAAGTGGCAGTTAATAAACACCAAATTGGTCAAATTTGTTATATTTGTTTCCAATTTTGAAAAGCAAATAGAGAATGATATTTGCTTCCTGATTGGTTTATGGAACTGAATACTCAGTTATTTCATTTTCGGTTCTTCAGTTTTTGATATTTTGGTAGCACTATTCAGACAGAGATGAAACCAAGACAGTACTCTCAAACTGTACTAGAAGTAGGGGATATGCCATGTAACTAACTGGAAGAAGAAGATTTAAAACAAATAAGAGGAAGCACTTTTTCACTCAACGTGCAATAAACTTGTGGGACTTGTTGCCAGAGGATGTGGTTAAGCCAGGTAGCACAGCTGGGTTTAACGAAGGACTGGACAATTGGTCCATTCATGGATATTAGCCAAGTAGGTTAGGAGATAGAACCTCTGGCTGCCAAGAGCTAGGAGCAAACACCACTCCAACACACCGCCTCACTCCCCATGTGCCCATGTGACCCTTGAGATCGTCCGTGGGAGCCTTTTTGAAGGTTCCCCGGGCGAGGTGGGTGGCCACCGATGTTAGATCTTTTTCGGTGGCCGCCCCTGTGCTGTGTAATTCGCTCCCGGAGGAGGCTCGGCTGGCTCCCACTCTCCTGCTGTTTCGGCGTATATGTAAGACCTGGTTGTTCCATCAGGCTTTTGGCGAGGGGTAGGGGTGGGGTGGGGGTGGGGATGGGGGCTTTCCCCACATATTGGGGTATTTTTAAAATTGTAATTGTAAGTTGTTTCAAAATTTTATATTGTTTTAATGTTTTAACGAATGTTGTTCGCCGCCCCGGGCTGCCCTGTGGGCAGGAGGGGCGGGATATAAATTTTAAATAAATAAATAAATAAAATTATGTCCTGTCGGGTACTTCTCCAAAATGACCAAGGGTGGTCACTCTCAGAGACAGGATGCTGGGCTCTGACCCAGTGTGACATTTCTGTTCTTAAGATGTACGGCATGTTCCTCAATTCTGCCTGCTTCGAATTGAGCCCCCGAAGTAGAAAATGGCTATCTATCCCCGTTTCGCTTGGAAGTTCATTTTAGGTTGCCTGGTTGGTTTTTTGTTTGTTTTGTTCAGATATTTGGTCTAATAACTAAATAGCCACACCAAAATGGCCAAACACACGGGGGGGCGGGGAGCAAGTATTTGAAAAGAAATATTCCAACATGTAGCAGTGCAAATGTCATTGCACGTGTGGATATTTGTTGGGAGAGCTACCTGGAAATAAATCTTTTTTATTTTTATATAGCGCCCCCCCCCCCTCCCCCGCCATGGCACTCCAAGTGCTTCACTCAGAACTAATTAACACAACTTTTAATCCTCACAACCACCGTGTGAGGTAGGTCAGGCTGAGAGACTATTGTGGCTGGCCCAAGGCCACCCACTGAGTTTCTGGCATAAATAAATAAATAAATCACAAACAGAAAAAGCCAGTTCATTTCAGCTCTAGGTTGAGCATTATTTTGTACTACCAACGTTAACGAAGCACCATAAACCAAAAACGAAACAAAGCTGATGTACTAAACAAATACATGAACTTTGCGTACATGGCAAAAATATTTCAGAGGTTTGTTTCAACCTATTTAAGAGATAATAAAATGAAGCAACCTAAAAAGACACATTGGAGAGTGTGTTCTATCCCCTCTCCATCTCCCTTTCAAAGTGCATTTTCTTTGGGGCAGGGACTCTTTGGGGTGGGGGGGGTCTGTATTGTCCAGGGTCCATTACACTAAACAAATGACAAGAAGCAATACTCATAAATTACTCCTTTCAGGAGCTGCCTGGATAGAACTGTTTTCCAGGGAGCCGACGGACAGCGCGGTGAGTGACACTTTGCCACCTTGGTCCAATCTCTAGTGATCAGGCTCGCTGACTCCATTGTATGGGACTTTAATGCCATGTCAAAGAATTCACAGTTGGAGAGACAGGGAGAGCAGGGCTCCTCTGCAACGATCCAGCAGCTCATCAAGATTCAGGAGCACACTGCACCATGCTCGGTGATTGAGTCTCCTGCTGCGCTGAGCAATGAACTGTAAGGGGCGAGGATTGAGTAGTCAGCGGGCTCTGTGGGTTGAGTCAGAGCACCAGGCTAAAGGAATACAGATCTGCAAATAAATCACCATGTTTGAAGCAATCAGAAAGCACATGAGCACAATCAAACAACTCTGTCCGCCCGGGGCAAGGCCTGCCTGCTTTTTAAAATGGGGACTGGCTCACCGTTTGAGGTTTCTACATATTTCCTGTGGTTAGACAAAGAGAACTGGCATTATGGAAATGCACCCCTCCAGCAATTAACCTGACTTGGGTCATTAATTGCAGCCTACAAGGAGGGCCTGGGCTAAGCAGGAACACCTCGGAGTGCGCCGAAGCAGAACACCTATCCAAGAGTGTCTTAGCTACAGCAGATTGGAGGGCTCTTTGGGGTCAGGGAGGTGTCACTTCCTGCTAGCACCAACGAACGGCCTGTTTTGCCTGAAGTTGGAA
Source organism: Sphenodon punctatus (assembly GCA_003113815.1). Lineage (NCBI taxonomy): Eukaryota > Metazoa > Chordata > Lepidosauria > Sphenodontia > Sphenodontidae > Sphenodon > Sphenodon punctatus. The sequence goes on from QEPC01010859.1 coordinate 4,928,090, forward strand.
GTGACTGCATTGCTCTCATACCCAAGGGCGTAGCAAGGCTGTAGCAGGTCCTGACTCATGTCCCGATTACAGGGCCCCTAACGACAAGGAGGCAGGGTCTCCTTAAATGGCCTCGTTACCTCCTCTCCCCACTCTGTAAGCAGCCTGAGCCCCACCAGGAAGTTTTCAAAGGGCCGCCCTTAGGTCCAGGCTCATTTGAGCCCCCGCACTTCATAGTTGCTACACCCCTGCTCTCTTTCCCCCAACCACTAGGAAAGACTCCACCCCCCACGCCCCAAATGTCAACTATCGCAAAACCTGGTTAAACCGCCAGGCAAGGCCAAGACAGCTCCCGAGGAGCTATTTTGACACGCAGTCTCTGTGAGGACCCCAGCAGATGGGCCGGTGGTTCCCCTGGCTGCGGTCTCCCCACGCACCACCCTCCCATCATAGAGTTGCAGTCGCTTCCGCAACCACAACTCTGTGGTGGAGAACATGGCCCACCCCATGGCCCCACCCCCAGACAGGAGGCAGCCCTGGGGGTGGGGGTGGGCGGGCAGTGCATTGCCCTGATTCAGATCAGGTTACCCTGCATTGCGTGTCCCGCCTTTCTACGGAAGACGCTGTGTGACGTTGCTCAAGCCCAAATGGGGCAAATATTTGGTGGTCGCCCTTCACATCGGCAGGTAAATCCAGGTCAAGGGGGTGGGGGGCAACATCTCGTCTGTTAACACCCTGTGACTTGAGCTCAGTTACCACTTTGGGGCTGCCCTTGTGATACACCAGGGGTTCCACACCCAGGGGATGGAAACAGAGCTAGCAGAAGTCTCTGGCTGCCACCAGGCCAATGTCAAGGGCTGAGCCTGGAAATGGTGGCCAACTCCTTTGTGCCGCTGCTCTGTGGCTGGCTCAGGCCTCTCCACGTAGGGCTGAGCTCTGGATCCAGTCTTACCAGAGCTGGAAGGGACATCAAGGGTCATCTGTTCTAGCCCCCCTGCCCCACCGCAGGACCTGCCACATCCCAACTATCTGCACACACACAAAAAAACCCACCAATAGCTACAAGTAGAGACTGGAACCAACCAGAGCGCACACTGATGCCCGAAATAACAGAGAACCATTTTAGAGGGGGAAAAGAACCAGATAACTCAAACATGCTGCAAGAGCTACACCCAGGCTGCAAGAGAAACCAAAAAACCCCCCTCAGAGTCGACTGCCAATCTGCCCAGAAGGAAAACTCCTTCCTGACCCCAAATACAGCAATCAGTTAGACTTTGCATGCGTGCAGGCCCCACTAGCAAGGCAGCTGATATACAATTATAGTACTTGGGCTTCAGAATGCCCCAAGAGTCCCACCTCCAGCTGCAGACAACTTTGATGCTTCAGAAAGAAAGAAAGAAAGAAAGAAAGAAAGAACAAAATGTATTCTTGGGAGTGGGGTGAGGGAGATTTCCTCCTGCAGAATCAAATAAAAAACACCTCACAAGTTCTGCATCATAAAATTTATCCAACTCCATTTTAAAGCTATTCAGAATCTTTGCTCTCACAACTGCCCAGTGGAGCTTATTCCAGTAGTTCACTGCTTTGATTGTTAAAAAAAAACCTTCTTCTAGTTTCCAGCCTAAATGTATTTATAACCAGCTTGAATCCTTTAGTTTTAAAAATCTTCCCCTTCCATTGCATTAGCTCCCCTGATATATTTGTACAATGTAATCCTATCTCCCCTGAGCTGCTGTTTTAGCCTTATCTCATAAGGGAAGTCCTCCGATTATCCTGGTAGATACCACTTGTCCCACTTTCAGTTCATTTTTCTTGAACACCGGTGACCAGAACTGAACACAATATTCCAGATGTGGTCATACCAGAGCCTTACACAGAGGCAACAATACCTCCCTATTGCTACTGGCAATACCACGCCCAATACATTCCAGGATAGTATTTGCACAGAAAACTCCATCAAAAATGAAACCAAGCTTATGATAAAAAATCTGCCACAAGCACAGGACCGGAAGCGACCAGAGCATATTGATGCCTGAAAAAACAGGGAACATTAGAAAAACCCAGGTTCCTCAAACCAGTGAGTCACACCACACAGCAGGGGATGGAAAAAACAAACAAACAAACCACCTCAGAGTCGACTGCTAATCTCTCCTGAGGGGGAATTCCTTCCCAATCCCAAATATGGCAATTAGTTGTGCAACCAGCAACCAGGCACCCAACACAGAATTACAGCACTCGGGCACTAGAACACCCCGTCAGCCCTACCTCCAGTTGTGGACAACCCTGATGCCTCTGGAAACAGAACAGAATTGCTACAGACACCCCTCCTAACTGGCCCTTGCCCTACCCAACTTCCTGATTTGGCTGGCCTACCAGATAAAAGTTGGCTGGCAGCAGCAAAGTAGATCATCCTATCACCCCTCTCTTCCTGACTGATCTCTGCACTGGCTGCCTGTAGAGCAGCAGATTGAATTTAAGCGTCACTGCTAGTTTGTAGAGCCTTGAATGGTCTAGGCCTCAGCTATATTTATTTGAGACTTGCTTCTGGAGGCTCGCATTGATGGCATCTGCACTTAGAAACCATCCACTGTTTGGGGAATCCCACTATTGTGCCTGGTAACCCCTTCTTTGCAAATGGGGTTGCACAGTGCCCCAGAAGATAGACCAAAAAATTCATAAAACTACATTAGCAAACCTGTGCCTCTTCATATTCCATGTATTCCTCAAAGATAACGGGGTCTGTTGTGTCCCACTGGTTCAATGCCCCACCTCTCCTGCTGTGGTTTTAAAAAAAATTGGGGGTGAATCCTAGGGTACAATTGGCCCGCACTGGAATGAATGGGAAAATGAAAGCACTATATGCCCAGGGTTGTGGGGTCATTAGGGGCGGGAAACCGGTACAATCCGGTATCCGATAATGCCGGTATCGGGCGTACCGGCATTATCGGATTCGGCCCCGGTATTCCGGCCCGGTTCCGGATTTCGGTGTGCCGGTTTTTTTACATTGCAGCCATTTTTAAATGGCTGCAATGTAAAAAAAATTAAAGCCCCAGCCAAACAGTTTTTTTAAAAAAAAACCCTCCCCGAGTCCAGGCTGCGCGGGTGGAAGGGGGGACACCCCCCACCCACCCTGCCCAGCCTGGCTTTTTGTTGTAAAAGATAGATGCAACAGACAGAGTGAGACCCCGAGGCGAGCCCCCCCCCCAGCACCAGCGGCCGCGGCGTCCCCGCAGCCGCAGGTAAGTATGACCCGATCCCCTGGGGGGGTGGGGGTGTTTAACACCCCCACCCCCCCCAGGGATCACCCCTACAGCGCGCTTGCCGCTTACCTTGGGGAGCTCCGGCGGCGGCGGGCGGCCCGGCGGCTTCAGCGCCGGCTGTGGCTGCCGGCTTCAGGACGTTCTAGGCCTTCCGGTGCACTTCCGGGTTTCACCGGAAGGCCTAGAACGTCCTGAAGCCGGCAGCCACAGCCGGCGCTGAAGCCGCCGGGCCGCCCGCCGCCGCCGGAGCTCCCCAAGGTAAGCGGCAAGCGCGCTGTAGGGGTGATCCCTGGGGGGGGTGGGGGTGTTAAACACCCCCACCCCCCCCAGGGATCGGGTCAGACTTACCTGCGGCTGCGGGGACGCCGCGGCCGCTGGTGCGGGGGGGCTCGCCTCGGGGTCTCACTCTGTCTGTTGCAGCTATCTTTTACAACAAAAAAGCCAGGCTGGGCAGGGTGGGTGGGGGGTGTCCCCCCTTCCACCCGCGCAGCCTGGACTCGGGGAGGGTTTTTTTTTAAAAAAACTGTTTGGCTGGGGCTTTAATTTTTTTTACATTGCAGCCATTTAAAAATGGCTGCAATGTAAAAAAACCGGTACCGGTATACCGGATTGAATCCGGGAATCCGGTTTTTGTAAAACCGGTAACCGGTAAAATCCGGTGTACCGGTACCGGTACCGGGCCCGCCCCTAGGGGTCATATTCACCCCAAGCACAAAGTAGAATTTTCTCTGTTTTCATAATATGCCATTTTCTTTGTGTACAGAAAAAAATCAATACAATGTATTAGAGGGTCAAATACACCCCAAGTGGAAAACTCCAGTTACCAACTTACAACTTTACTTTATCTTTAGATTCTTTGCACAGCAGTTAACCCTTTCATAGTGTGACGCTTCAATGATGGGTTTTTTTACTTGCAAGGGTGTGTTGGGGGGGGGGAAAACAACCCATTACTGAAGGGGTAATTCAACCCCTCCATTAGTTACTATGGCAGCAGGCTACTGAAATGCAGATGAGCTCCTAATAGCTCCTTGAAGTTTAAAAGGTTGAATAAGCCAAGCTCTTTTAGTCTCATCTCATAAGGGAAGTCCTCCATTCCTCTGATCATCCTGGTACATCTTCATTACACGTGTTTTTTCAGTTCATCTTTCCACTTTCACTTTCAGGAGACTGTAGACAAGCTGTCTGCATGGTGAGTTATCACCCACTTTATTAGGTGGGAGGTTCTTGAAGGGGGGAGTGGGTTGGGTTTGAGGGGAGGGATTGTATTATAAAAATGTTTTTATATTGTATTATTTTTTTTTTGGGTAAACCGCCCTGAGCCTTTGGGGAAGGGCAGGATATAAATGTTTATAAATAAATAAAATCTTATATTAAAAAAGATTATCTCTGTTTGTTTATGAATGGTGAGAACATTGGGATAACACTTGTTATCACCTAGATGTCATTTCGTTTGCATATGAATGTGCTGTCTCTGACCCAAGGAAATCTATTCAAGTCTATTTATTCCTTTGAAATGTTCAATACTTGGTTGAAAAGTTACGTTTGCAGTTCCTGTACAACTTATTTCCAAAAATGGGGGGGGGGGGGGGGTTCAGTTCAAACTAGTACCATTACTGGTGGGACTTTACTAGCAACAGTGGGGGGGTCTCTGGGGGTCTCTAGTAACCCCATGGGCTTTCATCCTGGCAATATATTTCTGTACCCAACACAATAAAACTTAAATTTTGATGTTAAACTGGAGTCATTTTCAAATCAATCCTATTTATACTTTCAACTGTGATTTAATAGGGATGTATCATCAACCCCCCATAAGCAGATTAAAACAGAAGGTTTTTACAGCAGTGCAGGGTTAAGTGGGCAATTGAGCCTTTGCTGGGGCGGGCCTCTCAGCGTGGAACTCGCCTCGCTCCCTCCGGATGCCCGTCTCAGCTCCTCCCTCCTCACCTTTAAAAAGCATCTGAAGAATTATTTATTCTCCAGGTGACTCACTTGAGGATCCACGGCTGGTTCCCCTTAATGTGTTCTGTCCTCCCTCTTTACGTTCCCCTTTTCAACTATTCTCAAATGGATTTGATATTGTCATTTGGTGGCGGTGCGCTATAAATTACTATTCTTCTTCTCTCTGTTCTCCTCTGCCCTGTAGCCGCTCTGCATCTCCCTGCTCTGGTCTATCCCTGGACTCCACTCCAAATCTGACCCCAATTCTGTTCTCACCCTCTCCACAGCCCTGGTCCCATACCTATGGCTGCTCCCCGATCCCCTGCCATTTTCCTCCATTCCTCTCCCCTCTGCGGTCTCGGTCACTTCTTCCCCTTTAATTTGTTTCCTATTAGAAACGTTTTATTGCAGAGCCCCTTGTGATACTGAGCTGGCTGCCAGTCCTCGCCCACAGATGCCTTCTCAACTGCCAGCAACACATGGTCTGTTTAGAACGTGGCTGTTTGTCTTGCTTACAGTTACGGAAGGGCTATGGGGAGCAGCCATGACCCTTGGGAGTCAAAGCCGCCTCCTGTATATGTCCAAGCTCTCACCTTGCCATCTTCATTGTAGACAAAGATGTTCCTTGTGCTGTTGTCCTTCAAGTATGTGATTTGTAGTCCATGTGGGTTCCCAATTTTCGCAGGCTGGAAAGTGGCGTTTAAGTGCTCAATCTTCATAATTGCTTTGGGTTCTTTTGCCTGGAAAATAAAAGAAACAGACACAGCAGAGAGTGAGTCAACATCAGAAAAGCAATCCAGGCTTTCAGACCAGAGTGCCATTGATTTCATCAGAAAGACCCCTTAGTGAGAGGGGCTGAGCCAAATAGGATGTTCACCCCCAATCCTGCTGGGGAATTATGCAGCAATTCTGGAAAACAGAGCCGAGTCTGTAAGATAGAGTAGCACAAGGAGAAGGATTTTCACCCAGAACAGGGGAGAACTGGTTGAGTAACTGGTGCTAGGGTCTTGGGTGGATTGGCAAGACCAGGTCAAGCCAGGAACAGAGCAGGATTAGGGTCCAAGTAGGAGGAGAGCAGGATCAGGGACAGGTAAGCAGGCAGACTGGCAGCAGGCTCAGAAATCGGCCCACGCCCACTCAACTTCCTGCTGGGCCAGTGACCAACTAGCAGGCAATGGGGGTGGAGCACGGATGCAGAACGTCCTGTTAGGCAGTCCTTTATGCTGGTCAGTGACCAATCAGCAGGCTACTGGGGTGTGGTGTCAATGATCAAAGTGGGTGTGGTGTCTCTGGAAGGAGACAACTTACAAGGCCGACTCTGAGCCAAAACCAAGGTACTGCAGTGGTGACACCACCCTAGAACCCCAGATATGCCAGTTCGAGACCCGGGTTCCTCACAACAGCTCTGGATGTTATACTAAAAACACACAGTTTTTAGCATAACGGTGCAGAGCTCCTTTCCCAAGCCCTCCTCCATCGCTCGCTTCTGATCCCACACCTCTGGAATTCACCTGTCTTGTGAATGGCCTGTGTTTCTTGCCTGGTTGAACTCTTAATAGAGTTCTGCTCACCCAGGCAAACAACAGAGGGTATTTACCAAGACAGGCCAGGATGCTTTCAGCATCTCAAGCACCCTGGACCAGTCCACCGCTAGGCCTAGCAGACATAAACCCTGCCCTCTTGCCAGGGACAATGGAACCTTTATTGGTGCACTCTACGCAAACCAAGAACACCAATTCCCACACAGGTGTAAACCAATAGGTGGGGGTTGAACTGGGAACCTCTGGCTCTAGGTCCATGAGCCTCTGCGCCCAGAGCTAAAAGAAGGCAGTAGGTTACACCAGCCTTTTCTACACCCAGGGTTATTAATTTTATATGACACTCCATTAACCCTGCTAACCATGCCCACAAGGGGAGGCCTGGAAAGCGTCAAGTACAAAGAGCACTTTCTAGCTTTGCCAAGGAAAATAAGCCCAAGAGCGCCTGCATGTTTGCATCAGACGAAATACTAACCCCAAGCACCGATACCAAGATGAGCAGGCATTCAGCCTAGAGCCCTGATCAAGCCAGACGTTTAGGTCTGAGCCGATTCCATGCCCAGTGCAAGGGGGCTCTTCTAAGCATCCTCAATGTGTCTGGATAGCCCCAACGCCCATAAAACATCATAACATCACAGTGCTCTGTAAGGGGTGGGGCCAAGGTGTCCCCTGCTTCTTTCCAATGTGACCATGCCCCCCCAATTGCTGTGATGTCACAGAGCTTTGTAGGGGGAGGGGCTTCCTGCAGGTAGGGAGCTAGACTGGCCCAGGCCCCAATGGGACCAGTTGGGACCCTGGTCTCTACTAATAGTCTGGAGGCAAATCCCACCCTGGGAACAGATTTTTAGTGCCTTCTTTACAAGGAATTATGAGGGTACCTGATTATTATTGTTATACAATATCTATATCATTATATTTCAATCCAGTGCTTGTTTACCGAATTGATGTTTAATGAAGGATACTTATATTGCACCTGTCTAGTGTTAATAGGTGTCAATGTTTAAATAGAAGACACATTTACGCCCATTTGTAATACACAGTTATGTAATGAGAAAATCTAAGTCATTAAGGAAGTAGTACACCGATTGTACAAATGTCTCAAAATGTTCTACTGAATCTAATACAGTTTGTTTGACATTGTTATGGTAACACATTAAGGTTGTCCGTAGTCATTTCTGATTTCTAATACAGAATTATAATACTGGAAATCATCATACAAGAAAACTGGCACGGCTTTATGCAGACCAAATATGTTCATAGTAACATCAATTAACCATTGTAATATTTTCAAAACTATAAAACTTGTTGCCTTGAATGCACATATTCTAGTCACTGTCATGGTCACTACTGTATGGATTTCAGCACCAATCAATACATTTGCAAGCTGCTGTACACCTCAGCCTGATTTGAGACAGGAGATGGGGAGTCTCACAGAAGGTCTTCCAAGCGGACTTCTTTGAAATTCCTGCAAGATGGCCCAGGATGGCATGAAAGCCCAGCCGGCCACCTCTCACTTCATCACAGCATTCCACCTTGTGCACAGCAACGTAGCGGCGAGTTTTAGATGTGCCAGCTTTCATCCACGGTTCTTTGCTGAGTCAAGGGCAGAAAGCAAATCAGTAGCAATAACACATCTCTATCACTGCTTGTGACAAGGATTCTCTCATAGCCTTCTGACTTTGCCTCAGAGACATGCAACACCATGCGGGTGTCTGCCTCTTCATGTGTGGAAGTGAGGTGGCCCATGTTTCTTCCAGTTGAGGAGGCAGCATAACCATCATTCCCACCACTGAGTATCAGTTTTGTCACTACCAGGTGCTTGCTGTAAGAGTTCCCTTTTGAGGAACATCGCAAGCAATGCCTTGTTTTCATTCAGGTCGAAGAAGGCTTTCCACTGCACAGGCAACTCGAGGTCCCTGCTGCTAATTTAGCATCTTGTACCCCTACTTTTCCCAATACAGTGCTTTCTGGTTGTATCCTTGATTGAGTGCTCTTTGTAGCAGTCGAACACTACATCTACTCTGGTGCAAGATTCCTTGAAACTGGACTCGATAGTCACCGTGAAAGCATCTGCATGGTCTCCAAAGGTCTTTGCATGCTTGGGTTTTCCGATCCAATGACAATCATGCCCGCATGGTAACAGACCTTGTTTGAATAACCCCAAAACTACTACAAACTTCATAAAGCCCACAGTCTAGCCTGTATGGGAAACTAGCAGCATACACCACCTCAGTATGTTGCTAGCTTCCCCATACAGGCTAGACTGTGGGCATTATGAAGTTTGCAATACTTTTGAGGCTATTCAAACAAGGTCCATTACCATCACATTCATGAGAGTCCATATGGAGCAGTAAAGAAGGTGGCATTTATACCCTTCCAAGATGACAGATTTTTGTGGCAAGTGAAAGATTCCTTTCTTACATATCTTACAGTTGTGCCACAAATCTCTCTTGTACCACCCCTGACAAAGGGTTTTTACCACAAAACGCGTTGGGTTAGGGTTGTGTGTACTGTATATCGCTTATTCTATTTTCATTTTATTGTTAATATTGGTATTTTCAGTACCTATTGCTGTTATTTTGTACATTTATAGTAAGGTTTCCTATAGTTACAGTGGCCTTCTCATTGGTTTGGTTTCCCTTAGTGGCTACTTTGTTTCCCTTATTTTGTGTTTTGGGGGGTTTCCCATCGCCTGAACCACAGCCATGCCATGAATGACTGCACATGTTGGAGTCAGGGTTCATGGCAAACTTGGCAGCGAAACATTTTCTTCCAAAACAGAGAGTAGTTGAGCTTTGTTTGCTAGTCTCAAGTTTCCATCTGTTGTAGCCAGTGATAGAAGTATACTGCACAGTTCTTGCCTTAGGAGTTTATCAACATCAATATCCTCCCCGCTTCCATGGATACAAGGCGGCATCGGAACAGATCACAATAAGCTCTAATGACTGAAGTCTGTTGTTTCTGTTTGTCTGTTGCTACCTTTACGGCATATATGAACACCAGAGTTCTTAGCTTTCTCTTTGGAATGGTTGCATTAAGGCCGACGTTTTTCCCCACAAGTTGCTCTGTGACAAAGGTCTCTACAGTTTGTTGTCCTAACAGTTGTACATTCTGCAGGTCTTGTACAATCGGTTCTTGAGGAATGTCACCAGTAGTGAGACATTCTTTTTTTTTGCATTAATATTTATAATTGCAGCAAGAGTTGTGAGCTTGATGGCGTAATGTGAAACAAATACCAAGCTCTCACTGCCACTAGGGATTTTCAATAAGATCTCTTGAAATTTAAGGATATTTAACATTAGAAACACTTAAATTATGTAGTTGGTGACCTGGTATAAGTGGTAGTACATTCACCAACTATATGTTGTTAGGACAAATTGCATCATTGACATAAGTTACAGAATTAGCTATAATTCTGCTCCATATTTTTTCCAACAGTGGCAACATGGTTTTTCAGGTCAAGGAAATATTCCTCTTTAAAAAAAGAGCCCATTCCCAGCTTGTAACAGAAAATATTCCTCTATATCACATTTTAGGGATTTGCCTCCAGACTATAATTCATCCTCTCCAGTGTAGCAGTGGAAATTGAATAGGGTATCATGAGGACGTACTAAAATATCACAGCAGGCGTAGATGTGTTCGAAAAAGACCCCTATAATCAGGGACCCGAGTTCACTGCACCAAAAAAATCTTAAATTCTGCAACCAGTGAAGCCAAATTCTGCAAATTCACCGCAAGCATTAATATTTGCATAATTAACTTGATTTGCATAACTATGCATGCTGGGAAGCAAATTTGCAATAGGTTTGACATAGAATCACAACTTTGCTAATCAAACACAACTCAAATCCTCTGGAATTTCAGCACCTCCATCACGCAAACATAGGGCCTTCAGACCCCACCCACGCACAATTCATCTCCCAGGGGCCTATTTACCCTCGGGTCATGGTCAGAATTGGCTGATTCTGCGAGGAATCTGTGGAAATCACTGCAAATTGCAGCAACGCAGTCAACTCGGGTCGCTGCCTATAATGGACAAGGTTCCCCACCCTGCCTCCCTTTCTTGCCATGCATGGCACCTCCAAACCCCCATTAATGATTCTGGGACACACTTGACACACCTGTGCTGCAGCTACCATTAACAAGCAAACGGGCATGTGCAAGAGCAAGCACCCCCAGGGCCCTATTAAACCTAGTTACGCCACTGATGCTGCCCCTCAGAGGCCCAGTGCCAGCCTTTGGATACCTACTCCCAGCTAATCAGCTGGAAGGGGCAGGCCAGCCAATAAATTTTGTCCGGACTACCCTAACACCTAGGGTTGGTTTGGCCACAAACATGAAAATTACAAAGACATGATTTTTGTGGAGATCTGTTGGAGCCAAGATAAACTCCTGATTCTTGAAAACAAAGGCTAGGGGGAGTAGCACTTCAATGCACTTGGGATTTGGTTCCGTCACCAAAAGGAGGAACACATGATTTAATGGCTATAAAGAGTCCCCAACTTTTCACATCAACACTGTGTATTGTGGGGGTTGTGTGATCCACCGCAGAACCTCCCACTAGACGCTTACATCATTCTTGTTAAAATATTTCAGTGCACCTTCCCGCTCCGACAGTACAAACTTCCTGCTTAGGAACTGCCCATTGTCGCGGCCTCTCTTCCAAAGGAATCCTTCTCGGTACCCTGCGGAGAAGAGAAGGGGGGAGAAAAACACCACAAATTCAGGATGGAAAGGTTTTTCTTTAAAAAGAAGAAGAAAGTGTGCAGAGGGGTGGCAGAAAGATGGAAAATTGCACTGATTTTGAAAGACACATTGTAGAGAGACTGTTTCCCCCCCCCTCGCCCCCCCAGTTGTGCCCTTCCTTACTCTGCTTTCCTTCTCTCTTGTATCTGAGCTTCAAAGATTGTTACTCTTCGATACGGTCATTTTACAAGGGGCAAGGGATACATGCTGCACACCTCGGAGATGCAGGGGCAGCTTTAGGAGCATGGTTACTTTTTCTCATCTATTTTGGATGCCCAAATCTCCCCATAGTTGTTGTCCCTGTGAATCCTGCACATCTTGCTCTCATGCCTTTGGAGTATTAATAAGATCAAGATCTGCTTCCCCTCTGGGCCCCCATCCTAGAGCTTCAGCAGGAATTGGAAACTGCAGTTAGCAAACAGACGGTTGCTCATATCACAGAAAACCCAACCATGTAGCAGACGGTAGTCTCCTGAGAAACCGTCTCCAAAGCAGTCTGAAGTCAGTTGAAATTTGTTATGTACAATCCAGAGGGAGGGAAAAAGCTTGGCAAGTCTCTCTAGGGATCCCAGTGGCTTTGGGGCCAGGTACTGAATGAGCTACGAGACTGGAGTATCCCAATCCTGTGGGAAAATAAAGCAAGGAAGCTTGGTTGCTACTATCCAGGGTGTAGCCATGCAGTTTCCCGAGGGCACCTTTCACCAGTACTAAATTTACACTGACAACTGGCTAAAAGGCCCTCCCCATCAGAAAACAGTATTCGAGCACAATTGCGCCTTCTTTTTTTCTTCTGTTCAACTAAAAATGTGTGTCAGAATTTTATTACCATGAAAAATTTCAGAAGACAAAAACTCAGTTTTGGAAGCTCTGAAACAAAATTAAAAAGTGAGCGTATGTATATTTTACACCAATGCTGGATAACATTTTCACTCCCATGGGCCGCTTTGCATGGGGCCAGGGATAATTTGGGGACAGGGGTGCTTACCGAGTGTGATTGACAGGGGAAGGAGTCCAGACAAAGGATAGGTGCCAGGGGCAGCCAAAGTTCCCAGTCGCACAACACGTGCACCATATCAGTGTGCCATAGACACAAGTGTGTCAGCAGCATGCACACATTGGGCACGCACCTGGATCTGGATCTATGCCAGGGGTGGCCAAAGTTCTCAGTCCCAACCCCGTGCATCATGCCAGCGTGTCATAGACACGTGTCCGTGTGTACACGTCATGCATGCATGCACACACAAACCTCTCCTGCTTGGTGATTGGCTGGCAGAGTCTGCAGTTCTGACTGCTGAGATTCTGAGGAACAGCTGCCATTCAGCAGCCCAGACTCGAGTGTAAGGAAGACATCACAGGAATATCGCTTCACCACAGAACCCCAAACCAGCCCCGGCCGAGAGAGAGCTGCACTTCCACTGCCCAAAAGACACATGCGGCTCCCAAGCTGCAGCTTGACAACCCCGCCGCTAACCTCGAGCACATGTCCTCCTCTCTGCTTCCTTTTTCCTCACTCTGTTCTTTCAATGCTTGAGGGTAGGGACAGGATCGTTGGCCAGGTATGGGTGCTAAATAAAAACAGCTGTACGCCAAATTTGGTCCATGGGCCAGAGGTTCCCATACCTGTATCACGCTTGTTTAAATTTGATCATGTTTATTCACACCAGAGATTTATTTATTTTTTTAATTAAAATCCCAAACTTTAGAGATTTTTTTTTAAAATCTAATCATCTATATCATAAACAACAAAATACATTTGCAACTAAAACAGCACGGTCTTCAGACCAGTGGCAGGACAGCTAAAATACAGAGCTGATCATTCTGTCTTCATTATGACCCATTGGGTCCTTCTCCTAAGCTACCAAGAGTGTTGGAGTCAGGATACTGCACTCAAACGGACCATTGGACTGACCAATATGGCACTAATGTTCTTTACTGCACTGCCTTTATGAATGGCCCCATACTTTACCATGTAGTTTTTTGGGGGTTGTTTTACTTTTTACAGTCTCTAACCCAATCACTGTAAATATTGAATGAGTCGTCCGATGCTTTCCTCCAATTAACGTTGGATGTTAATTATAAATACACTTCCCACTGAGATCGCTCTGTTTCGCTCTTCTGTTTTTGGCTTGGCTATTGACTCAGTAACTGGGATTTTAAAGTGAAAAATTAAACGGCTTCTTTAGCTTGTAACTAAGCCCATTCTTAATATGCAGAGTAGCTACAGTAAACAGCTGGCATTTGGTATGCACAGTTATGAAACAGTGATTTGCAGAAACGCCTTATTTGGAGCTCATTTTGGAAATTTCAACTGGCTATTGTATTTATCCCTGTATAAAATTTATTGAGATCTACAAAGAAAGTGCTGTCTGTTTGCTAGATCAGCCAGCATGTAGGACAGAGCGAGAAAACAGCATGTGCGACTGCTGAAGACACAGCACATTGGAGTGAGCTTACAGCCAACATGTTTTGACTTACAGGCAAAGTGTCCTGCAAGTTTCTTTTTACCCTGCCTAGATTTAGGTGATCCAAAGCCACATCATGCTTTTAGCACAGCCTGAAATGAGCCTTTCAGAATGCCTTAATCAAATTCATCAACTGAACGCAGCAATGGCAATAACTCCACTGTTACTAATTTGAAAGGTTAACTCCACAGCACGTCATCAATCCAAAATGCACACTGGGCTGCTGGCAGGAGGGTTCAGGAAGGGGGCTGAGAACCCAAGCCAGATGCAAGTCACGCAACTATCTGAAGTCCGTCAGCAGCTCATTCTTTTTCCTTTTCACTCTACAGAGATCAGACGGTTTAATTTAAAATGCCTGCGCCCTGCCATTTCTCCCCCCGGCCTGACAATCCTTGCAGATACCCATTGTGGAGCGTGATCGGCGAGGACCTGCACTACTACCTCAAGGTAGTCCTCCTGGGACTTCCCAAATACATTATTTATAGGCAGCCGCTTGTGCAAGCCCGCATGCCTTGCAATGTCTATTGGAGACTTGTGGAGAGGCAGCCCCAGAGGGGAGTGTCATCAAAGAGAGCTCCACTAGGGCTGCTGTCGCAACAGCTGCAGGGCAGCAATCTGGGAGAGAGGCGTGGAGTGAATGAGAGGGAGGCAGGCAGATCTATGGGCTACACACACCCCTCTCGCCAATTCTCTGCCCTTTGCATGTCATAGAATCAGAGTTGGAAGGACTCTGAGGGCCATCTAGTCCATCCTCCTGCTCAGTGCAGGAAATCCACAGCTACAGCAATCCCTGACAGACGAACGTCCAGCCTCTCCACTCTGAAATGAGTATCCAAAAAAATAATAATGGGTCAACTCAGTGAGTTAGCCAGGTTTAAAAGAGTCCTGGAGCAAGTCAAATTATCCAGCCCCATACCAACTGGAATGGGAGAGCAGGGGGAGTCTGGTCCAGGCAGAAAGGGAGGGCAGGGCACAGGGGCCCAAGTGAGGAATGAAGGGCACTGGAATAGGAAGAAGTGAGACACCAGAGCAGAGCAGGGTTTGGGGGCTCTGGAGGGGCAGTGACAGCCACCAACTGCCATGGCACCAACTCCTGGTTCACTGGAGAAAGCACAGACAGCCCCAGCAGAGAGAAAGCAGGGCACTTTGATGTCTCAATGGGGCTGGCCCTACTGGGTCACCCTGGAGCAGTGGCTGCACTTACCCCAGCTGCAGCTATGCTCCTAGGTAAACCCATCAAATGTACCCTATCCAAACCAAAAATACCCTCTCCCTTGTCGACCCTAGATTGTAAGCCTCCTGGGGCAGAGACCTGTCTCTGATTTCATGATAGTTCAGTGTGAGGCACATTGCTGGCGCTATATCTGTTTAATAACAGATCTAATAACCAATATCTGTTTATACTCTAACGGTTATCTACTGCAGTTATTTTGGGTGGGTTATTTCAGTGTTTTGATTACGCGGTTCCAGTAATATTAGCACCGCTGTAAACAGCACCAAAACCAAAATAACTGAAACGACTGAAATAATCAACCCAAAAAACCAAAAAGCTGGAAAAGTCCAAAACGCAATACTCCCCCAAACCCAGATACGAGTACACCCATTTTGGCTGCAGATACTTTCTGGGTATTCAAAGGGCTACCTGAAAATCTGAATAATAAACTCGTTTTCACCTCTAGTCAGGGCTTCTGGAGGGTGGTAATTTTGAGTCAGGGTGCAGAGGTCAGGGCTTCAGCCCCCTCAGAAGGCAGGCTCATACACTGCTGACGGACACAGCTATCCAACCCACGGACAGTAAGAGGCGGGTTTCCCTCCACAGGTCTCTATCCAAGTCTGCAGGATGTGAGTTTTGATATTCAGTTAATGGATAACTAACTCTATGCAATGAGTCACAAGCATTTGCGCTATGGGACAAAGGTTTGGAAAATATCCAAACTAGCCTTTCCAAAAATGTTATTCCCAAGTGGTAAAGTCAGAAGGAACCAGGGACATCATCTAATTCAGGCGTGGGGAACCCACGGCCCTTAGTCTAAATATATTTATTTATTTATTATTTATTTTACAAATTTATATCCCGCCCCCTCCTGCAATGCAGCTCGGGGCGGCTAACAGTAATAAAAACAATTAAAATTACTTAAAATATAAATATAAAATACATCAATAAAACAGGGCTAGAAAACAATAATAAATAGATAAATGGGCGGGGGATTAAAATCACCCCCCCCACCCTCCCTCCCGAAGGCCTGGGCAAACAGCCAGGTCTTACAGTTCCGCCGAAATGTCAAAAGGCTTGGGGCCAGGCGAGCTTCCTCCGGAAGGGAGTTCCACAGCCGCGGCCCTACCACCGAGAATGCTCGCTCCATCGTGGCCCCCCGCTTAACACGGGGGACCTCCAGGAGGGCACCCCCGGCAGACCGCAGGAGCCGTTCCGGGGCGCGAAGGGCGAGGCGGTCCCTAAGGTATGAGGGGCCAAGGCCGTATAGGGCTTTGTAGATCATCACTAGGACCTTGAACTTGGCCCGGCACACTATCGGCAGCCAGTGCAGAGCTCGGAGCACCGGTGTAATGTGCTCCCGGCGACCCGTCCCCGTAAGAAGACGAGCCGCCGCATTCTGCACCAGCTGCAGCCTCCGGGCCAAGAACAAGGGAAGCCCCACGTAGAGCGCGTTGCAGTAGTCGAGCCGCGAGGTGACGAAGGCATGGATAAATATGGTCTGTGACTTGGTGCTTTTCCAGTTCCTGGATCTGGCCCCTGGACACATTCCCTGCTCTCAACCTCCAAAGAGTGAGGCCAGGAAAAGGAGCGGAGATGAGGACGTGCACTCAGGGTTACAGGATGGATTCATGCAATAGAACAGATCCATGACCTGGACCCTCCCCCTCCGTCTCCCATCCTGAGCGCACTCCCCATCTGGCTCCTCCAGACGGTACTAATTTTCAAAGCGGCCAATGGGAAGGAAAAGGCTCCCCACCCCATATCTAGTTTTCTGTCCAGGCAGAAACTTTAACCCTGCACTTTCAAGATTAAAAGGCCTGTTCCCCTACTGGTTGAACTGGACCCTCGTGCTACTGTAGATTTGTTGGGGTAGACAAATCCGGAGAGCTTCGTTAACCAAGCTGGTACAAACTAGGGGTGAAAACAGACATGCACGTAACTCCACTTTAACATTTCTTATGCATGTTACGGGGCTGTATTGGTGCCCTATGCAGCCCTGCAACATGTGTAAGAAATGTTAAGCCACGTTAAAGTGGAGTTAAGGTGCATGTTGTTTTCACCTTCGGTCTCATGGGCAGTGGCAGAACCAGAATTGTTTTGGTCATGAGGAGCCTGAACCTCAATAGCCCCCCCCCCCCCCATTCTGTCCTACCTTACCTGCTACCTCCACCCCGAGCAATCCCCTCAGCCTGGAAGCAGAGCCCATCGGTATCCTGTCTGAACAGAGACCAGAGCCGATTTGGCCTGGGAGCTAGGTCTCCTCCACTGTCCCTGTACTTCCTCCTGACACTTTCCTTCCTCCGCTCCCTGCATCATCTGAGATCAGGGGGCACCTGGGAGCTCTCAAGGGCTTGTCAACAAGCAATAATCATTCCAGAATGTATGGTTTTCTATAGCACCTTCAGCATTTAAAGTGCTTTACAATCCATATCTAAATCGCCCTCACAAACAGCTCTGTGAGGTAGGTCACTCATTACTATTCTCATTTTACAGATGGGGAACTGAGGCTGAAAGAGCGACATGCCCAAGGCCACCCAGCGAGTTCATGACTAAGGGCCTTTTTACACAAGGCACTATCCGCCCACCCACTATCCATGTTGCAGGGCCGCAGTGTTGTCCAGTAACTTATAGTGGGTGGGCGGTGGGTGGGGAGAGTGTCTTGTGTGAAAAGGTCCTAAGGCCCTTTTTACATGGGCCGCAGAGGGTGGGGGGGATGGGTGTGCTGGCGTGGTGGGTGGAGGTGGGTTGTGTCCTTTCCCACGGACACCCACCCACGGAGCCTCCTCTGTTTTTCTGGATGGCTCCGTGGGGTGGGAGATGGGTGTGCGCCAGGAGTGCGCATGCCCAGTACGTCCGTGTATAAAAACGGCCTAAGACAGGATTTGAACCCGGGTCGCAGTTGCATAGCTACAATGGAGGGAGGAGGCTCTGCGGGTGGCCAGAAGAGGTGGAAGGGGAGTGAAGTCAGCACCCCACTTTCACCCGCTTTGGAAAATTTCATGGTGCTCTCAGGCCTGTTGCAAAGGGCCCTTCCAGGAAGAAAGTTTTCAGAGTGGATGAGGGTGGCGCGCTGGCCCAGTCCCCTCAGAAAGCCAGGTGATGTTACTGCTGTTCTGGGGGGAACCTTGCTGGGAGGTGCTGCCTTCACTGGGGAGGAAGGCTGGCTGGGAGTCCCCTTGGGAGGACTGCCACCGCTTGGAGGGGATGGGGGCCACCTGCTCTTGAGGCTTGTGGCTGTCTGAAATGTGGCTCCCGGCCACCCTCTCTCACAGCATGGGCAGCCTACGGTAGCTCCTACCACCCCCTTTCCTGCTTCCAAGCAGCAATGGCCACTCCCGGTGCACCCCCTGGAGTAGCAGCATGACTTCGTTCCAGTGAGCTCCCACTTCACCTCAGGCAAAAGAGGCTTGTAGCAAGGGTACGGTCTCTGTAGAGTGGCAGCAGCCTGAAAGGGGGGGGGGCTCTTGCCCACCCCCCAAGCTAGGCCCCACCCTCCACCCCAGAGACCCTGCCCCTTGCCCTTATGGGCCCATGACTGGGACCCGAGTCCAGACCCTGCATTGCCTTGCTACGCCCCTGCTACCAGAACCAACGCCAACACTTTATCCGCTAAGCTAGACTGGCTCTCACAATGCAGCAGAATGGCTTATTCCCCCCCTCCCCCCCATGGTGGCAAACTAGCACAACGAAGAAGATTAAGAATTGACCTGGGTAGCAAATGAAGGACAAGGCCACACAAGTAGCGAGGGCCCAAGCTCCATGCAGCCTCCTGGCGTGCAAGCACGGCCATCACACTGCGGGGCTAGCATAGGCAGCTGGGCACACAAACAGCTCCCGCTCCCTCAGACTCTGGGCGGGTAAGGCCACTCTCGGAGCTCCCGCCAAGGCCGGAGTACCACACAAGCAGGCACCCAGCTGGCCCAAACGAGATCCTGCCCCCAGTCGTGACGTGGCCACAAGCAACAATACCCGCTGCTCAAGGCCCTGCACCAGTGCTCCCCATGTGGCAGGGCAAACACGGCCCGGCCACACGAGTGGCCTTGCCTGAGAGTGGCCCAGCTCCAAGAGTGGCCTTACCGAGTTGGGGCAAGGCTGCTCTGAGACGCGTCCTCAGAATTCCTCCTAGGTTGTGTCGCACAGCAGCCAGCGGCTCACCCTGCCCCGGGGAAGGGGGAACATCTGGTGGGCGCTGCCCACACAATGTGTGGCCCGGCCACCCAGAATGGGGTAAGGCTACCCCAGGCATGGTAGCTTCCCCACTCTGTCTCGTGTGGCTGCACCCTAAGGTAGCAGAGACCGTCAAGGTGAGCGCTAGTGCACCGATTAGCCCGTAGAGTCCCTCACCACCCCAGAAACTGAGGCGCTGAAGGTTTTCTGTTTGGACACAGTTACCTCCTGAGTCGGTTTCATTCACTTTACAATGCACTGTACATGCTGGATGTGAGGGGCGATAATGGATTTCTCCTTTGCGGAGGCTGACAGGAGATAGACAGGCAACAGAGGTAACGCCAAAAGCTGATGTGTTTATAAAATGCAAGATTTGCTTAGCACGAAAGGCAGAAACCGTTACTGGCTTCTGACAGTTGGTGTCTGGGGGCTGCTTTCTTGCATAACAAAATGGTAGCCTGCTTGTTCTCAAAGCTTTTGGCCTGACTTAACACACACAAAATGAAAGGAACTTTAGATATTAGGAGAGTTCAGGATTGGCTTCTTGGCGGAAATTCTAGCACTGGTCAGTGGAAAGGACAGCTAGGGTTGCTGGATCGTTTATGGGAAATTCCTGGACACAATGCTCAACCACCTAAGTGCTACAAGTCTAACCCTCCATTTCCCTAGATCACGTCCTTTGGTAGGTGCTCCAGAGAACACCATTTGTTTGTGGTTTGAGCAAACACATCACTTTGTCAAAAAGACGTAGCAGACGCTTATTCCAAAACGAACAGACATTCAAAAGCGAGAGGAAGAGCTCAAATAACTAAAATAATATTCAACCTCAACATTGATTTAATATTCAAAAATTACTCCTTACATTATATATCATCAGTACCAGTGGTACTGTTTCACATCTGGCTTGATGGGCACTCTAGCAAGGCTTCTGATGTGCTTCACCTGCATTTAGACAAGGGGGTGTGACTGGCAGAAGAGGTCTATACGCTTTTGTGCCTGTTTTAGGTTCCTGACTGCCTACTTTGGGGATTCATCAGCAGTGTCATACATGATCTGTGACTGGGAGACCTCTGCGTATTTGTCACCATTCCTTGCCGATTTCGGCAAAGGCCTGTACATTTTCCAGTGCAACAGCAACAGTGCACTTGCCAATGCAATTCCACCCATTTAAGACCTTAACTGGTACATCTCCAGATTCCAGGACATGGCCCAGGATAGCAGACTGGACAAAATGCATCATTCCTGAACTGTCCAAGACAATCCTGGACATCTGGCAACCCAGAAGGCCCGAACATTCAGAATTACAGGCCCTGCCTGTGTTATTTTACAAGTGAGTAAACAGAGCCATGGAGACAAATGGGGTCATTTTTATACCACCTTGGTCACTTAAGCAGAATAAGTCCTATTATCAAATGTGATCCAGGAATGACTTTCCACGAGACTCTGGCTCCTAACAGTCCAATCATAGAATCATAGAGTTGGACGGGAGCTCAGAGGCCATCTACTCCAACCCCCTGCTCAGTGCAGGAAATCCACAGCTACAGCATCCCTGGCAGACGGCCGTCCTGCCTCTGTTTGAAAACCTCCGGGGAAGGCGAGCCCACCGCCGCCCTAGGCGGCCTGTTCCTCTCTAAAACAACTCTTACCGTTAGGAAATTCTTCCTAATGTTTAACCGAAATCTACTTTCTTGTAATTTGAGCCCATTGGTTCTAGTCCTGCCCTCAGGAGGAACAGAGAACAAGTCCGCACCATCTTCTATGTGACAGCCCTTCAGATATTGGAGGATGGCGATCATGTCTCCCCTTAGTCTTCTCTTCTCCAGGCTAAACAGATCCAGCTCCTTCAATCTTTCCTCATAGGACTTGGTTTGCAGACCCCTGACCATCTTTGTCGCCCTCCTCTGAACCAGTTCCAGTTTGTCAATGTCCTTCTTAAAATGCGGTGCCCAGAATTGGACACGGTACTCTCGGTGAGGTCTGACCAGCGCAGAATAGAGTGGAACGATTACTTCTCATGACCTGGACACGATGCTTCTGTTAATGCAGCCTAAAATTGCATTCGCCTTTTTAGCAGCTGCATCACACTGCTGACTCATGTTCAGTTTGTGATCAACTACAATCCCCAGATTCTTTTCACATGTACTCCTGCCAAGCCAGGTATCCCCCATCCTATCCTTGCATCAGGGTCGGCCCCAGGGTTTGTGAGGCCATGTGTGAAATCTTGGTGCGGGGCCAAATTTGCATAATTAGGACCCACCTAATTATGCAAATGTATAAATTTACATAAAACTTACTCCCTCTGGACAGGAAGGAATTCCATTCTCCACCCTTCCGAGCAACCGTGGAGAAGCATGGCCTCCCAATGCTTCCCCCCTCCCCAGCCGAGTGTCTACCACCACTCCCCAGGAGTGGTTCCACTGCAGGGGCAGCCAAGCAGGCAGTGAGGCAGGCACAGAGAGACTGACTGAATCCACTGCCTTACTGGAGGAGGGAGTGAGCTTAGCCAGTCTGGCCTCCAGGGCCTGTTGCTTCTTGCTGCTGGTGCCGCCCGTGCCTTGTGCACACATGCAGTGCAACCAAGTCCAGAGGTGCTGCTATCACGCACACAAGACACCCAAAATGCAGCCAGCTTATTAAGCGCATTATGCCATGAAAAGAGACATATAACCAGTTCAGTTGTGCCCCCATAATCAATTCACGCTGCCCCCACTCCATAACCATTTAATTTGTGCCCACGGGGCAGTATGAATTGATTATATGGGGGCGCAAATGAACTGGTTATGGGGTGCAGGTTTAAAGACAGTATTCCTGTTAGCAATAACTTCATTAAGAAGAGTTAGTGAAATAGCAGCCATAATAATCTCAGAACCATATTTGCAGATTTATTTTCCAAGACAGAATAGATTTTGCTTTACATCCTAAATTCCTACCTAAGATAGTATAAGTAAGACAGTTGTGAGAATGTGGCCCTTTTTATACGGGCCTCTCCCAGCCATGAACACGCAGATTTCTGTGTGTTCATGGGCGGGGGAACCCCGTGTGAATAACGTGGTCCACGCACCCATGGTGAGTGGGGGTGCGTGCGCGCTCGCCTAACACACATCCCCACTCACCCCCACGCACGGCGCAACCGGGGGAAATGGTGGTTACTATGAGGGTGTGGATGAGTGGTGGGTGAGTAGGGATGCGTGTGCAGCCGTGTGCATGACCCACCCATGCACAGGCGCATCCACGGACTCCCCACCCGGCGGAGCCATGTAAAAATATCATGCAAGGAGCCACTCTAAGAAGAACAGAAGGTTGCTACCTTGTAAATAAGGTCCTTTGAGATGGCTCCGAACATTCTCACAACACCCACCCTTCCAGCGCGCATGGACTTTTTTCCTTATATTTCTAGAAAGGGTTGAAAGGAACTGGCATTCAGAGGGGGAGGGTTCTTTTTATACTAGAGGAGCTCGAGACCATCATGTGGTCTATTATTTGAATTGGGTGAGCGTGCACAACTCAGTTGTGAGCCATCTCGAAGAACCTTCTTTACAAGGCAGCAACCTGATCAGCACGTGGGGAGGAGCTGTTTGTAAACGAACAGCCTTATCTCCCAGCCCGATCTCCTCCTCGCTGCTGCTGCTGTGCTACTAGAAGGCAGAGGCAAGTGAGGGATGGGGTCTGGAGCCAGGGAGGGGAGGAAGAATCACTTACTGGGGGAGAAGCTGGCCACAGCCTGCTGCCCGGCCAGGCAAGTGTGGGGCCCCAGCTGGCCGCAGGGCCACGTGCGGCCACACATATGGCACATGCCTGGGGCCGGCCCTGCCTTGCATATTCCTCTAAATTAGCAATGGGGAAACCTTTCCTTCCCACAAGCTACTTTGAAAATTAATAAAAAGCTCCATAGACCAACGGAGAGAGCACATGGGGTTGTGCTCAGGCTGGAGAAAGGGAGGGTCGGGTTCAGATCGTGGATCTGTGCCATGGATCCATCCCCATTCCTTGAGTGCCTGCCCTGGTTTTGCAGCGGTTGGGGGTACGGAACCAGATCCAAGAACTGGGAAGGAGCCAAATAAAAAACAACAACCGCAGGTTAGATTTGGCCCACAGGCTGGGTTCCTCACCCTCCCTCGACGCGCTGCACTGGTGCAGGTGTGACTGAGGCAAATCGGGCTTGCAATGATGGAGTGCTTTGGGGATTGGAGCTGTACATGGGACTGAGGCGCTCTTGGAAATTCTACAGCTTGCCCAGGGTACGGCCATACAGCAAGCCAGTGCCTGGGGCCAATTGTCAAAGCGCTTCCACCCACAGAAGTCCCTCCGCCAAGCTAAACAAAGTCAGATTCTTGCTTTCAGTTATCCAAAATGATATTCTAAAATCATTCTTCTGCTGGGTTTTTTTTGGGGTTTTTTTAAGCCACTCGTGATGAACTCTGATATTTGTTATTTCATTCTAAATAACGGCTTGCTAGAAATATGCCACTCTCATCTGTCATCTACCTGGGGGCTGTCTGGAATGATACCCTCCAGTAGCAGCCTTGCCTGTTCCCCCTCCAACAAGCCAACGGCTCCCACCTCCTCATGCAGCAGCATGGATTTTCATAAACGCATTGCCTGCTTCACATCTCTCCTCTCTTGGGGGAGAATGTCTCCAGGACTGACTTTTGCTATCCTGCCTCAAACTAGTGTCTGCACCCTTGTCAACACTGATAAGCAGCAAAGTAATGAATCAGACTTGAACTGCGTGTGACCTCATCCAGCTTCGCTAGGCGAACGCATTTGCAAGCAGCGTTGACTTCAGTATCTCTGTTGAAAAGAGTCTGACAATGGCTAAAGAAAGAACACCTTTAATATCCTGGCAGCAGAGAGGATGAGATTCCTCAAAGGCAAATTATTTTACATCTGAAATCAGCAGATTGGGAGGACTAATTCCTCCTCCTTAGCTTTGTAAGCTTCTTTGTCGATGCAACTTCCTAATTAAAGCCATCCAGCGTAAAATTTAAAAGCAGGATTGGAACTGACCAAAAGATTATCTAGTCCAACCCCCTGCTCCATGGCAGGATACCCCATACCTACAGCATTGCAGGCAGATGCTTGTCCACCCTGTTCTTGAAAACATCCGAAGGAGGAGATCCCACAACCTTCCTAAGGCAGCTTATTCCATTGCCGAACAATTCTTCCACAATTAAGAATTTCCCCCCTAATATTTAACTGTGCTCTACCTTGCAGCAATTTGAGCTCATTCCTTCTTGTTCAAACTCCTGTGACGGAGACAAACAAATCTTCTCCCCATTAATTTTTTTATGGCATCCTTTTAAATATTTTTAAACTGCGGTCATATCCCCCCCTTAGCTGCCTTTTTTCTAGGCCAAAACATACCCAATTCCTTCAGCCTTTTCTCGTACGGCTTGCATTCTAGCCCTGTTTCATCCCCATTGTTCTCCCCCCTCAATCCTCTCCAATTTGCCAGCTTCCTTCTTGAAGGGCGGTGCCCCAAACCGAACACAATATTCCAGGTGAGGTCTCACCGGTGTTGAATCAATCGCCACTGCCTTGAGTGAAGTTACGTCACCCAAGGTACCACCATGTTCCTTTGCCTTGCTTTGGGCACTGCTGTGTTCACTTCCGAGGGCCCTGAAGTCGCCCCCGTTTTCACCAGGGCAGACACCTCCTCCCAGCAGGGCTCCAAACATGACCACCTCCAGGAGCCTGTGGAGTGTGCCCCCAAGGTGGGCAGGGTCAAGTGGGACGGGATGAGCTCACAAGGGCCCCTGCAGTTTATCTTTGCCCTGAGTCCCACAAATGCTAAGGCTGGCCCGGTTTGCCATTATCTATAATCATTCAAAAGTCATCTAAGAAATGTTTCACACTCTCCCTGTTCAACATACAAAGTTCCAGGAGTGAATGAAAAACTAGCAAGCACAGGCCATGGAGAAGAACCAGAAATAATTTCTTCTCGTGATAGGAAAAGGCAGGTTAGGGTTAGGTTCCAGCTCAGACTCCATTTTTGACGGATCCTACTCTTCCGATCGATCTGGTGAAACGCAGACCAAACCATGATCCGGTCCACGTTTCCCAGATTGGATGGATTGCCAAAATGGCAAGGCAGGGTACAAAATGGTGGCACCCTGCAGTCGGCACTTTGGTCAGATTTCCACCAGGGCTTAAATCCGTGGCGGGATTCTGACCAATGTTCCAAATTTGTTTTTTAAAAACCAAAAAAAACCCAAGACAATGGAAGGGCTGTTTTGATTCAGCCCTAAGGCTGGTTACTACGTTGCTGCCTTAAGATCACCCCATCTTCATAATGGCAGCATGAAGTAGTGGAGATAATACAACACTGGGAGGCAGGAGATATAACCTTCCTCTCTCAAGCCAGGCTTTCATTACACTAGCCAAGAGCTCCCCACTGGAGGTAGCAGAGATAGAAGTGCCACCACAGAGGAGGTGCCAGAGGCAGAATCTCACAGAGCTGAAAGGAACCACAAGGGTTATGTAGCCATGGTCAAATGATGTGCTCAAATGTAACCAGAACTGGTGACAGGCAAGTGCCATCCTCAGGACTCTAGGAGACAACGTAGGTCACTACTCTTGCTTCATTGCACCAGTTCTGTCAATAAATAAGAATGTTCTGTTTCCAGCACTGTCGGTCCAGACAGACAGACAGACAACTGGTCTCCCTGTAGACAGAGGACCTACTAGGCCACCACTAGAGCTCAATGAACACGTCCAAAGTCCCAGGTCTCCTGCATGGTTTCTTACATTCCTAATATGGAGAGAGAGGGTAGTTGCCATGGTGGTCCCAAATGTAAGAGATGGACACAAAGTAGCTCAGATGATCACTTATTGAACCAACTTCTGTTGGTGCGAGTATGCAAGCTCTGGGGCCACACAGGGCCCTTCCTCAGGCACATAAAAAGTCAGAACTAGTTACATACCTGAGGAAGGACCCCACATAGCCCAAAAGCTTGTGCACTGGACCAACAGAAGTTGGTCCAATAAAAGAGATTGTATGAACTACTCTGTCTCCAGCCTTTGAACTAAACAGGCCATTTCCAACAATTACTTAACATGTGAATTATCTTTCCGGAGGGCCCCTTTAAGCCAGTAAGGGTTTCCGGTTGTCTTCTAGGAGCTCGTAGACCAATAATTGTCCTGCTGCACTGCAGCTCTTCAGCCACAATTGCAAGCTTCTGATTAGAACTGCTTCCACAATACCCAATTAACCCACTCACTGCAAATGATTCAATTAATCAGAGGCAATTAGTGCTTGGAACAGCTAAAACCTAGCAGGCAAAGTTGTTTTGAGAGGCCACGCTAGAGACATCTCTGTGGCCTTCCAAGGGATAACATTAATAATAACGTTTACCCAACCTCTCGGCATTGTATGTCTGGCGTTTTAACTAGAAATATTAAACGGAGGGGGGTAGGGAGCGGGCAAGTGATGGTGTTCAGGAGATTCTATGGAAGTAGAGAGATTACGAGACAACTACCCAACGTAAGACTTTGGAAAGAATTACTGCTGCTGGCCTTGTATCCACAAACAAAATTACCTGTGCAACAAGAGAAAGGTGTATTCGTAGAAACATTTCACTACCGTGTAGTCGCTCAATCATTACCACCTGGTTGACACAAGAGATATAGCTTTGTTCCAAATTAACTGCGTAGAGGTAGTTTGTATAGATGCCTGTCTGGAATGAGGATCGCATTCATCCAACCCGACAAAAGTCCTCTCTCTAATGGCACAAGGTGCCAAATTGGGAACAGGATGGAACTCATTTCACTTAAGTCGCCAAGTAGCTACTGGAAAGAAACCACTCTCAAGGGGCTGGATGAGTCCAACCAACAAGCCTCCCAGCCAAAGAAGCTCATGCAAGGAGCCCTACCTAGGCCAGGCAAGCGGTTGTCACTTTTTTGAGGCTCAAGGAGATGCCAGGTGCTACCAGGGTTCAGTCAGTGCTGCTGCTGTGTCTCAAGCTGCGACGCGTAATCTGAAGCCAGGGACCCACGTTGACTGTGTTGCTGCAATTTGCAGTGATTTTTGCAGAATCAGCCAATCCTCGCAGTGACAGGCTGAAATTGCAGTGAAACTGCAGTGTGGGCTGTCTGGATCTTTAAATCCTGGCTCAGGCATAAACTTGTCGCCTGACCCTAAACTAAAACTGCTGCTGCAGCTGCCGTCTGTCAGGGAGGTGTGACCATGACCCGAGGGTAAATAGGTCCCTGGGAGATGAATTGTGGGTGCGTGGGGTCTGAAGGCCCTATGTATTAGAGGTGGGACCCCGGGCCCATTACCGGCTACCGGATTTACCGGTTCTCCAAAAACCGGATTTCCGGATTAAATCCAGTATACCGGTACCGGATTTATTTCATTGATTTCAATGGGGCACTGTGTCCCCATTGAAATCAATGAAATAAATTAATTCCTTCCCCCTCCCCCTCCCAGGCTGCGCGGGTGGAAGGGGGGACACCCCCCACCCACCCTGCCCAGCCTGGATTTTTGTTTAAAAAAAGACTCAGAGGCGAGCCCACCCCCCAGCACCAGCGGCCGCGGCGTCCCCGCAGCCGCCGGTAAGTATGACCCGATCCCTGGGGGGGGTGTTTAACACCCCCCCAACCCCCCAGGGATCACCCCTACTAAAGTTCAGTGCTTGCTTACCTTGCGGAGCTCCGGCGGCGGCGGCGGCCGGTCCGGCGGCCTCAGCGCCGGCTGTGGCTGCCGGCGTCAGAGACGCTCTAGGCCTTCCGGGGAACTTCCGGGTTTCCCCGGAAGGCCTAGAGCGTCTCTGACGCCGGCAGCCACAGCCGGCGCTGAGGCCGCCGGACCGCCCGCCGCCGCCGCAGCCGGAGCTCCGCAAAGTAAGCAAGCACTGAACTTTAGTAGGGGTGATCCCTGGGGGGTTGGGGGGGTGTTAAACACCCCCCCCAGGGATCGGGTCATACTTACCGGCGGCTGCGGGGACGCCGCGGCCGCTGGTGCTGGGGGGTGGGCTCGCCTCTGAGTCTTTTTTTAAACAAAAATCCAGGCTGGGCAGGGTGGGTGGGGGGTGTCCCCCCTTCCACCCGCGCAGCCTGGACTCGGGGAGGGTTTGTTTTTTTTAACTTTTTTGGTGGGGCTTTTTACATTGCAGCCATTTTTAAATGGCTGCAATGTAAAAAAATCCGGTACCCGGAATCCGGTACCCGGACCGGATTTACCGGGTCGAATCCGATAATGCCGGTACGCCCGGTACCGGCATTATCAGATACCGGATTTACTGGTTTTCCCGCCCCTACTATGTATGGGTGAGAGAGGTCTGGGGGTTTTAATATGAGGTGGGAATTCTGGGGTGCTAAAATTCCAGAGGATCTGAGTCATGCGTGATTAGCAAAGTTGTGATTCTATGTCAAACCTGTTGCAAATTTGCTTCCCAGCATGCATAGTTATGCAAATCAATGCAAATATTAATGCTCGCGGTAAATTTGCAGAATTTGGCTTCACTGGTTGCGGAATTTAAGATTTTTTGGTGCAGTGAACTTGGGTCCCTGGCTGAAGCACAATCTCTTTGACTAACCTTGGCCTGCCTGGACCAACCTCAGCAGATAGCGTCCATTGCAAACAACAAGACAGCAGTAGGCTGCTCTCTACGGTGGGGTAGGGCGGAGCACTGTGGGGCTATAGGGAGTGGAGTCTGTGGCTACCACAGGAGCATCCTGGGAGACTGGCACAGCAGCTGCAGGAAGCCGAGCAGCAGTGCTATGCGCCAAGCAGCCCAGGAAGAGCTTGGGGGATGCCCGTGCTGCTGACTACTGCCATGCTAAGAGTGTCAGCACCAGGAAACTGCCATCACGCACCAGCAAGGGCACACATACAGGCGTTTTTTGTGGCTGCTCCCTCCCTCTGGAGCTTCCCCAAAGCCTGAACATTGCATAGAGCAGTGCATAGTTTCTACTGCTTTCTGCCAGTGCCCCAAATCCAGTCCAAGACCAGGCAGAAATTGGGAGTGGAGCCTGCAGAAGAAGCAGATGGGCGGGAACTGCTGCTACTTACCAAACAGCTGATTGGTGGGGAGCAGCAGAGCCCCTCCCCTCCTCACCCCCATTGATCAATGTGGCCCCCAGACAATAAAGGCTCCCCTACCCTAATCTCCTGGGATCTGGGATACGTTTGAGTGACTCACACACAAAACAGCATTAACCCAAGAAACAACCATTTCCCTGCTCTGTCAGATGGAGAAGCACAATAAAGACACAACAGTGACTTAAGGGAATTCTAGCAAGATAAAGTGATGACTTCAGAGGAAAGGCTGGAGACAAGTTCCAAACCCTGGACTGACTTTGGGACTAGAGCCAGGTGTGCAGTATGGGAGAAAAGTCTACCTCTGAATTCCTAGGGGGTGGGGAGAGAGAAAGAGAAGTGTATGTGCGGGCTGGTATATACAAAATTGCAAAATACATATGATTTTTCTGCCTTTTAAAAGCAAGAGGTTTTTTAAATGAAAAAAAATGTGTCATTGGAGCAATCCAGCTGTCTGAAATCAACGCTACCAAAACGCAACATCTTTCTAGCTACAAGACGGCAGCTTTAAAAAAACAAAAAACTCCTGAGCCCAAGGCTAGTTTCAAAGAGCTTGGGACCTTTGCCGTATCCTTGTGCGTTGGATTTAATTGCAAGGTCACTCCCTGGGATTTCGGGCTCAGCTAATGTCGTTGTGAATATACTTGCATTGCCAGCTGCCAGCCGAAAAGCCAAACTGCTTGTGAGCAAAGCTCTGATTATAAAGCTCAAATCCTTTAAGCCTGTGATGTTTGCCACCATTTAAATCTGATTAAATTTGCTTGTGACCCCACTAAACCCAGCAGTCAGAAAACACTCCTGCCAATTCTGATGTTCCCCGACATAATCCAGACCCCCCCCCTTCTACAGTGACTTGTCAAATAATATAAACATAAAATAGAAGACAATGGGTCTAATCCAGCTTTTAAAGTTGTTTTTTAACTTATTTCTTTAATCACAGGTTCTCCAGAGGGAACAAAGAAGCGAATCTTCATTAGCATGCTTCAGAGGGGGACTGGTGATTACATCATGGAGACCCCTCTTTTATTCCGACTGGGCTTGGAGCTGAAGGAACAACACGCGACAGGGTGCACAGATGTGGACTGTGGAATAAAATCAAGTTGCATGAAGGGTGAGAGGCAGCAGGTGCTCGAGTTACCAGGAAGGGTGAACTTTATCCACAAGAAATTAAAAGGCAAGCTGAAGAGAGGAGAGGATGCGTTACTAGATATTGTCTTGCCTGAAAGCACGGGGAGGTGGCGCAGAGTGCACTGGGCCTCTGCAACTCACAGCCAGGACTAGGATTGCCAAATCTTCTGGGGTTTTCACCCCAGATTCTCCAGGCTTGGGAAGCCAAGACTGAATCGCAGCTTCTGGGGGTAGCTATATTAGAAAGAGAGAAAGCCGTAGGAATTTTTACGCCCTTCCCAAGGTGATGCTGCCGTTATGGAGTGCCACGAGGTCATGAAGCCCAACAAAGATGGGGGAAAGTGCACGACAGCACCCTTGCCCTGCCCCCTTCCCTGACTTGGCTCCACACCCTGACAAGAGTCAAGGCATCACAACGTTTTGTATGGGGTGAGATTATGTCATAAAGGGACATGACAGCTTCTTGGCCCGCCCCTCTCCAACACGGCCCTACACCCTCTGGGTCTCTCACCAAACCAGCTGTCGGAATTCTGTGGCAATCCTAGGCAGAACCTTGGTATTTGTACCCTAGAATATAAATAGGCAGAGGCACAGCAACCCCAGTGGCATCAGGAGCCACAGAATAAACCCGCTGGAAACCTTCTCAATGAATTTTTAATAGGCCTGTCAAAATGATAAAAAATTTTACAGTCCATTAACTGCATTGCTTTTAACTGATGAATTGATCAATTTACATATTGAAATAGAACAGGACTTCAGTACATTTTAGTCAGCAAAATTAATTGATTTGGGGTGGTTAAATTATTTGCTTTTAAAATTTACATTTGTTTTTTTTTAATTTTCCTTTTTAAAATTTGTTTTTGTTTTTAAATATTTGGCCATGTCTATTTTAATCTACAATCAATGCACATGGCAATTAATCCCTCTGAATGACTGATGCTTTCAATCTTTTTAAATATAGAAAATAGCATTTAAATATTTTTTTTTAATAAAAATTCCATTTCTACCATTTTTAAATGTTTCCCCTCCTTGAAAATTGCCATCAACAGCTCTTTGAAATTTTTCGGTTTCATTATTTGGTTTTCAGCTACCAAAATACTGAACAGAAATTCTGTTTTCAAACTTTGAAGAGGGAGCAAGGGGGGAGGCAGTTGCACTTCCCTGGCTCCCAGCTGGCTCCACCCCTTCTGAGCCCCTTTAGATAGGGAGTAGGGGCACACTGATAATGGGGAGCGGGGGGAGGGAGGGGAAGAGAGTTAAGGAGCTCCCCATCCGTTTGATATGGCCATGCCCTCTTTTCGAGCACTGTGCCATCCCGACACTTGGAAAGGGGTGTGGTCATGTCAGAAAGGGGCAGGGCTAAGGGACTCTCCCACCTGAATTGAATTCTGCAGGTGCCACTGGGCATGGGTTTAGGGCTGCCACCTTAGGAATATTTTTCCAGGCCACTTTAGAATATATGTTGCAGGGCCTGCACTAGTACCATAGGTGCCAATGCAGGCCCTGCAACATGTATTTTTCATAAGTGGCCTGGAAAAATATACCTAAAGTGGCAACCCTACACAGGCTAGAGGCTCCCACCCCTTCCAGCCAATGCAGCCTAGCCTTTGGGAAATTGCTGGCAAGCAGCAGGCATCTTGAGAAAACAATTACTGATCTTCTCAAGCCATCATTCCAGAGATCTCTAATACAGTTATGCACCCTCCTCTGCCATCAGTTTATCTTACAACACTCATCGACCTAGCACAGCCTTCCTGGTAACTCAATTACCCAGCAAGTGTTTAACATATTAAAGATGGAGGCGACAATTAGCCGCTCTAGTGCAGTTGGATCTGTTTTTCCAGGAGACCCCAAAGGCCTCTGTTAAAAAAGAATTGCTTTACCGAAAATCTTGTGCTTGCATTACTGAGCACTGCTGCACGTAATCACATTTGGCCGGGAAATTGGATGGCTTTTGCTCTCTTCGATCCAGTCTTATTCCACAAACAAAGGGCGCTTCCGCCAATGGAAAGCTAAGTTTCCAATCTATCACCCACTTTTACTTCTCACCATTTCTTCATTAAAAAAATAATAATTAAAAAATAAAGTGCCCTTAAGCGTACATCACTTCTGAACAAGGGTCACAATTTCAAGAATGCAAGCAGCTCAAACTACATGCCCCTGCAACTAGCAAGTTGATTTAGATGCCTCCAAGGGACTCCACTGCAGCATGGGGCAGGTCTGTACTTGTCTAAAGGGGTTCCCCCACGGTGGGATCCAGTTATATGTGGAACAATCCAGTGCGATGGCCCCAGCTTCCAAATCCTGTGGAACACGGGTGAGGAATCTTTCCCCTCCTGGGGGCCACTTTGAAAATTAGTACAGGCTCGGAGGGCTGCCTAGGAATTGGAAGCGGAGGCACTTAAAGGGTGTGCCAGGGGAAAGGTCTAGATAATGGATCTATACCAGGGTGGGCAAACAGTGGCTCAGGTGCCACATGTGGGCAATTCAAGTGTGACTCTCAGCTAGGCTCTCAGCAGGACCCACACTGCCTTAACAGTCCTGTATCTTTCTTTGTTGCCCCCGAGTCTCAGCAGCTGAATTGTAGCTGCTCTGTAGAATCTCAGCAGCCAGGCTCACAGAACAGTAGCTCAGTCAGCCAATCACAAAGCAGAGGTGGCGTGTGAGCATGCATGTGTGTCTTGTGACTCTCGGCCGTATGAAGATTTTGGTACACGGCTCTTGAGGTTGGGAATTTTGCCCACACCTGACCCCTCTTCCAGTTTGTTGGATCTGGCTCCTGGACCCAGTTCCTTCCCCCAAGCACTGAAAGCGTGAGCTCAGAGGGAGCAAAGACGAGGGTATGCATGCAAGGATAGAGACGGATCCATGGCACAGATCCACGATCTAGATCCTCCTCTTCCTTCCCTCACCCTGAGGGCACCCCTACCGCCAACTTCTATGTGGCCCTTGGAGCTTGTCTGGGATGGGACTTTGGGTAACTTCTAGGTATCAGTTGTCGCCGCCCCGAGCTGCTGAGGTGCAGGAGGATGCAGGATAGAAGTCTTTTGTAAATAAATAAATAAATAAATAAATATTGTATCGGATCTCCATTTATTGGATCAAATCTATTGGTATCAGATCTTTAACATTAATCCGATACAGATAATGTAAGAGAACAGATATTGCTGATACTGAGAATTATCGGTATCATCAGGTTAGAACCGAGAGGGCCATTATCAGCCACTCTCGGTTCTCAGCAATACCGATAAGTCCCAACCCTAGAGCTTGTGCGCTAACTGGCCCCTGGGAGGGTAGTTTGTTTCCCCACCCCTGCACTAGCCTACACAGGCTCTCTCTTGCCTTTTGGAAATTACACGAATGGAAGCTACACTACTTGTATTCCAGTAGCACCTCAAGGCTGCAATCGGGGATCAGGCCTCCTGGAGCCCGGCCCCATGTAGGTCTACGGTAGGTGTGGAAGAGATCACAGCTCCACAAGGCGGCCACTGACTTGCTGGGGGGACGGGGGGGGGGAAGCATCTCCCAAGCCTGTGCTGGCAGCAGCCTCTTAAATAATGTAACCACTTCTCTGTAGGCGTTTGAAGAAAGGCACTACTGCTGCAGATAGATCTGCTGACTAAGAGGTTTCAAGGTGAAAATATAGACAGGCTTATTGGGTGTGCATGGAGGAGAACGGAATGCCCCCAAACTATTTTCTGATACTCCTTCCTATTGTACTCATTAGCACAGCCGGCAGCGATCGTTCTGCTGTATCATCCAGAAACTTGACACTCTGATACCGTAAGACTCAAATCTATTCAGTCCACGTAGCGTTGGCAGGCTGACCTCCTTTCTGGGGCTTCTTATCAGATGGGGACTCCTGAATGAAAAGAACATCTGCCTTGGTTTTCTCTTTCATCTCTTCTACGTAAAGAAAAAGGTGGGCAGGGGTCTGATCCACCCCCAGATCATCTTCACACTTTAAAAGGTTCCAGGCTAGAAACAGAAATGGCTTAGGAAGATTTGCTGAATGAATAGTAAGATGTCAGAAGCATGCAGCAGCCATGAGCGATGCATGTTTTATAGACAGAGTGCTAAGCATAGCAGAAGATGTTCTAGGTAAAACTGTGGCAAGGCTATATAAATCTGTGCTGCTGCGATCACAGTAATAATTGCAGAATTTGGTCCCTGCAGAAATTGCCACCAGCAGTGCAGAATGGAGAGCGCCATAGAATATCAGCACTGACAACCAATGAAGTGCCAGTGTTGTTGGCATATATTCCTGAGCAACTTTGCCACAGCTACTGAAAAGGGGGAGCCCCTTCCACAAGCCCCTGATGGAGAGAAAAGCCTCTTGCTGAGAGATCGGTACACTGTTTTGTGGGTTCTTAAAGAAGGGAGGCATCCAAAATTGATGGAATGGCATGATGGAAAACTTTCTTGCTTTCACACTTAATATGTTAACAGCAAGACTACCATAAGATAACCAAAAGCTTATTATTTGTAAAGAGTGTCTTAGACAGGAAGGGATGCACTAAAAACACCCTTTCCCCAGTGCTTTATTTCTTACTATTTGTCATTTATATTGCACTTCCTGTGTGCTTTACAATCCTCATCCAGTTCACCCTTGCAATAACCCTGCTCCCATTTTGTAGATGGGGGAACTGAAGTGGAGAGAGAGTGATGTGCCCCAGGCCCGGGCCACCCCATGAGCTCATGGCTAGGTTGGGATTTGAACCCTGGTCTCCCAGGTCCAGCCCCAACAATTCATCCACTAGGTTACGAAGGCTCTATTCATGTGTTCCGTTTTCAACCTCGTCTTGCTAAAATCCTGAGAGGAACTGAACATTTCTCCAAATCTGATCCTTAAAGCTGCAGTCCTTAAAATCACTTGCTTCAACATACTCCCATTGATTTCAATGAGATTACTCTAGCGTAAGCAGCTGCAAGACCACAATCTTGCAGTAGCAACAGTCTACAGGCACAATCCTCTGCCTTTAAAAACCATCGACTTCAACTGTGGAGGATTGTGCCATTAGAAAGCCTTCCTCGACTTCACACCTGCCTTCCAGCCAGCCGAAGAAGTTATTTTGTATAAATGCCATATACAATAGCTAGCTTAGCAGTTTCCAAGCCTTTTGCCTGAGTGACCCCACTTCGAGACTCAACTACAGTGACCCTAGATGGTTAAAAAAAATAATTAAAAATGCAAAGCATATTCAATATCAATCAATATCCTGACCCCATCCACAAATGCCAAAACCCAATGGTCAATAGCCCCGATCCACAATTTAGGAACTTCTGATCTCTACCGCAGATGTCCTCAATCCTCAGTGCTGAAAGTTCTTGCTGGAAGCACATACTGCCTGCATGGTTAATCATTCAGAAATACATATGGACAAAGCTATTTCTTTGCATTTGCACCTTCTAGAATTTCATGCTCACCAAGAATTAAATCTGTGATTTCAAGGCCAGGACAATCCGACAGCCTAGCACTTCATTTGAAGCCTCTTTAAGTTTCAGCATGCACGCCATCCCCTCCTCCCAATAACACTGTGACATTTAGGTCAGGATGTCACAGTGCAAGGCGACAGAGCTTTGGCACAAAACCCGCCACATTGCTTTGACACATCATGGCACA
This sequence comes from Sphenodon punctatus, assembly GCA_003113815.1. Lineage (NCBI taxonomy): Eukaryota > Metazoa > Chordata > Lepidosauria > Sphenodontia > Sphenodontidae > Sphenodon > Sphenodon punctatus. The sequence continues at coordinate 4,964,189 of QEPC01010859.1, forward strand.
CTGACATTAGCCCCACACGGGGGGCAGATCCTGTGAAATAAGCTGGCAGGGCTAGAATGGGTGCAGAGTTACAGGTTTAGCATGCTGCATTTTCAACATGCAATCATTTCACGAGAGAGCTGGGTCTAACTCCTCTTAGAATCATAGAATGTTAGGGCTGGACTGAATGGCAAGGCACATCTAGGCCAACCCCCTGCTCCATGGCAGGATAATCCTGTCTACAGCATCATGGACAGATGCTTGTACAGCCAGGGTTTGAAAACCTCCAAGGAAGGAGATTCTACAGCCTCCCTGGGCAGATTATTCCATTGCTCAGTAGTTCCCACAGCTAGGAAGTTCTTCCCATATCCAACCGAAATCCTCTGGTTTGGTCTCAGACAACAGTGGTGAACAAACGTGGGCATCCTTTTCAATACTGAAAAACTGATATTTTGTCGGTCTTCTTTTCTCAAGGCCTTTTCTCACACGGCTTGTCCTCCAGCCCCTTGATTTCTTTCCTTTCTATCTAGATGTTCATAGAAGAGCGAAAAGACTATTCATATTCATTGTGCAACAGCAGTCAAAAAGGCAAAATACAGGTTACTTACCAGTAAGTCTGTTCTTCGAGAGAGCTCCGTGTATTCTCACTCTTGGGATCCTCTTCCTGCTTCGCAGGCACCGGAAACCTTATTGCCAGCAGTCTCCAGGCAGAAGAAAGCCTGGAAAAGACTAGAACTTGATGAGGGCTCCGCCCCCTCTCCCCTCCCGTGAAAAGCACGGGCTTCAGATAGCGCGAGAACGGGAGTCTATAAAGGGGGAGGAGCCCTCACCGCCTCAGTTCCTTCCAACCCCGTCCCGGAAGATCTGATAAGCAGGAACTCCAAGACTGAGGGGAAGGTGGTCGGGTCGTGAGAATATGAGGAGCTCTCTCGAAGAACAGACTTACTGGTAAGTAACCTGTATTTATTCTTCGAGGATCTCCGCGATTCTCACTCTTGGGAGAGTGAGTAGCAGTTCAACGCACCTACCTCCAGGAGAAGGGAGTCGAGGAGGTTAAGCGAACAAGGAGTGTAGAACTGCTGTTCCCACTCTGGTATCTAATCTAGCCGCTAGGTCCAGCGAGTAGTGTTTTGTAAAGGTGTGGACTGAGGACCAGGTAGCAGCCTTGCAGATGTTCAGAATCGGTACCCCTCCTAGGTTAGCGAGCGAGGATGCCACAGCTCTCGTAAAATGTGCTCGTAGTTGAGATGGGGGAGACATCCCAGCTTGGCCATAGCACCATTGGATGCAAAGGAGTATCCATTTAGAAAGTCTTTGAGAGGTGATCTTCACACCAATTCTCTGCCCGCCATAGGAAATGAACAGGGAGTCCAAGGCCCTGACCAATTTCGTTCTGTCTATATAGAAAGACAGGGCTCGTTTCACGTCCAGGGAGTGTAGAGCCTGCTCTGCTCTAGATGCATGAGGCCTCGGGAAGAATACTGGGAGGGAAATAGTCTGATTGAGGCGGGAGAGACCACCTTGGGAATGAAAGAAGGGTCTGTACGTAGATCCACCTTATCTCTAGAGAAACTAATATAATGGGGAGAGGCCCTATGAGCTGTCAGCTCACTGACTCTTCTCGCCGAGGTAATTGCTAGCAGAAAGGCTGTTTTGATTGATAGGTTCTCCATCAAGCAGGAGGCCATAGGCTCAAAAGGTGGCCCCATTAGTTTAGAAAGTACTAAATTAAGGTCCCATTGGAGGGCTGGGTGAGTGGTTGGAGGGAAAGTATGTAAGAGGCCCCTCCAGAACGTCTTCATAAGGGGATGAGAGAAGAGGGACTCTATGGGTGCAGTCGCGATAATAGTGCCGACAGATGTACCTTCAACGAGGAGGTAGACAGACCTGATCCTTGCAAGTATAGAAGTTAAAGACATTTTTATTTATTTATTTATTCATTCATTCAATTTATACTGCGCCCCTCCTGAAAACAGCTCGGGGTGGCTTCCAACAATAAAAACATAAATATCAAACAATTTAAAACATATAAAAATACCATATCAATATTAAGAACAGGGCCCGGGATACATTAAAAAATAAATAGGGTAGGGGCGATAAAAAAATCCACTAAACCCCCCCCCCCCTAAGGCCTGGGCGAACAGCCAGGTTTTACACCTTCGCCGGAATATCAAAAGGCTTGGGGCCAGGCAAGCTTCCTCCGGTAGGGAGTTCCAAAGATGCGGCCCGGCCACCGAGAATGCCCTCTCCATTGTGGCCCCCCGTTTAACACGGGGGACCTCCAAGAAGACACCCCCGGCAGACCGAAGGAGCCGCTCTGGGGCGTGGAGGGCGAGGCGGTCCCTGAGGTGTGAGGGGCCAAAACCGTAAAGGTCATGTTGAGAGAAGTCAGTGGCAGGGAGAAAGAATTGCACCACTTAGAGAACCTTGTCCATTTGGCAGCGTAACAAGCTCTTGTTGATGGTCATCGAGAATTCAGTAAGATGGCAGCTATGTCCGGGGAGGTCTGATCAATCAAGGAAGTATCAACTATGCACAAATGTGGAGGGTTCCTAAGTCATGGTGTAGAACTGAGCTCCGTTGCCGGAATAGGAGATTGGGACGGAGTGGGAGATGTAGAACCTCTGAGGCCATTTCTTGAAGAGTCTGGAACCAAGGTTGCCTGGACCAGAATGGCGCTATCAGGATTACCTTGGTGTGTGCTGCTCGAATTTTCGAGAGGACTTTGTATAGTAGGGGAACAGGGGGAAAAGCATAGAAGAAGTCCCCACTCCATGAGATGACAAAAGCGTCTGAGATCGAGCTGGGTGCCGTGCCCGCACAGCTGCAGAACCTGGGTAATTTTGTGTTCTCGTCTGTGGCAAACAGATCAATGGAAGGTTCTCCCCATTTGGAGAAGATGTCGTTGAGGACGGAGTCATTGAGAGACCACTCGTGGTGGTCTGAGGTACGTCAGCTGAGCTGGTCTGCAAGAGAATTCTCTTGACCTGCCAGCTGGACAGTCATCAGCTGTATGTTGTTGTGAATATTCCATGTCCAGATGGCTTGCGCCTCTAACGAGAGACGCGTGGACCGCACTCCACCCTGCTTGTTCACGTACGACATAGCCGTTGTGTTGTCTGTGATAATGAGGACATGCTTTCCGGCTATGTGGGGCAGTAATGCCTTGAGAGCCCAGCAGATGGCCCTGAGCTCAAGCATGTTTATATAAAGAGCTCTTTCCTCTACGGACCAGAGACCATGAACCTCTGTGTCATCCATGTGGGGCCCCCAACCTGTAAGGGAGGCATCCGTGGTGACAGACACCTGTGGGTTTTGGAGGAGGAAAGGTATGCCCTTGAATATCCAACTCGGGTTTGTCCACCATAGCAGGTCGAGGTAGACCTCTTGTGGCATAGAAATCCTGAGGCTGAGAGGGTGAAGGGACGGTCTGTACAAACGGGCAATCCACTGCTGGAGCGTTCGCATATGAAAGTGAGCATAGGGTGTTACTGCAGTGGTGAAAGCCAGGAACCCCTTTAGGCGTAGGAAGAACCTCACGGTTCTAGTCGTTTGGGAGGGTAGATCTAGGATTATCTGTTTGATCGTCTGGAATCTGTCCAGGGGTAGAAAAGCCCTCACCAGATGAGTGTCCAGGATGGCCCCTATGAACTGCAGGTGCTGCAATGGTATGAGGTGGGACTTGGGGAAGTTGATTAAGAAACCCAGACTCTGTAGCAATCGGAGCGTCTGATGAAGATGGCTCAGGAGTTCTGAGGGAGCCACTATAAGGCAGTCGTCTAGATAAGGGGACTTTGATGTGCATCTTTCTTAGGTGAGCGGCGACGACTGCAACGCATTTTGTGAAGACTTGCGGTGCAGTAGATAGGCCAAACGGGAGTGCAGTGTATTGCTAGTGTTGGTCTCCTGAAATGAAACCTAAGTATTGTCTGTGTACAGGATTAATCGAAATATGAAAATATGCGTCCTTTAGATCAAGAGAGGCTAACCAATCTCCTTGTTGGAGTCCTAGCATGATGATATGAAGGCAAGTCATACGAAACTTGAATTTTTTAACGTATTTATTGAGGCTGCGATGGTCCAAAATAGGTCTGAACCCTTCGTCCCTTTTTGGGACCAGGAAAAAACTGGAATAAAATCCCGCATTCCGTTCTGTAAGCAGGACTAGTTCAACAACTCCCTTGGACACGAGCTTCTGTACCTCCAATAGTATTTGAGTTTTGAGTGGGGAGTCCCTAGGGAGCTGGGGAGGGTGGGAGGGAGCGGAACTGAATGACATAACCCTGTTTGATTATTTCTCTGACCCAGCGGTCAGAGGTGATGGAAGCCCAATTGTTGTAAAAGGGAAGGAGACGGTTAGCGAAGTCGGGTGGATGCTGAGCATCGCTCCTGATTTGGGGCATATTAAAACCACTGCTTGGAGTTTTGTCCAGATGGAGGGGTGGAGGAGAATTTGCCTTTTCCCCTTTGCTTTGTAAACCTCTTTCTGGGCTTGAAAGAGGAATTCTGAGGTTGCTGAAACTGATACCAAGGGGAGAAGTGCCTCGTAGAGTTAGAGTAAGAGGGACGCTGTCTAGACGGATATGCATATAGGGAGTGGGAAGGGTAAAACCTTCTTTTTGTTGCAGAGTAATAACTGATTCGCAATCAGTAAGGAGAAATGCAGCTGAAGGTTTAAACACAGAACTTTACTTAAGGCTTTCCAGGCACAGATCCTTAGTTGCATCTAACTAGTAGTAAGACAAAATGGAGACTGAGACAATGAGAGAGAAGGGAAGGAGGAGTGGTTACACAAAGGAATTCAACTGTAAAACCCCATCTCCCTTCCATGTACACATAAATTTAGCAGTGCCATCTGGTGGCTCTACAGTCAATTACTGTTCTTAATACAGCAGGCATTAACTTATGGATATTGCATACATCAACACTTTTGAAGGAACAAATAACCCCCGTAGACCTGTCTCCCTTATTTTTTTCAGTGGGTCATCCATGCTGGATGCAAACAGGCCCTCTCTATCAAAAGGTAAGTCCTCTATGCGTATTTTATTTTCTGGGGCCAATGCTGTGGAGCAGAGCCAAGCATGCCTTCTCAGGGTAATGGCTGAGGCCATTCCCCTGATATTAGAATCCGCAATGTGCATGGTGGCGGTTAACTGAAATTGAGCCATCTGCATGCCCTCTCTTTGCAAAGCAGCAATCTGAGAGGGGTTTGTGGCCCTGCTCAGTTGAGACCATAACCAGTGCTGATAGCCGCACGTTGCAAAGGCATAGTTCGCAGCTCTAAGGGAAAGGGTCTCTGAAGAGAAAATCTTCCTCCCAATAACGTCAAGGAGTCTACCCTCTCTGTCTGATAACATTTGTAGTCCCCCCGACTTTGACTTGAGGGAGGCAGCAGCAATAACCAAAGAGTTAGGGGCTGGATGCTTATAAAACAGGTTTGCACCTTCCTTAGGTATCACATATAAGGAGTCTGCTAGCTTATTTGTAGGGGTGGCCGAAGCTGGTTTGGCCCAGATGGATTTAGAGGGTTACATCAGCAGGTCAAACATAGGTAACATTATATGGCCAGTTTCCCCAGTGCCCAGTATCCCGAATACTGGTCCTGACTGTGTTTTCTTCACTACCTTAGTAGAAAGTTTGGGGAGGGCTGAAGCGAGCCTCTTTAGCATTGATTGAAAAGTCTTTGCATCCTCAGTCGCAAGGGTGAGGTTAGGGTCAGAGATGGCATCATTTGGGGGGGGGGGGGAAGAGATGGTCTCATCTTCCTCTAGGGGAGAGATGGAGGAGGAGAGAGATTGGGAGACTACAGAGGAGACCTCCTGGTGTTGTGTCTGAAGCCCTCGTGTCTGTGCTTGCCCTGTAGGATCGCCAATGATGGAACAGAGGAAGGCGGATCCCGTAGGTTGGACTGACCAGTTGTCCTGTGGCTGCCTCTGCGGTGGCGGTCGAGAGATGGTCGCTGTCGGAGGTGCACAGGGCAGAGCTGGTGGGATGTATCTTGATCCCTCTGTGCCCGCTTCTCTGGCACGATTAGCCGCCTCAAAATCGGAGAAGTCAGACCTGGCCGGGTAGGGGGACCTGCTTGGGGAGCAGTACCCATAGGAATCTAGGTGACGGTAACGACAGTATCGACTACCTCCATATGAGGACCAGCAGGAACAAGGTGATCCCGATCTTTGGTCTCTGCAGTACCGCGCAGAAAAGTCATGGTGTCCCATCGGAGATCCTTGCTCCTGTGCCTCGCGTGTCCTCGTCTCTTGGTGGTTTGATGCGGAGCGGGAGCGATGGTGTCAGTGGTGCCCCGTGTGGGAGGCAGAGCAAGAGACTCTACACTGCTCAGTTTGGTGCTGAGGCTCAGCTTGGTACTGTGTCTGTGGCTCCAGCAGTACGTGCGGTACCGGGATAGGTGATAAGATGGGAGGGGAGAGTGGTGTCCCTTGTGGTTATTATTATTATAAACATTTCAGAGAAAACCATCTCTGAATGTTCCCGCCTCCTCCACGCTCCTGGAATGTTTCTTCTTTTTCCTCGGTTCAGTCTTCTCAGAATGACGCTCCTTTGTGCGTGAAGTGGTCTTCAACAGAATGTCGGTACACAGCAAGACCGGTGCCGGAGGGGTCAGTACCGGGGCGGTCGGTGCCGGGGGCGCGATCGGCGCCGGGGCTGTGACCAAGGCGTCCCGAGAGTCCCGGGATGGTACCTCGGGGTTCATGGTGCGGGTAGGGAGCCTAAGAGGCCCCTCTTCACCACCCTGAAGCGCCTGCCGGGTTAATATGTCCTGTAGCCGGCGTGCCCTCACTCTTTTAGTTCTGGAAGAGAGACTCGCACGTAAGTTACATGCGTGGGTGTTGTGGCTCTCTCCCAGGCAGGCAAGGCACTCGTCGTGCAGATCGCTGACGGAGAGCGTTGCGGGGCAGGAGCTACAAAGTTTAAAGTCCGGTTGTTTGGGCACAGTCCAGCCTGCCGCGGCAGCATGGCAAGTCCCGGGGGTGAGCCCCGCAAGCTGGAGGCAGAGCGCTGCCAAAAGGTTTTTTTTTAAAAAAAATCTTTTCTTAATCCGTAAATCTATTCTACTTCTTCTTTTTAGCTACTGACAGAAAGTACTGAGAAGTACCAAGGTGTTCCAAGCGCAGTGCGGTTGGAAGGAACTGAGGTGCTGAGGGCTCCTCCCCCCTTATAGACTCCTGTTCTCACGCAATCTGGAGCCCCGCTTTTCACAGGGGGGGAGAGGGGGGTGGAGCCCTCTTCATGTTCTAGTCTTTTCCAGGCTCTCTTCTGCCTGGAGACTGCCGGCAATAAGGTTTCCGGTGCCTGCGAAGCAGGAAGAGGATCCCAAGAGTGAGAATCGCCGAGATCCTCGAAGAAGAACTGAATGTTCAGCATTACTGCAAAAGGAATAGAAAAGGAAAGGGAATGGGAAAACATAATGCCGCTGTACAAGTCTTTGGAACGACCCCACCTTGAATAGTGTGTGTAGTTTTGGCTGTCCCATGTCAGAATGATATAACAGAATTGGAAAAAGTTTCAGAGAAGGGCAACAAGGATGATAGAAGGGATGGATTGACTTCCATAGGAGGAGAGGTTCAACAGGTTTAGCTTGAAGAAGAGATGATTATGGGAGGATAGGACAGACGTTTATGAAGTCATGAGTGCTATGGAGAAACAGTTTGCCCTTTCTCACAATAAGAGAACAAGGGGATACTGTCTGAAAGTTTAAATTGCGGCAGATTTAAAACAAACAAAAGAAAGTACTTTCAGGGCTGGCCTTACCTTGGGGCAGCCGCCCTGATCCCAGGGGGGCGCCGCACTGAGCGGCTGTAAGTTTTTTAAAATTAATCGTCCCCCTGAGGCCCTGCCCTCAGAGTCAAAAGCAGCCTGGGTGCGGGGTGGAGGAACTTCCACCATCCCCGCCGCCAACCTGACTAGGTGCCCCTGCTCCTTACCGTCCGCAGCACACTGCTCCCTGCGACCCGACATTCTGCTGTTGTTGCCTGCTGTGCTCCTCCACGCACGTGCACGCCGGGAGAAGCCATTGCCTGGATCTGGAAAATGTAGCCCTAGCATCGCCAGATTCAGGAAATGGCTGCTGAACCTGGCATGCACGTGCCACGGAACAGCACAGCAGGACTTTCAAAGAGGAGGAAAGAGCAGGAGTCAGGAGGTCATTGTGGCAGGTGGCGGCAGCAGCAGGCGGCACTTGGTGTGGTAGGGTCAGTGTTTAAATGTTTAAAGCCAGTGTATTTAAGAGAGAGAGAGTGAGAGAGAGCGCACGTGTGTGTGTTTGAATGGGTGTGTGTGTGAAAGAGCATGTGCGTGTTTGAATGGGTGTGCATATGAAAGAGAGCATGTGATGTGTGTTTGAATGGGTGTGTGTGAAAGCATGTGTGTGAGAGAGAGAGAGAGAGCACATGCATGCATGTTTGAATGGGGGTGTGTGTGTGAAAGAGAGCAGGTGTGTGAAAGAGCATGTGCGTGTTTGAATGGGTGTGCATATGAAAGAGAGCATGTGATGTGTGTTTGAATGGGTGTGTGTGTGTGTGAAAGAGCATGTGTGTGAGAGAGAGAGAGAGCACATGCATGCATGTTTGAATGGGGGTGTGTGTGTGAAAGAGAGCGGGTGTGTGAAAGAGAGCATGTGCGTGTTTGAATGGGTGTGCATATGAAAGAGAGCATGTGATGTGTGTGTGAAAGAGCATGTGTGTGTGTGCATGAGAGTGTGCGTGAGAAAGAGAGGTGAGAGCGTGTGTGTTTGAATGGGGGGGGTGAGAAAGACAAAGGTGAGAGCATGTGTGTGAGAGAGCGAATGTGAGGTGTGTATGAGAGAGAAGGGGGGGGGGGTGCGCATGCACAGAGAGGGTTGCTCCCTCTCCCCCATCCCCTTCCCATGGCTGACCCCTCTCTCCGCCCGATGGTTGCTCCATTCCCCCTGCCCCCCCACCCCCGGCCAAGGAGACGCCCAGCAGAATGTTCCTGCTGTCCCCTCCTGCTTAGCAGCCTAAGCCTGCCAGCCTTGGACTGACCTCCAGCCCTCCCAGAAGACCCAGGCCCAGCAGCAGTAGCTGAGGTAAGGGCCACTCGGCCAATACCTCTTCCTCTTCTTTCCTGATATGAGCTCATTTGTGTTGCTGCACACCTGTGTGGGGCTTTGGGAGTAGACTGGGGTCATCTGGGGGAGGGTTTGGGAAGGGGCTGGTGGGTGATGTAATTGTGTGTGNTGGCTCCTGGAGGGGGAAAGGAAGCCGCCACCCTGTCCAAGGAGAGGCCCAGCAGAATGTTCCTGCTGTCCCCTCCTGCTTAGCAACCTAAGCCTGCCTGCCTGCCTCAGACTGACCGCCAGCCCTCCCAGAAGGCCCAGGCCCAGCAGCATCTGAGGTAAGGGCCACCCAGCCAATACCTTTTTCTCTCCTCCTCTGATCCGAGCTCATTTGTGCTGCTGCACTCGTCTGTGGGGCTTTGGGAGTAGACTGGGGCCATCTGGGGAAGGGTTTGGGAAGGGGCTGTGGGGGGCTGTGATCGTGGTGGGGTTGTTTCTTGTTTGATACATTTGACCGGATTTTCAGTGCTTTGGTGCTCGAGATCCCCAAATCCAGTAACTGGAAAGGGGTCACACTGACAAAGTCTTACTGAGAGCTGTGTTTGGCCACTCTGGGCCTGAGGTTCAGTTCCTCGCCCCTGCTTTCATGGGGGGTGCTGTGACTGTGTGAGGGTTGTTTGATCTATGTTTGATCAGCTGGAACTATGTTTGAACTCCTGTGCTGGGAGTGTAATAGGGTTATGCTCAAGAGAAGGAGGGTTCAGCCCTGTCCCTATCCCTGTGTGCATGCCCCCATGGTTTTAAATAAGAATCTTTGCCTTTTAACCATATCTGTATCCTGTGCTTCCTTTAATCTAAACCAGATTTAAAGGTTGTTCTTTGAAGCACATCGCACTGACAAGTTAAAAATAACTGATGACAATTCTCCAATTGTCAAATGGAAATGGGCGGGGCCTTGGAAAATGGAAGGGTGGGTGAAGTCATATGAAAGTGGGTGGGGCTGTGGAAAGTGGGGGGAGCTGAGGGGCCCCCGCATTTTGTCTTCAGCCTGGGCCCCACAATTTCTAAGGCCGGCCCCGAGTACCTTTTTACTCAGCAGACAACAGTTGGGGAACTTGTTGCCAGAGGAGACAGTGAAGCATCATAACTAGTTTCAAACGGAAACTAGATCGATTCTTAGAAGCTAGAATCATAAATGCTACTAGTTGGGGCTTAAGCCCCTGGCTACCGGCAATTGGGGGTGGTTAGCAGGAGATGGGTCACAGTCACACCTCCATGACCTGTACTTGTACTTCTCTCGAGCTACTGAAGCCGGCCACTGTCAGACAGAGTACGCTGGGGCTTGATGGACCATGGATCTGATCCAGTAGGAAACTTCTAATATTCTTAAAGGGCAATGGTGAAGCTATTTGGAAAATGAACAAAGCTCCTCATGCTTGAGGGGGCCTTTTCAGTTTAACGGACTTCAATCTAGTTTGTGCAAGAAAGCCATCTTTGGTATTAAAGGACAGAAGTCTCTGGTTTGATATGCCGCTCTAGCTGCTCTAGCTGAATTCAAACTGAGTCATGCAGACATAATCTAGAAGCAACGCAGCTGCAACCCAGGTCTAGTGGCCAGCCAACAGCGTTTCAAATGAGCTCTAAACACCGGTACGTCTCCTTCCCTTGATAGATCGCTGCCTACCCTGCATGCGCGTGAAGAGAAATATAAATTGCTTTCTGCTCTCGCCGTGTGTGTTACAGCAGATCATTTGTGAGTTTCCGGAAGAGTAAGAAAACACACTATTGAATTCAGCGTATCTAGCGGAGGACTAGGCTTAATCTGAAAACAAATATTTCCATTGAAGTAGCCTTATTAAATACTAAGTGCTTTTCATTTTTGTTTCATCGGTGATTAGTTTTGGTTATTTCAGCAGGAACCATTAGCACGATTGTGCATGTGCCACAACTGAAACAAAGTATCCCACATACCAAAATTACCAAAGGAAGTAAGCAAAATAACAGAAACTGCAATACAAGAATAAGCAGATATGTAAATGATTGCTCAGGATGTTGATATTATTCGGAGAACTATTCAAAAATGCAAATATCATCCATGAATAATAAATCCATTATTGGTTCCAGTTCTAGTCCAGACAAGTCATCTTCCAGCAGAAAATGTAAATCCTAAGGGGATGAGGAACCTCAGGCTCAGGAGGGGTCAAATGCAGCCCCACGACTAATTTTTATTTGAACCCCTTTCAGTTCCTGGAAACAAGAGAAAGTAGCCAAATATTTCAACATCTTTCCTTTAAACAGGCATCCTCACTTTTGGCGTTACCTTCAGCTGCAAATCTTTACCCCTATTGATCAAGAAGGGAAATTAACCTCTGACTTTAGTGGTCTCCTCCTGGATGATAAGGACATGTCCCTCCACCTTCTGGCTATATTCATGAATCAGCACTTTCAAACGTCAGTGGGAGCTCTCTCAGTCTGCGTAAAGCACTGAAAGGCTGTTTAGTCCTGTTTGCAAACAATTCTAGTTCACTGAAAGAGACCCTTAAGCACAGCTCTTCTTAGGTCTCTAGGGGTGAACTCGCACATAACTCTGCTAAACCCCAATCTCTGCCAGGCCCCGGAAGCTGTATAATCAGCCCCGGATTGCTGTGAGTGAGGCACTCCGATTTCCAGCCCTGTCTTAAACTCTGATCTGACACTGAGATCTGATCGATTAGTCAGATCAGAGTTTAAAGTGGAGCTGGAAATCGGAGTGTCTGGGTGAACTCACACTTAACAGTTTAGAAGAGTTACGTGCGAGTTCACCCTCTCGCTCATACACAACAGCGATCAGAGCAGGGATCATGCGGGGCTGATTATACCGCTTCTGGGGGTCCCGCGCAGACATCAGAGTTTAGCGGAGTTATGTATTTTGTTCCATCTTTTGCCAGAGTTTGGTTTTCTAAACAGCTGTTTGAGGTTTCTCATCTTTACTGCAATAAGGTCAAACTTTGATGTTTAAATCACTTACGCTGCAAGACAAGTCACTGCAGGGACATGTACGTGGGTGGAGATTTCCAGAGCGCGCTGCTGCTTCAGTGAAGGTTTTTTAAAGCTCCTGGCTGGTTTCTAATCTATATTTGTGGCAGTAGCTTGGCAGTGGGTTTAGGGAGGAAGAGGAAAGGGTTTTGGTGATGGAAATTAGGACAAGTCCCACCCTAGCAAAATTTTAAACTCTGATTTTCTCTCTCACGTTGTCCTCCTTTCTCTGTTTACCCAACAGCTGGGTTTTGTTGCAATTGTACAATAGCAGCTCTCCCGGAGGGCCGACCCAAAACTTTGCCCGCAGAAGCATTTTCTGTCAGACAATGTTGATAAACAGAAAACAAGTATCTTCATGGGAAAAAGTGTCATTTTTAAACACAAAGGTTCAATGCACAATTCTTGTGGCGCTCAGCCAAAACCATCGGTCCCAAATGTGCCACCAGGGAACCACAATGCATTATAGGAAATGTAGTTCACCAGGAAGTCGAGCTCATTTTCCGCCATACAAGACGTACTTGTTGATGAACTACATTTCCCGTGTAGGCAAAGCTCTCAAAATAAACGTTTATCTTTTGGATTTGGGGATTTATTTTTTTTGTTCTCCCTCCCATGGAGCATTTATGGTTTTTTTAAATTTTCATCCCAATTCAGGTTGAAAATACGTTGAACCTTTGGATTTTCCCACAGGATGAAAAATTCATTTGTGGAGTTGTTTTTACTCTCTTGGGCAAATGCTGTCTTTAAGTGTCTGGACAAACAGAGTCCTAATCCTGAACTGGGATACTTGGCACTACAGTTGCCACCACTGGTGTTGGGGATTCCAATTTTTACCCCATCCTTCCCATTAAGAGTCAGGGCAGCTTACGACATATAAAAATATATAAAAGCAGCTTTTAAAAGTTCCCATTAACCGCCCCAACCCTTCCCTAACCCCTCCACCTAATCCTATCACTTCCTGCCAAACACCTGGCCAAGCAAAAAGGTCTTACATTGCTGAAAAGGGGAATAAAATGACCTGAGGAGTGTTGGGGCCTCACCATAAAGGCAAAACGGGCACTCCTGCCCTTGGCAGGAGACACAACACCCCACAGGGGGTGTGGACATCATATCAGACATTGGTAGGGATATCCCTTTGCTCTGCATCTTCCTGATGTGGCTGCCCTGCTCCCTACCCAGTGTCTCCCAAATAACCTGACACAGTTTCCAAACCCAGAGAGGTGGGAATCAAACCCAACACTACCATAAACCTTCCCCCGGACACCTTCCTCTACCCAATATAATTGATTCTGCTTCAGTGCAGGTGGATGGGATGGAAAACCATTTCTAGTCCCTTGTGGCCAGGGCCAGCCTTAGAATTTGTGAGGCCCAGGGCCCCGGTGGCCCCACCCTCTCGGGAGCACCCTCCATGGGGTCATGGAGGTGGTCATGTTTGGGGCCCAGCTGGGAGTAAGGGCCTCACACCCAACCGTGGTGAAAACAGGGGCAACTGTGGCGCACCCCCCTCCAGAAGTAAAGAAAGCATCAAGGCCTGGGGCAGTCATAGGGTTGCCACCTATGCAATATTTTAAGGGACACTTATGAAAAATACATATTGCAGGGTCTGCATTGGCGCCTTAGGCTAAATGTTCTTTAAAAATGTGCGTAGGTGGCAACCCTAGGTAGTCACCCTGTAGTAAGGCTGGTTGCATTGGCAGCTCTTTAAATCTATGGCTCAGATCTCAACTCCCGTTTAACATTCTCATTTTCCTAACCCCCAATTCCATGCAACTAAAAGGCCCTCACGTACAACACGCCTGAGCGACTGCCCAGGTTCCACTTTAGCTATTGTATTTAAGAGCGTGCGTACTTTGAAGATGCAGCATCACTGGTGTGAACCGAAGCCTCTTAAGAGATGTCCCTATTGGAAAGGCTAATGCAGGCTGCCAGCTCCCCGATGTCCAATGACAATACAACCGACTTCAAGATGAGTCATTTCCCCTGCCTGCTAGAATGATGTAATCGACTGGAGAACACGAGCTGTCTCCCTATCTCCCCTGATGCATGTAAAGGAGGCTGCCTTGTCCACAATGCATTATTTCTCCTGCGTTGCTCTGCTGGGAAATTGCAGCACTTTATAACAACTCTAACTCCAGGATTTTCCACCCCCACCCTCCTCCTCACTCCATACGCCGCGCAACCTTGGCTTCTCTCCACCCCCCCACCCTTTTCTAAGTACTTAAACATTATTATGAAATGGTCTGTGTACAGATGCAGAAGCCTCAATCTTAAATATACATACTTGCAAGTAAGCCCCAGAGAAACAGGCTTACTCACAGATGGCTTTACAATGGCAGCTATTCCCTGAACCCGTGCAGGCTTTCGTATCGCACTCCGTTACGCGCCTCTTCCGAAAGGAATGGGCTCCAAGTAGACCTGAACAATAAGTACTCACAAAAACGGGTACACCCATCAAATATCCAGCACTCGAACCAACCCGCAACATTCGGAGATACATCCGTACCGGATTAGTGCACGAACCAAGTACCTGATGTCCCGGAATGTAGACTTCCGGTCCCACAATATCAACTTCCGGTACCAGTTTTTTTGTTCTGTCCCAATTTTTCAGTTTTCCAGCTTGGATTTACCAATTGGTAACCCGGGGGGGGGGGGATATATGGGTAAACTGGTACTGGAAATGACTGAATTTGCTGGCGTTCGGGTACCCAATCAGTGATCGGGTAATTCATCAAATACCTGACATGGTACTCACACACACAGGTATTCTATGCAGGTGCTAAATTAGGCACCCATTTCAGTTCTCGTTCCAAGTCATGCATGATAACACAACACAGAAGAGAAGGGGAAAAGAAAGCCAACATGTGGCAGGGCGATCCCCAGTGCCACCGGAGGGTGACTGGGAATTAGCTCGGCCCCCCTGATCATGCGCACTTGCCACTTAATCCCTTACAGAACAAGCCTCCACCTTATCGCACGGCTGGTCCTGCACGTGGTAAGTACCTATCCATTCTACTACAAGCAGCACCCTTAAGGTGGCTGCAAATTCCAGCCTCCAGCCTCCTCTATAAGCCAGCCTGTGCTACCAGTAGTGCTTAGGGGTTTCACAGCTACCTGCTGTCTGCATTCCTCATGACCAGTCATATATGCCCCACCGGGCTAAGCCACAGTTCCTCCACTGGGCTTGTGGCTGGAACGTTCCTATCTGAAACCCCCACGCTGCCTGAATCCTCCTGGTCCAGGTTGGTGCCTCCTGCAGTCCTCTTGCTGTCAGGACAACACCCTGTCAGAGTCAGAAGCCAAGGGGGTTGCCTTCCTTGGCTGGGAAGTAAGTAGAGCACTGCCTAGAGCTCTCTCTTTATTGGCCTTCTTGCCACTCTCAACTTTCTCTTCTAGCTGCCTCTCCAGCTTCCTTCTCCCTCCATCACCCTCCAAAATAGCTGGCCTGCCACCATCTTTTATAGTCTGGGTGGGTCATGTGACCTTGCTCCCCCAGTCACATGACCTAGCTTACTCAGCATGTGCAAGTCTCTGCCTCAGGTTGCAATGCAGCCTCAAACCCAGCAGGTGGCAAGCTAGAGCCCCCTTCTGGGCCAAAGCCTACAATTGTCCCTGTCTCCACCAGAACAGCTCCGGAGCAGCCAGGCCCATGCTGCCGTCATACTTTTGTCCAACAGATGGAAGTTCTGTGCAAAACCATTACACGGCATGTACGTTCTTTCATACTACAAGAACTAGGGATTAGCTGATAAAACTGACAGGCAGCAAGACCTTTAACAAAGGAAGTCATGCCTCACTAATCTATTGGAATTAGAGGATGTAAATAATCATGTGGATAAGGGTGAGCCAGTTGAAGAGTAGGACTAAATGGTCAGTTTTCACAATGGAGAGAAGTAAATAGTGGAGTGCCCCAGCAATCTGTACTGGGACTGGTGTTTAATGTATTCATTAATGATCTGGGAAAGGGAGTAAAGAGTGAGGTGATCAAATTTGCAGAGATGACAGAAAAGTTATTCAAGGAAATTGAAAGCCAAGTGAAGTGAAGAACTGCAAGAGGATCTTGTGAGACTGAGTGACTAGGTATCTAAATGGCAGATTAAATTTAATGTCAACAAGTGCAAAGTGATGCAGATAGGGAAAAATAATCCAAACTATAATGTACACAGTTCTGGGTTCTAAATAAGTTACTACTCAGGAAAAGGATCTTGGAGTCATTGCGGTCAATACATTGAAATCCTCAGCTCAGTGTGCGGTGGTGGTCAAAAAAGCAAACACTAGCCATTCGGAGGTTTTTGGCCTCCTCTGGCGGTGCACCATTGGATGTGGCAGCGAAGGTCTTTATTACCAAAATTGGTTCAAGACTCTTGTATGGAGCTGAGCTTTGGGCTCCTCTGGTACCTCTTAAATTGGATCAATTTCAGGTAAAATTTCTTCGAAGTTTTCTGAGATCACCTGTCAGTACCCCTTCTGCTGCCATTCACACGGAGACTGGGCAGCTGGGCTGGAACCGTGAGGCCTGGATCAGAGCCACCAAGTTTTGGTTCAAACTAGCTAACAACAGGGATATCGGGCTAGTTACGTTTTTTTGGTGGTTTTTTTAAAGGATTCCCATAAGAATCAATGGTCATATGCTTTGGAAGGTTTTTTGGTTAGGCTGGGATTCTCTCTTAAATATTGCGAAGACAAAGATGCAGGGGTTTTACGAGCAGAGATTTCAACAAGAATCAAGGACATAGCCTGGCAAAATGAAGCTGCCTTAATAAGGAATACTCCGCATATGATAGATTATCTTACCTAGGCCCCCAAAACTGGTGAACCAGCCCCATATTTACTATCATCAATTTCACTGAGAGGTAGATTCTTTTTATGTCCGCAAGATTTAACGCCCTCCCCTCCAACGTTCTGGAGGGTAGAAGGGGAGGAATTCCATATAGTGAAAGACTTTGCCCTTTTGATCAGACTATAGCAGAATCTACCCAGCGTATCTTGTTTGGCTGTAGATTGTATGATGACATCAGGAGAAATTTGTTGGCCTCCTTTCTTAATAACCATCTTGGAAGCGGGGAGCATGGCTTGATGGTGTTGGCTTTGCAGGACAAAGTGCCTGTCACTAAATTGGTTGCCAAATATCTGGTGCAGGCATTTTCACTGAGGCAGCAATTCTTGGAGTTTAAATTGAATGAGAATACAGATTAGCACAATCTTGGGGATTATGACTTTAATTGATACGTGTAATGTTTTTTGTTATCTTGTTTGTTATTTGTTGTTATTATATTCTTTCTATGTTGTACTTTTTCTTTTTCTTTTTGTATATGCAATGGCCTATGGCTACGCTCAATAAACAACAATAACCTAACAGAGCATTAGGAATTATTTGGAAAGGGACAGAGAATAAAACCGAAAATATCATAATGCCTCTGTGGCAAGGAGCAGCATGATGGGACTGGTGCCCCTTTAAGAGTGCCCCACTGCCCCAGGCTCCAGCCTCAGGATGGGACAGGACCTCTTACTACTGAATTTTACTGGTTGCACACACGACACTTGGGAGTAAGCAGTTGCAGCGCATAAAGTTCCGGAACATGGACACTAATAGAATAGTATTTGGTAGGGAGTGGGGAGCAGGGCCATGACAGTAGTTAGATGTCAAGGCTCTCATGGCACCTTTCCAACATGGCCCCGTCCTTCTATGGAGCACAGCCTCTTTGCCCTGCCCCGTTCCGATGTGGCCGGTCCCTTTGAAATGCTAAGTCCTCACCGGACTCCAAAGGGGCAGGGCAATGTAAAATTCAGCAGGATACAAGTGCACCCTCTTGTCCCCATCCCAGCATCCATGTGCTCCAAGTTTAGATTTCAAACTACATCCAGTTTCAGGAGCCAATTTGCAGATTACCTTGTGGGCGCTCTCCTCCTGCTGGTATAAAGACTCGTCACTGTAAATTTCCAAAGAAAATCAGTAAGAGATGGGGTTTCAGGAGACTGTGCTTTGCTGCCGGGGTTGAAACAAACATTAAAAACCTCTCCGTGTTAAATATTGGAGCATCCTTTCTGGATGATAAACATGCCCGAGACGTTGCTCACTGCTGTGTCACACACAGTCCGACCTCCCCAAAAGACACTGTGTCCTCATCCACAGCCCTTCTCACCTCCATGACAATACAGAAAAGATCAGGCAGCCTTCCGAAACCAGCCATTCCACTCATCAAGGATTCACTCAGTACAAAAGAGTCAGGACAAAAAAAACCAACCCAAAATAAAAAGGTGCATTTGAAAGACAAACAGAGCTGCTTAGCAACGCTTGTAGACAGCAAGGCTCCTGAAGAGGGTCCAAATCCCTCAGTGATGCTCCTTGCTGCTGGGATTTGGATCTCATGTGCAAAGCCTATTTTCATGACTACATATGCTACCGCCTTCAGTTCAGTCTCACAGCGGGGCCTCTGAACCACCAAGTTGTCCCTCCTAGACTCACGTTCTGATGAGGGTTGCCACTGCTTCCAGTCAAATCAGACTAACTGCACATTTTTAGTTCCCAAACTGTTATGTAAATTCAAAAGAACATTTAGGTTGGGCTAGTAACGATAGGCGCAGGTTACAAGGGTGTAGCTGTGTCCTTGGTGCGGCTGTTACTGCCCTGACCTGAGCCAGACAGACCAAGTTGGATCCAGTCAGCCTCAGCTTGAGTTGTAGGGCTCTGCTGTGGACCATCTACATTCCATTTTAAATTTCTACCCTCCCTCTCTTAGGGCTCAGAGCAGCTGAGTCCATACAAATTATAATAAAAGCAACATATAAGTTCCACTTCTATGTCAGATACCCCATTAAAATACACATTGAGCGCCCAGTTCTTCACAGGTCATCCCTCCCACCCACTCCTCTCCCCCATGCCTGTAGCCCAGCCCACACAAGGGGGTCATGGCATTCCCACCCAACCAATCCCAATATCCCATCCTCCAAACCTTCTTCCATCACCCCCCCCCCCAACCCATCTCACTCCCCTAGCCCAATCCCATTCACCCCATAAACAAATACTTTAAAAGCAAAACCAAACACACACACACACACAAACCAAAAAGAACAAGGGAACATAGGATTTGGCAGGAAAGTCTCCACGTCAGGAGTTGCTGTATCCTTTCTCTGCTGTTATACAGCCACAGAGTCTGCCGAATCCAGCAGACTTCAGGATACTAGTCTAGCATTCTTTCTCTAGCACTAGCTGCTTATTTATTTTTTATTTATTTCTTTTTAAATTTATATCCCGCCCCTCCTGCCCACAGGGCAGCCCCTGCTTCAAGGGAAGATGCAAGAACATATAGCACAGCAACGAGGGGGGCACTGAAGAAGCAGCCTAAAGCAGAACAGAACTCCACAACAGGATGAGACACCATCTACCCCTAGTGAAGAACTCATCCTAATTCCCAATAGCTAGATGCAGTGGTTCCCAAACTCTTTGCCTATGCCACCCCACCTTGGACTTAAATACACAGCAGTAAAGAAATGGAGGAAAGGAGTCTGGCTCATGACCACATGCAGGGATGGTGAGACTCCACTTGCGGTCCTGACCCAAAACGTAGAAGCCTCTGAAACAAACATTAGTTTACTTTGGGCATGAAGCTTGAGGTTCCACGTCCCTTCTCCAAAGTATTGCAGCAGTTACTCTGGGTAGACACTGCTTATAGTTCTTATTGCAAGAAGAGTCATCTCTGAGGTTCATCTTTGACTCCTCCCTCTCCTTTACGCTTCAGATCCAGGCTGCTGCCAAATCCAGCCACTTTGTTCTGTATCATATTACTAAAATCCGGTCCTGCCTTACTGTTGCTATTGCAGAAAACCTACTCCATGCTCTAGTCATCTCTTGCCTGGACTACTGAAACTTCCTTCTTACTAGTCTCCCCTGCTTTCTCTCTCTCTCACACACTCACCCCATCTCCGTTCAATGCTCTCCTGCCAATGTCATCCACCTTACCCGCTGCTTTGATCATGTTCAGCCCCTCCTCTCCGCCCTACACTGGCTCCCTCTACAGGAACGCATTCAGCACAAGTTCCTGGTCTTCACTTTCAAGGCTCTTTATAGCTTTGCTCCCCCATCGCTCTCTGCTCTTGTATCCTGCCACATATCTGTCCAGGAGCTTCACTCCTCCTCTATCACCACCCTCGCTTGCTTGCAACACCCCTGCTCCTCTAAACGTTTTCGCCTCTTCTCTCTTGCTACCCACCCCATGCCTGGAACTCCCTGCCTGGATACAATTCTTCTGCTCCCTCCCAACTTTCAAATCCCTCCTGAAAGCCTACCTTTCTGTCAGGCTTTCCCTGGCTCGTCATGAGTGAAATTGCATCCTCTTCCCTCCCTCGCTCGGAATCTCGGCTCTTCCCTGCAGGGGCGGTGCGCCCCCTAGAGCGTATGGGGCAATGCCCCCCAGCCCCAAGAGTTGCCCGAGGCCAAGTCCCCGCCAACTGGAGGGGGGGGGGAGAGAGTCACACCCGCCCAAGCCTGGGCTCATGTGCGGAGCCAGCTCAAAGAAGAACCTTGTTTAAAGTAGCAACCTTCAGAAGGTTGCTAATTCAACAAGTTTCTTTGAGCTTGGTAAAATTGGACTCAGGCTTCGGGAGCGTTCAGAGTCAAAAGGGAGGCGTTTTCTCCCTTTATGCAGAATGGGCAGCTAGAAGTGCCGTCCATTCCGCATAAAGGGACCCCGCAATGAAATAGTGCTGGCAGGGGACACTATTTCATTGCGGGGGCCGGGCAGGGGGACAGTCCATACCTCGGCACCCAACACAGGTGCCCAGGTATGGGAGGGGGAAGAGGTTGGGAGATGCTGTGCGTGCAACTCCCAGCCTCCCCCCGAGTCCCTTGCTCCCAGGCCCGGGCCTCAAGCAGCGCGCACGGAAGCAGCAGGAAGCTCAGCTCCTGCTGCTCCCGCGCATGCTGCTTCAAGCCCGGGGTCGGGAGGCCGAGGAGGAAGTGAGGAGGACGACCGACGACTCGACGAGAGAGCAGAGGAGCAGAGAGAACCGAGCCAGCCCGCAGTGAGTAAATTGCGGGGGGGGGGCCGCAGGGATGGGGGGGCGAATGGGGGGAGGGTTAGAGTAGGGGGGCTGGGAGCCAGGACTCCTGGGTTCTCGGAGAGGGGACTAGTGGGGCTGGGAGCCAGGACTCCTGGGTTCTCAGAGAGGGGACTAGTGGGTTAGAGCAGGGGGGCTGGGAGCAGGGATCCTGGGTTCTCGGAGAGGGGACTAGTGGGTTAGAGCAGGGGGGGCTGGGAGCCAGGGCTCCTGGGGAGGGGAGTGGGGGCTAGTGGGTTAGTGCAGGGGGGGCTGTGTGTGGTAAAATGGAGGTTTGGAAATCCTGAGATGTCACTGCATGTCATGCAATTTCAGTTGTGTTCAAAATGCTGGAAATGGGATGTGTGTGGTAAAATTGGACTCAGGCTGTGACTGGGGTGCTTTACAAGGATGGGTCCCTGTGTTTAAGGTTTATAAATTATTTATTTTAAGCTTGATGTGCATGTAGACTGTTTTCTTCCATCCAGTGTTAACCATGGGAACTCCTTGCTGCTGCGTTATGCCATGTCACTGGCCTACCACCCCCCTGGCTCCATCCCTAGGCCCGCCAGCCTTACTGCCTCAGTGCCCCTCCAACATCAAAACCCACCAGCCGCCCCTGCTTCCAAGTAACTAATTAAGCACATACGTGCACCTGCATTTTCTTGACCTTATGAATGTATCCTTGTCTCTCCCGATGTTAACCTCTCCCTCGTCTCCCCCCATTCCTTGTCTCTCTTAGATTGTAAGCCCCTTGGGGGTACGGACCTGTCTATAACTACTGACTGTACAGTGTCACGTACACTGCTGGCACTATATTATCATCATCATCAATTAGAGGAGGAGGAGGAGAACCATCACCATCACAGGTCAGACCAATGGTCCATCTAGCCGACTATCCTGTCTCCCAACAGTGGCCAGTTTCAGTTGTTCAGAGAACTACACAGCAGGTCATAATGGATTGATCCATTTCCTGCTGTTCACTCCCAGTCCCTGAAAGTCCGAGGTCTCATCCTCTAATGGCCATTTATAGATCTATCCTTTAAGAACTTGTCCAATCCTTTTTTTGAAGCGTGTTATGCTATCGGCCCTCATGAGATCCTCTGGCAAGGAGTTCCACAGGTTAACTGTACGTCGAGTGGAGGGGGAAAAAATGAACAAACCACTTCCTTTTATTTCTTTTAAATCTGCTGCCAATTCATTTCATAGGGTGTTGCCCAGAAGGGGAAAACAACAGCTCCCTATTTATTTGTTCCATGTCACGCATGACTACTCTGTAGGAATACTAAACAATAGCTGATCTGGAGGCTTCAAACTTCCCCTTGTGTATGCTGTTGTCTTTTAGAACAAAGGGCAGCCAGATCCATCGTGACCCTGCTCAGCCCTGTACAGCCAGGGAATGAAACAAGGGCCTATATAAAACCACAAGGAGATGTTCAGTAGGAACAACATAATCAAAAAATGCCAAAGGATATTCTCCGGTCAAATAAAGAGAAAGATTTTGTGAGTCCCCTGATGGAGTCAAATCCTCCCCCCTTCCCGTTCACAACTGTGCCATTGCCAGTCCCACCCACCCGCCTCGCTAACAACAATGCTATTGTCATGTGTACTGCAAGGGCTCAGTAATCAAAGTGGCTCTGTCTGCAAGCATCGCCCATGGAAAAGACAAGGGTGTCCTACTATATTTATTTATTATTTATTTATTGCAGAGAACACTGTTCTGTGGGTGTTAGCAAACAAGACAATAGCCCCCTGGAGTCTGGGTTTGGTCCATGCAGCTCCACTGACATATTTAGCGTGGAAAGCCTAATAGATGGGCAGCCCACTGCTTGAATTTCTTATGCGTTCAGGTAGCCCCCACTCACAGGTTTAGCGTGACAAGCCTAATACATAGGCGGGCATTCTTCCCTGCCACACTCTGCCCACCCCCCACCCCCTCAGTATCCTGCACCCATCACAGCTACAGCAAACCATGGGAAGTACCAGCCGCACCAGCGGTTTCTTCCAGGGTATGACTCCGGGAGGAAGTCCAATGCCTGCTATCCCCACTCACAGAGGTAACATACCTGGGTTTATACCTGTCCACACTTGGCGACTGGAAATAACCTCTTGCTATGCATATAATGCTAAGATTACTGAGCAAATGACATACTTTATTGAATGAAAGCATCAGTCTTTGCATGTTGTCGCCAACCTGGTTTCTCACATCCACGGCTCACAGCAACGTACTGGCAGGTAGCAGCACACAGTTTTATTGGGGTCTCGCCTGCTGTGGTGTTGGAAATTTCTCTTGGTTTGCAGAAAATCCCCAGTCAAACATGCACCTTTTGTACCCCATTCTCCAGCATCTTCTGTGTTACCATATAGTGGGGGCAGAAAACATCCCCGCTCCCAAAGGCACTCTGCACTTCTCCAAGTATCCAAGCCTTGTATAGGGCAACAAGCTCTCCTTTGGTTGGTTCACATTCCCTGTACCCCAAGTCACATGTTTATACTCAAAGAGATTCATCTCTATCATCCGACTGAGGCACTCCCAGTGGCCCTGCGGGTATCCTCTTGCTGTCATCAGGGCACCAACCAGAAAAAGCAGCGAGGAAAGTCCAGACTCAGTTACTGACTGTAGAACTTCTGGCAGTGCACATGTGTCAAGAAAACTCTTGATCTCATTTGGATCCCAATCTCTCATCTCATCTGGGGCTGACACTCTTCCATTCTGCTGAACTTGGAAATGCAGCAAGGTTGTATGGCATCTTCACTCCATCACGCATACATGCTAACCCATTGTATGCATGTGTCACCCTGTGTGTGCAAAGGCTGCTTCAGAGGATGGGTCTGCCAAATCACTCTGTACATCAGGCCTCATCTAAGTATCAGCAAAAGCCAGAATATTCATCATGCCCCCCCCCTCAATTGAACCTTTCTGAGCCCTGTACCCCAGGCAGCCAGAGCACGCACAGACAAAAGCTAAAGCCATTTGGCTTTTGTCCTGGACAAACAACCCACAGAAATAGCTTTCTATGGCATTTTGACTTCTCATGCTTGTTGCAAGCAAAAACTGTTACTTTCCAAAGAACTAATGAGTAACTTTTGACCAATGGGCAATAATAGCAGCATCCCAGCACTGATCCCACATACATTCCTAGCACAGTGAGGATCCCCACCACATCTGCCCATTTCTTAACATGCAGTGGTGCCACCTGTCCCAATTAAAAAACTGCATGCTTCCATGGTGCTAACATCTGTAACATTTTTAGGTGAGTTGGTGTGTGCGATGAAGTGCTTCTGAAGGAAATGTCTAGGAGGTTTAACAGCCACCTGGATTAGCAGTGCAGGTGTAGCAACATACACACACCTAGCATAAGATCTGCAAAACGTTTTCAACCCATAGTCCGAATGTAACCAATAGCATCTTATGCTTAGTGCAGTCAGTCCTGTAAGGACACATGACCAATAATGGCCAATAGCTGCTCACCTACAACTCTATGGTGCTGGAAGACCTGTACACGTGGAGGATGCACACAGCCTAATTGACAGGACATGGATATGTGGGTGCACGGTAGCCCACATTTGGCCACGTGGCAGACTCTGCATGCTCCGGAACCCCCCCATTAGTGGGGACTGTGTGTCTGGTGGCCACATAGCCGGTGGGAGTGAACAAACAAACAGGCAGGTGACGCCCACCTAGGGTGGGCTACCATCTCATTTGATAACACCCTGTGCTGGACTTATTAGACACTGAATAATCCTCCACCCCTCTCCCTCAAGTATTTTACAAGGGCTTGGGAGTTGCAGCCTTCCGATCACACATTGTGGAATGAATTTATTAATGATCTCCACTGGCCCTGTAAAATATTAGGCTGACGGTACCTATGGCTGAGACTTGGTGTCATGTTTTATTTCCTAGTTGCCTTTTAAAGCCTCCCACATGCACAGTCTTTTCCTAGGCCAGAGAAAGCAGTCTCTTAAAAAAAAATTAAAATATAAATAAACCTGAATACTGCACTTATCTTCTCGCTTTGAGTACGTGGATTTGCAAAAAAGGAAAACCTTGACAACTGGAGTTTGGTTTAGAGAGAACTTATGCTCTTTTTTTCTTTTTAAAGATAATTTTAAGTCCTGCTTACTGCTCCCTTGTTCCACCATAAAATGAGAGAGCATAGAATGACAAATATAAAAGGATGGAGAAAATATTCACAGGTTAAGAAGCCTTCTTCCCTGACATGAATACCTCATGCCCCTCCTGCAAAATGAACTATGTAGGTCAGTGGCTGCCAAATGTTTTGCCTTGAGTGACCCCATTTTGAGACTTAATATAATCCCATATAGTTTACAGACATGCAAAGTACTGGCCCTCCATCCACCGAGGCTCCTAATCCACAGTTTGGGAACCTATGATAGAGTTCCTCTTACCATGGGGGGGGGCGGAGACACGACATGGGCTTGCAGTCCCCACCCCTAGTTCCTGTTCTTTCTGATGTGGCCACGTTCATCTGGAGCACTGTGACATCGCAGCAACCCTTTCAAAGTGCCCCAACATCACATGATCAAGGAAAGGTGTGGGGCCACTTCAGGAATGGGTGGGGGGCAAAGGGGCATGGAGGTCATGTCAGAAAGAGGCAGGGCCAAAGGGCTCTTCTCACCCCTTTCACCACCCTGAAGGAAATTCTGCTGGTGCCCCTGGTCCTTACCACTTATGGTCTTGTCGTTTCTTCTACTCTGCTACAGAAAGGGGGTGGGATAGCCTCTTCACCGTAGCCGTTTCTAACATGGCCCCATCCTGCTGGGGGGGAAATCTCTATCTGCACCTCTGGATAACCCAGGGAAACTGGGGCTTTACTTGGAGCCTCAAGACGATACATGAGAACCCAGAAACTCTGGGTCAAACCCAGAGGAGAAGTAAGTACCCTACACCTAGCTCCCCACACACAATCCACATGGGTAACTCCCCCCCCCCCCCCCAAATAGGCAATCCCACTCCCTCTAGCCATGTTGCCCATGATTTGCTTGCCTGTCTATGGGACAACAGGCAAAGCAACAGATGTGATGTAATTACACAGAGATACCATAGAGCCTTCCAGAGGCCAGAGACAAAGCACACAACCATAGTTTTCTCCTTGTATAAATTGTCTTGAGGAGAAACCATAGAGTTGTGGGAGCTTTGGTGCTAGAGCGCCTAGCAGGAAAGACAGCTTAGAGTTCTCTGAAGGGGCATCATCACGTTGGCAGGAGGGTCAGGTGGTGGAAGCATTCCATCATTGCAAGAGTAAGCAAGCCATCAACAAGGGAGATCTGTTTGCCTCCGGGGGCAGATGATCCACTGGTATCTCCCACCACCTGAAAGTTGTGGTGGTGGTTTCCCACCTAGAATTATGCCTGTGCCTAAGATTCTTAAGCAAACGTTTAGTATGAATGGAGCTCGTAGTGATGTGCAAGCCTAAGTGGTCTTTACAATATAAACAACACTTCTGCAGCACAGCACCATTACATTTTACAATACACCACTCCTCCAATTGCCTTGCAACACACCAGTGGATGTGCTGCAATAAGAACATGGGAGTAGATGCGTACAGCGGATAAAGTTGTTGGGAAAACTGCACAGATGTCGGCTGGTTTCAAGATGCTGTTCTACACATACAGGGCCCAGTAGGCAAGCAAGAGTGTCACGTGAATAATGGGACACTAAGGCCTTGTGAGCCACCAGAAATGGAATGCTTGGGATTTCTGTGGAATGCTTGGATTGGTTCCCAACTTTTCAGAGCGGTGTAGCATGAATTTGTCAAAAGCTGGTCCCTGGACACCCCCTATGTTCTTTCCTCAGCATGGAACCATTTTCTCTGTTACTTTATGCATATCGTATGCCCCGGGGAGGGCAAGAATGAGCTCCCAAAACTAACGATATTCTTGAGCAAAGGAACTGCATTCGCATCTCTATGCTGCAGGCCAAGATGAATAGGCAATTTTCTAATACAAACAAACAAGGAAAAATAGGAAAACAAGGTAAATCCATATCCAGTTGGCCCACTATTGACTGAAAAAAGAAAAAGAGAGTTCAAAGGGAAAGAATTTTCTCTAGCTCCCTATGGACACCGAGACACAAATAAATTGCTGCCCTTATAATATAACCCAAGTGTACTTGGCAGTGGTGCCTTTGCTGAGAAAGGGGGTCAAAGCAAAAGAGAAAATTGCATTTGTGTAAAAACCTGTATGAAAGAGAGCCACAAAGCCTCTTTGGGGATTTTTTAAACAGTGCCGGGAGACACCACACACCAAAGACACCAAAAAAAAAGCAAAAATGGTTTTTTATTGAAATGTTTCTTCCATCCAATTTTGTTTTTTAGGATCACAGTTTAGTTGAAAAGCTTTTTTCTGTCAGACAAACATTTTGGTGACACTAGAGCTAGCTGAAGAGTTCCCCATAGGCCTGAAATGGCAGCACCGTTTGCCGTTTTGCTGTTTACTGTCAACGTTTCGACAGTTTTGCCGCTGCTCCGATGGCATTTGCCATCAGTTTGCGGCACTATCTGAATTTTGTGACTGCTCCAGGTATTCTGTGGCACTTAAGATAATAGCGACAATTCTAACAGTTTTTCCGACATTACTGACAGTTTGCCCAAACACTTTAGCAACACATTCCAACACTCTGTGGCAATTTCCGCCTATTCCCTAGTGTGTGGCAGCCATTACCAGGAACCCTTGCTCAGTGCCTTTCCTCCATTGCCACCAATGGGGGAAAACACAGTGATACAGATCCCTGGTTATTGTTTTTGTACAAGAGATGCTGGAGGCAAGCAGTGACACCATGTGGCAGATTAAACAGGCTTGATGGCTGTTGTACCTATCAGGAGGACTGTACCCCAAAGCAAACCCCGTCAGCCATATGCTTGACCACGTTGGCCTGAACAAGCCAACTATGAACAAGCCTAGGTCCATCAAGTCTAACGACCTCTCTCAAGTTTAAGGACACTCCTTAACCGCTCTTTAGCTACCTAGTCATGCATCTACTCACCCAGGATAGGTCAAACCATTATGGGTAAAAACAGAAGGGACGCTGGGCTGCTGCATCCCAGGCTAACCTGGGACAGGTTTCCTGGGCAGACATGGCACATGCCAGAAAGGGGTGCAAGACATGTGCCTGGCTGGGCCAAGGGCCGCACAGGCCAGGGGCATGGAGAAATGGGAACATGTGGCTGGTCAGACCCGCCACCACACTGCACCCAGCACCCCACCATGATGGGCAGCCATGGCAGTCAATGATTGGCTAGCCACAGCTTCCTGTCATGGCAGACCTGGCCCGGGATGGGTGACCGGTCCAGGAATACACATGCAGCCTCAGGACAACCTGCTTTGGCCCGATCAGGCAGACCCTACCCTAAACTGTGACCCCAGAGGTCTCCGGAATCATAGCCTGGGCTAGGCACCGACACAGCCTGGGGTAATCCCCGGCCAACATCTGGCAGCACCTGCACACACGTGTAGGTGGGGTCTGTGCCCAAGCAGGCTACAGCTGGCCAAAGCAGTCCGCTGTCACATTTGTTTTTACCCATGTGTGATGGGCGTAAGCTAGACATGTTGCGTAAAACTTTAGTCTGATACTTGATCTGTTCTATCCAAGAGATGGGTAAACAAGGTTGGATTGTGCCCAACGCGACCTGAACTGTATAAAGTCTGGAAGCTCGTAATCCAGTCTCCTCTAAAGTCTGGAACCCGACTCCTGTACGACGGTGTACAGCTTTCTAATGAATAGGCGGAATACTGCGTTGTGGCGTTCTATTCCTTTGGTGCCGGAATCAAGAGAAGGGATTGCTCTCAGAACACTCACAAAAAGCCATAGAATCCTGGGCTGGGACTCACAGGTCAGCGAATCCAACTTTGTGCCCTGAGGCAGAATACGTATACCTTAAACATCCCTAACAGATGCCTGCCCAGTCTTCTCTTGAAAGCCTCCAGGGAAGGAAATTCCACAAATCTCCCTAGGCATCTTGCTCCACTACTTAATGGTAGGAGGACGTGCTAAAACTAGTGTGACCTGTATCGGTCACACGCAAGCTAGAAACGCTGGGTCCATCAAGTCTATGTGCCCAATGTGACTTGAACTGGGTTCATGCTGGGGAGAGGACTCTCTTTGCACCAACCGTTTTGGAGGTGCAAATATTGTCTAGCACGGAGAAGTCCAATTTCCCAAATTCCAGTCCTTCCTCTACTGTTGACCCTGGGCAGCAGGCTTAGGGTGTTAACAAAGGGCACCATAAGCAAACCAGAGTAAATGGGCGTACGCGTGTTACACTCATCTGCATGTCAAAACTAATAAATGGCTCACTGTTCTCTGTGGCCATGTTCGCAAACACTTTAGTAAGTCCTTAACTCACTTGGATCTCAGTATCATTTACACATAAACCGATGGTCTTCAGGAGGCGAAGTATATACTCCAGAAAAATCAGGAGCCAATACTACACTTTGCTTTCTAAAGTGTAGGGAGATTATCCTGGATGGAGCCGCTGACCTTGCATGCATAACAGAGACCTGGCTGGATGATGAGTCAGGGCTGATTCTGACTGACCTGGTGCTGGCTGGGTAGTCCATGCAGAATCAGACTAGGCCTGGGGCTCTGGGGGCGGGGGTAGCCGTGATTTTTAAAGACTCGCTGTCCTTCCAGTGGTTTCCAATGCCGAACTGGTGCAGCATGGAGTGTGTCCATCTAGTGTTTGATTTGGCAGGGGATAGATTAGGAATCCTGCTGGTGTACCGAGCACCCCACTGCACCACAGTCTCTAGCTGAGCTGGTCTTGGAGATGGTATTGAGGTCACCCAGACTTATGTCTTGTGGGGACTTCAATATCCACACGAAGGCCAGCCTTTATGGAGCAGAGCAGACGTTCATGGCCTCCATTGCAACCATGGGCCTACCCAGGTAGTAGTGGTCCCAACACATGAAGGGGGACACATGCTGGATTTAAATTTCTGCACTGGTCTGGAATTGGGGGATGGGAGTACCCTATGATTAGGGGTGTGGCGGCAACACCCTTGTCATGGTTGGACTATTGCCTCCTGGAGGCTTAGGTCCTGGCGTACCTATGCACCCGTAGGGTTGCTGGACCTATTAGATTGGTCCATCCCCAGAGACTTAGGGATCCAATTGGTTTCCAGAACTCTCTGGGGGAGTTTCCCACTGTTCCACAGACCTGGATGACTGCTCTGTCGATGGCCTCATCGCATTATGGAATACCATCTTGACTGAGGCCGTTGACACAGTGGCTACTGGCTTCAGACATCCGCTCGCACCACTGCGCCAACAGGTCCCTGTGGTACACAGGGGGCCTGAGGCTCCAGAAGTGGGAGAGTAGGTGGTTAGAGTGCATGTGACACTAGACTCGAACTGAATCTCACCGATTGCCGTGGCTGCGATGGCAGCAAAGAAGGCTTTCTTCACTGCCATCACAGTGTCTGCAAAGTCATGTCCAGCGGAGCTTTTCCAGGTGGTGAGGGGTTTGGTCAGTACAGCATGTCTCCTCCAGGAACTGGAGGTGTCCAGTGCCCGCTGCAACATTTTTATTGATTACTTCACAGATAAAAATCGGCTAGTATTGACCACGACGTTGGCATGGCCATTTCTGGTGCAGAGTCAGAGGAAGGGGTTATGAAAGCCCAGCCTGGTCCTCTTTTTTGGGGTCAGTTTCAGTCATCGTCACCCACCGATGTGGAGGAGGTGCTAGGGGCCATGCAAGCCACAAGCTGAGAATTAGATCCATGCCCATGGTGAAATCCAGCTGGGAAACGTTGGGGCCATTGCTGACTGGGGTGATCAACGCCTCCCTTTGAGAGGGCTGAGTGCTGAGCTGCCTTAAGGCAGCGATAGTCTGGCCTCTGCATAATAAGCTGTCATTGGACATGGATTCCCCCACCAACTACTGGCCTGTCTCTAGCCTTCCCTTTTTAGGGAAGGTTATTGAATGGACGGTGGCTCATCAGCTCCAGGCGCATCTGGATACTACCGGATTCCTGGACTCTTCACAGTCTGGTTTCCATCCTAGGCATGACACGGAGACTGCGCTTGTGGCCTTGGTCGATGACCTTCGCTTGGAGTTAGACCGGGGCAATTCTACCCTGTTGATTTTATTAGATCTTTCGGCAGGTTTTGATACCGTTGATCATGAGGGGTTGTTGACTTGCCTGCGGGACCTGGCTGGAGTGGATGGGACTGCATTTGAGTGGTTCCACTCTTCCTTGGCCGGGAGATCCTAGTGGGTGGTGTTAGGTGACTGCTCATCATCTTCTTGAGATCCCCCTTGTGGGGTCCCACAGGGTTCCATTCTGTCCCCCCCTCTTGTTCAACGTATATATGCAGCTGCTGGGAGAGGTCATTTGAAAGTTTGTGGTTCGGTGCCATCAGTATACTGATGACACGCAGCTCTACCTCTCCTTTTCATCTGACCCACGTCTGGCAGTCTCGGTGCTTACCCATTGCCTGGCTGAGGTGGGGGACTGGATGAGGGCAAATCGACTGAGGCTGAACCCTGAGAAGACTACGGTGATGATGGTTGGCCGGTCCTGTGCCCTAGAGGGGATTGAGACTCCTCTTATTGATGGGGTCCTGCCCCCTCTGGTTGATCGAGTTCGCAGCCTCGGAGTGCTTCTGGATGCTTTGCTGCATCTGGATTGCCAGGTCGTAGCGGTGGCCAGGAGCGCTTTTCACCAACTCCATCAGGTGAGGAGGCTGTGCTTTTTCTTTCAGACTCTGCTCTGGCCACTGTCATCCATGCTGCTTTCATCACCTCAGGACTAGATTACTACAATGTGCTCTACATGGGGCTGCCCTTGGTGATGGTTCAGAGGCTGCAGCTGGTGCAGAATGCAGCGGCTTGCCTCCTTACGGAGAAGCGTTGCCGCGAGCACATAACACTGGTGCTCCGTTCGCTGCACTGGCTACGGATAGTTTTCCAGGCCCAATTCAAAGTGCTGGTGATGACCTTTAAAGCCCTAAATGGTCTAGGCCCCATCTATCTGAGGGATCATCTGGCTCTCCGCATGCCGTCCCGGCCTCTGTGATTGGCTGGGGGCACCTTCCTGGAGACTCTGGTTTTTCGCCAGGTCTCAACTACGGAGGAGGGTGTTCTCGGCCATCGCACCCTTGCTGTGGAACTTCCTCCTCCAGGAGATCCACCTGTGTTCAAGCCTGGTGGCCTTCTGGAGGCATTGTAAGGCCATCTTGTTCCATCGAGCTTTTGACAGCAGGGATTGAATTGGGGGGGTTTGGGGAGGTTGTGGGTGGGGAGGATGGGCAGGGGGGTAGGGAGGGGGATTNTTAATTAAGGGGGAAGATGGCCCGGGGTATTATTGGGGGGGGGGGGTTGCTTTTAAATGGTTTTTATTTTATTTTTTTAATGATTCTAAGCCACCCTGAGCCTTTGCGGGAAGGGAAGCACATAAATATAAATAAATAAAAACTGAAGTCGTTTGTCCTACGAACCCATTCCATCTTTGGTTGGTGAACACGGTATGCAACGTGGAAACAGACAGCAGCACAAAATGTCTCTCCTGTTGAGAATCATCCCAGAATGCTTTGCATGCAAGGCATGAAGGGACAGATATCACATGCCCTTTCATCACGCGACCACCGAGGCAGATGGCAGCAGTACTAAAATCAGTTTAGGAATGATGCTGCCTCAATAACGGATTCAACTTAAATAAATCGGTTTAGTTCTGTATGTGTGAATGTGGCCTGTGACAGCTTATCCATCTGTGAAATATGGATTTTTCCTCCCTGGGAAGTATAATGAATTAGTATTTGCAAAGTCCCTTCCTTAGCTAAAAAGTTCTAAATACAGAAGTGTTGGTTACAATGGTTTATGAGTGTAGTAGGGTTACCTGTAAACTCCATGAAGATAACATGAATAGTATGAGGAAGTGTGCCCTCCCTCCCCCCCAACTACGAGAGCCAGTTTAGCCTAGTGGGTAAGGTGTGGAGTTTGGACCTGGGAGAACAAGGTTCAAATGCTGTCTTAGCTCAGCTGTGAATTCCCCCTTCCCCTCTCCTCCCTTGCCTCTTAGATTGTGAGCCCCCTCAGACCGGGGACCTGTCTAGAACAGTTGATTGTAAAGTGCCTGTCAGGTACATTGCTGGTTCTCTATATATACCTAAACCTTGCAGGGTGGCCTTGGCAAGTCACTCTCTCTCTTAGCCACCATTTCCCCATCTGTAAAATGGCCTACCTCACAGGACTGTGGAGAGGATTTAAAAGAATTTTGAACCCTAAAAGTGCGACCTCCATAATTAATAATTTTGGAACGGTAGGGCCACTGAAAGGGAACTCAAGGGGACATCTAGTCCATTCCTCTGTATTTGGCAAGATTAATCCAGTTTAAACTATCCCTGGCAGATGTTCTCTTTATGTTTTAAGCTACTATGCCCTCTTAACTAAGAGACTCTTATCAGCGCATCAAGCTCCTCGTGTGAATCTTACCATTCTCAGAAGAGCATCTATTCACCTTCAAAGAACCTTACAAAACATCGGAGGCCAATCCCAGATTTGTTCTGTCTTTAATTGAAGATTTCCCTGCATTTGGGCCTGTCTTTTATCGTGTTACCCGACACAAGCGGTATGATTTATTTTCTGAGGGACACGGCTTTCTGAGCAAAAACGGTTTTCAGTGATGGGGCACAGTGCATCCCAGAGTAAGCGTTTGTTATATGATGGGTTTCTGTCAGGTAGCATCTTGGTGGCTTTGTTACTTGTGGCAGGGACAGAGGGAGCATGACCACAGGGAGAATTCATGTGGATTTTGAGAAGGCAAAACTGCAAGGTATTATGAGTAATGTTATGCTAGCTAGGTGGGACTGCATAGACAGGATGTAGCACATTAATTGGGGTATATCTGTGGCTTGTCACAGTGCTGCTCCTCTCCCCCCCCCAGGAAACGTGCCTTAATTTTCTCAGGGCTGAACTGTGAAATGCAGTTCTGGTAAGCCTAGGGTTTTTTCCCTGGTCAAGAAAACAGCTGCATCACAGTGATAAGAGTCACAAAGTGTGTCTGGGGTTGGTGTGGGAGCTCTGTCAGACCCCAGGCTTGTGGCTGTCAATACTGTATGAGAGCAATGTTTAATAGCCTTGTGTTCCTGACAAAAGTGATCCTGCCCATCAGAGGCATGTGCTCTGCCAGCTTCATTCAAATCCATTGAATAGTTAGACATAAGGCTTTTTAAAGCATCCACGGCTCCCCATCTGCTCCAGAGCCTTAATGCATGTTTTGGGCACTGATTTTCATAGGTGTTGAACACCCATCAGTCAGTAGAAGTTGTGTATGCTTAAGATTTCTAAAAAGCCGGACCAAAGCTTTCCATCACCACTGTAACTTCACCATCCCTACAGGATGGCAAGAGGCTGTCCCTTTAAGCTGAGAGCCGCAGCTTCCTGGCTGCTATAATGGAGTCCTGTTATGTCAAATTTTGTTGGACCTCTATAACAGTTCAAAAGTGAGACAATGCAAGTTTGATTCAAGCACCCTTTACCTTCCCAGGTAAAAATATTAGTTCTGTGCCTTTTGAGTGTATTAGTGATTTCTTAGCAGTGTGTAGGACACCATATGAATCCTTGAAGCTTGTGGTGCAGGCATGTGCCACATGTGCGGCTGCTCATGGCCCTGTGGCCAGCTTGGGCCCCTCACTTGCCTGGCTGAGCAGCAGGCTGCAGCCAGCTTCTCCCCCAATACATTCTTCTGCCTCCCCTCCCTGGCTTTGGTCCCCATCTCACCTGCCTCTGGTCCCCATCTCACCTGCCTCTGCCTGTTAGTAGTGCTGCAGCAGCAGCACTGGGAGATAAAGCTGATTGTTTACAAACAACTCCTCCCCATGTGAGTGATCAGAAGGTTGTTGCCTTGGAAAGAAGGTTCTTCGAGATGGCTCCCCACATTCTCACAACTGGGTTGTGCATTCTCATCCTATTCAAATAATAGACCACATGATGGTCTCGAGCTCCTCTAGTATAAAAACCACTCTCCCCCTCAGAATGACAGTTCCTTCCAACCCTTTCTAGGAATACAAGAAACAAATTCCATGCGGGGCTGGAAGGGTGGGTGTTGTGAGAAGGTTACGAGCCATCTTGAAGAACCTTGTTTACAAGGCAGCAACCTTCTGTTCTTCTTCGAGTCACCCACACAGGCCTTTTTTACACTCATCTGCACCCACAGAGTAACTGCTGTTTTCCCCGGTTGCGCCGTGCATGGGGAATGAGTGGAGATGCGTGTTAGGCAGGTGCGCACATGCACCCCCACTCACCAAATGGTACGTGCGTCACGTCATTCACACAGAGCTCTCCCACCCATGAACACGCAGAAATCTGCATGTTCATGGCTGGAAGAGGCCTGTGTAAAAAGGGCCACATTCTCACAACTGTCTTATTTATACTATTATATCTTAAGTAGGAATTCTGGATGTAAAGCAAAATCTATTCTATTTTGCAAAAATTGCTAATATGGTTCTGAGATTATTATGGTTGCTATTTCACTAACTCTTCTTAATGAAATTACTGCTAACAGGAATACGGTCTTGAACTGGTTATGGGGTGGGGGGTTAATCTGCACCCCCCCATATAATCAACTCACGCTGACCCGGGGGCGCAAATGAACTGGTTATGGGTGGGGGGCAGCGTGAATGGATTATGACTGAACTGGTTATATACATCTTTTCATGGCATAATGTGCTTAATTGGCTGGCTGCATTTTGGGTGTCTATTATTATTATTAACAAACTTTTATATAGCGCCAGCAGTGTACCTGGCACTTTACAAAGTAATAAAATAGACACGGTCCCTGCCCCTAGGGCTTACAATCTGAGAGACAGGAGCTGGGGGAGAGACTTAGGAAGGGGAACAGAGGGAGAGACAA
>QEPC01010859.1:5002917-5030012 GCA_003113815.1 Sphenodon punctatus
AATGGAGGTGAGGAGGTGGGAAGGAATGGGATCAAGGGGACAAGTGGAAGGGTTGGAGGAGGAGAGCAGAGAGGAGATTTCCTCAAGGGAGGCAGGGAAGAAGGAGAACAGGAGAGAAGGAGGGGGAGGAGGGAGAGGGGTGGGAGTGGGAAGAGGAGAGAAGGAGGGGGAGGAGGGAGAGGGGTGGGAGTGGGAAGAGGAGAGAAGTAGGAAGCGATATCGAGGTGGATCTTGTCTATCTTGGAGGTGAAGGAGGAGGCAAGAACCTGAGCAGAAAGGGAAGAAGGAGGAGGACAGGGAGGCTTGAGGAGGGAGTCAAAAGGTAGCGAACAGGTGGCGAGGGTCCCAAGAACAGGACTCAATGCGGGAGGCATAGTAGTGTTGTCTAGCAAGGGAGATAGCAGAAGTAAGGGTGGAGAAACAGAATTTGAAGTGAAGTATCTTGTGTGTTTGATAGCAGCACCTCTGGACCGGTCACCCCGCGTGTGTGCACAAGACACAGACGGCACCAGCAGCAACAGACACTGGAGGCCAGACTGGCTAAGCTCACCCCCCTCCCTCAGTAAGGCAGCGGACGCAGTCAGTCTCTCTGTGCCTGCCTCACTGTCTGCTCCTGCAGTGGAACCACTCTTGGGGAGTGGTGGTAGATGCTCGGCTGGGGAGGTGGGGAGGGAAGCATTGGGAGGCCATGTTTGTCTATGGCCACTCAGCTGAGCGCCAGGTAAGGCAGCCAAGGGGTGCCAAACCGTGCAGAGGGGGGGGGGGGAGCAGCATGGGGAGGCCATGTTTCGCCACGACTGCTCGGAGGGATGGAGAATGGGAATCCTTCCTGTCCAGAGGTAGTAACTTTTATGTAAATTTACACATTTGCATAATCAGGTGTAGCCTAATTATGCAAATTTGGCCCTACACCAAGACTTCGCACATGGCCTCTCAAACCCTGGGGCTGGTCCTGCAGGTGGCTGTCCAGCCTTTATTTGAAAGCCTCCAGCGACGGAGAGCCTACAACCCCCCCTAGGCAGCTTGTTCCATTGCTGCATGGCTCTGACTGTTAGGGAGGTTTTCCTGATATTTAAATGAAATCTACCTTCCTGTAACTTGAGCCCATACTTTCTAGTTCCACTCTCTGCAGCAGGGCAGAACTGTTCTTTGCCATCTTCCTGGCAGCAGCCCTTGAGATACTTAAAGAATGCAATCATGCCTCCTCTTAGTCTTCTCTCTGCTTTTTGCGAGTTATGCAAGTTCGACTTAAGAGAATCCCACTGAAGTTATTCCATTGCTCTGATGAGCACCCTTCCTCCCGCTCCACACACCCCACAACCCCCGATCACTACTAGGGACCCGCTTGCTCTTTGGCCACAATTCAGCTCTATGAAGAGAAACGGACGCTTGCCTTTCCTTACATCTCAGAAATACAAGCAGGCTGCAGCCCGCTAGAGCCAATGTGTCGCATGGACACTTTTAGCTCCTGCATGAGTCAGCTGCTGCCGAGACACACGAGAGGACGAGCTCCATCAGCGTGAGATTCAGCTGCAACGCAGCTCACCGCTTTGTTCGACCAAGCCCAAAATAAAACTACATCAAACTGAACTAAGAGTAGAAGCCTTCTCAGAGTGTATTTATGTCCCACTCATATTCTCTCTCTCTCCCCCCACCAACGGACACCCTTTCTGAGGACATTTTTTTTGTTTCTTTATATTGGATTCCTTTCTGAGGTAATTTTCTTTCACACTTGAATCAACTCTGAGGTAAATTTTTCTTCATGTTATTCACTCCTGTCACTAGGATTGCCACTTCCTTCCAGGAGGAAGCCTGGGAGGGGAGGGCACGCCGAGGGTGGGGTAAGGGGGCAAGGTTCTGATGTAACCTTGCTTCTTATGGGGTGTCGTGATAGCATGACACCACACGGGGATAGGGTCACACTGAAAAAAGGGGGCCGGCTTTACCACAGAGGGACCGCTCTGGGGCCTGCGATTTTCTCTGCTTCTGGGGGCCCCTGAGGTGGTCCCCGTTTCCACCAGGGCAGGATGTGGGTCCCTAAACACGACCACCTCTCAGGCCCCACCTTTCATCTTTTGCCCTGAGCCCCACAAATTCTAAGGCAAGCCCTGGCTGTCATGTCCCATTTCTGACATAACCTCCTGTTTGCGGCATCTTGTGACATCACAGCACTCCCTCAGAAGAGGAGGCAGCCAAGTCCCTATGGTCCGCTCATGCCAGAAGCCCTGATTCTCCAGGTTATTGGAGGTGCTCCTGGCTGACCCAGAGAAATCGGGGCTTTCCTCAGAGACTCTCGGTCAAAAATCCAGATTCTCCATGCTTCTGTGTTTCAGCCCTTAACTATAAGCAAAAATCAGTAAAACACATTTGCATAGAGGCCAATTAACGTTTGCAGGCAGCTACCAACTGCCTCGGGGTCAAGGTTCTAACTCTAACCATCAAATCCAGTTACTGAGACCTTGGAATGGTCACATCAGTGTCCCTCTTAGAAAGGGACATACGCTGCGACTACAGAGAAGGAGTGGCTCTTTGTTGGTTCCCCACAACATTTGCAGGCAAATGAAGAACAGTTGGATAGCAAACATAGTGGGTTGTATGTGAACAGGCATAGCCACCTGCTGTGTGTTCGCCCACCTAAACAAGTGGGAAGTGTTACGTCTAGTAACGTCCAATAACTCGACACTAAAACCATCCAGTTCTCAATAAATATTCCTCCTACACAGAATTATAGAGATAGAAGGGACTATGAGGGAGACAGAGTCCAGCCCCCTGCTTGGAGCAGGATTTGCTGTACTTCAATCATCCCAGGCCTATGTTCATCCAGCCTTTTCTTAAACAACTCCAGTGAGGGAGAATCCACAGCTTCCCTGAGTAGCCGCTTCCACTGACTGATTGCTCCCAAGCTCTGCAGTGTTATGACAGACAAAGGAGGGATTCTGATCATTTGAACTCGGGACCTTTAAGATCAACATATCAGATACTTCTCCCCATTAAATGAGTGTGTGTCACTGAAGTTACTCTGTGCAGATTCTGGCTTATGCCGAGAGCAGAATTTGGTTTCATGACTTCTGAATGCCCCTGGCAGGTAACACGGCACCCAAGGTTACTTGCAGCATTTAAAGTGCTCTCACTGTCTCCCCTTCCTGGCATGCCATCTTCTTCTGGTCACCATGGAGACTGCTTCAGCTACCCAGACAACACAGAAGGGAGGAAGCAAGATACTACCACCTGTTCACATACATGGGCAGTGCAGAATCCCTCTAGTTACCAGTTCTGCCCAACTACTTTTTCAGCAGCAGACGGCAAAACCTCTCTCACCTACATCAGTGTCACTTTAGTTTAGTGTATTTAACTACTCAACTGCACGCTGTTAATGCATGGCACAGCTGGAGATCTAGAAGCCTAAAGGCTGATCAACATTAGAAGGCAGCTGCTGCATCAGCTGGGGATCAGTCAGAGCTCAGCTAAGCCTCCTCCCACCGCCTCTCCCTACCCCAAGATGCTCACAAGGGCTCATCCATACAACACCCTTCCCCCTTTGCAAACCCATCACTTGTGTCTTAATTGGAGTCCGTCTTGCCCAGTAGCAATGCATTCACGAAGTTGCCAGTTTCCCTGCATTTCAATGGCCTACCTGTTGCATCATGTGGCAGAGAACAAAGGATCACCAAGGAGCACAGGAAGTGGTAAGGATTCCCCACACCACTTGGAATGTGGGTTAGGGCAACTACCCTCTCTAAAACAGTGCTGTGTGAATGAGCGTTTCAAGTTCCCTCTTGGAACAGTCCACAGTGTTTATTAATCTGAATTAATTTCAAGACGACAAGAGGTTTGTATGTGGGTTTGAATGAAATATGGTGGCAACATCAGGTTTAAACAGCACAAACCCACATTTTGAGCATTGTGGGAAATTCCTGCTACTTCTCACTCCTTGATGATCCCTTCCTTTCTGCCACTTGATGCAAGAAATGGGTCACTGAAGCACAGGAAATCAGCAGCTCTCTAACCAAGGCAAACCTAGATTAGCGAACAAGTGGCAAATTTGCGAAGAGAACAAATGTTTTGTGGATGAGCCATAATGCTGAAACGAATAGCAAGCTCGGTATCTCTTATTATTTACAATTTTGGATAGCACTCTGAATATGCCAATGAATATTTACACCCAGTTGCATATTCATTAACTCTTGCTTTTCTTTTCCAGTCAGTTTTTGGATAGTCTATTGAATATTTGGTCGAGTAACTGACTAGCCAAATAAAATGACCAAAAAAACCCAACCAAAAATCCCAAAGCCATTACCTGAACTAAGCAGGCATGAATAGAGTTTTGTACCCATCTCTAGACCCAAATCAAAGAGAGCAAATTTGTCATATTTGCAGCAAGTGATGCCAAAAGTGCCTCTAAAATGATAAATGGCCGCAAGGGCAGAGCAATAATAGGGACAGGTGATACAGCTGGACAGGAGTCCTCGTCCCCTGGTGCATCTGCATCACCTGCCACTGGGGGGGGGTGGGAAGGGCCAGGGGGCCCTCATTCCATATTCTGCACCAGGGACCATTCCAACCTAGCTACACCTCTGCAAGGCCAAGTTCACACGTACAGTTAAATTGGTTTAATAATTCCTTAAGAAAATAATTTCTACCAGAAAATGGGTCAGAAGCAGTAGAAGCCCCGTCTTGTCCTGTTTTGTGGGATGAGTTTCAGGCTGTGTCATCCTCGGATGCAGGGGATGCTCTTGGGACTGTTCGAGCCACCTGTTGTGAATTAGATCCATGCCCGTCCTGGCTAGTTAAGGCTTGCCAGGAGATATTGGGGCCACTGCTGGCAGGGATAGTCAACGCCTCCCTTAGGGAGGGCAGGGTGCTGGACTGCCTCAAGGAGGCGGTGGTGCGGCCCCTGCTCAAGAAGTCATCTTTGGACGTTGATGCCCTGGCCAGTTATCGGCCAGTCTCTAACCTTCCCTTTTTAGGGAAGGTTATTGAACGGGTGGTGGCTCGGCAGCTTCAGGAGCGTTTGGACCGGGTCAATTTTCTTGATCCCTCGCAGCCGGGTTATGATGCCACGGAGACTGCACTTATGGCCTTGGTCAATGACCTCTCCCATGAGTTGGACCAGGGCCGTTCGACCCTGTTAGATCTCTCAGCTGCATTTGATACCGTTGATCATGAGTTGTTGGTGACTTGGCTGCGGGACAGGGCAGGGATTAGCGGGACTGTTCTTGAATGGTTCTGCTCTTTCCTCGCTGGGAGAACCTAGCATGTGGTGCTGAAGGGAGTTTTCATCTTCCCCCGGGGCCTCACATGTGGGGTTCCGCAGGGTTCCATCTTATCCCCTCTCTTGTTCAAGGTGTACATGCAGCCTTTGGGGGAGGTTGTCAGGGAGTATGGGGTGAGATGTCATCAATATGCTGATGACACCCAGCTATCTCTCTCATTTTCTTCCGACTCAGGCCCGGCAGTCTCGGTGCTTACCCGGTGTTGGTCAACTGTGGGGGATTGGATGAGGGCGAGCTGCCTGAAATTAAATCCTGACAAGACGGAGGTGATGATTGTGGTGAAGGCCGAGGGAGCGATGGCCCACATCACTGATGGGGTCCGTCCTCCCTTGGCTTCTCAGGCCCAGATACTGGGGGTGTTGCTGGACCCTCAGCTCCACCTGGATGCCCAGGTGATGGCTGTGGCGAAGGGGGCATCTGGCCAATTACATCTGGTGCTTCGGCTTAGGCCGTATGTCTCAGACTTGGATCTGGCCACAGTCATCCATGCTTTTATTACCTCGAGACTAGATTACTGGCTGTTCCACCAAGTCTTTCCCAAGGGAGATGGGGTGGGTGGGTTGGGTTTTATATTGTTTTAATTGTAGTTTATAATTGTATGTTTTTAAATGCTATGAGCCGTCCCGAGATGCGTGAGGCAGGAGGGGGCAGCATATACATTTTAGAATAAATTAAAAAAAAAAAATAAGTCGCTTGTATCTCAGTATTGTTAACACATCAAGCAATGATATTCAGGAGTAGGAGGTGAAGTATGTGC
Organism: Sphenodon punctatus; assembly: GCA_003113815.1. Classification (NCBI taxonomy): domain Eukaryota; kingdom Metazoa; phylum Chordata; class Lepidosauria; order Sphenodontia; family Sphenodontidae; genus Sphenodon; species Sphenodon punctatus. Next base: position 5,008,948 of record QEPC01010859.1, read on the forward strand.
TTGGAAAAAAAAAATCAGGAGCAGATACTCCACTTAACTTCTAAAACCGAAGTACCTTGTAACGTGATCCCCATTTTGTGTTTTGTTGGCAAACATGATATGCAAATCCACCCCAGGATGTAGCACAATGCGTCTCTCATGCCGATAACGCTATAGAATTTGTCCCAGAATGCTTTGTGCGCAAGGCATGAAGGGACAGTTGTTGTCATTGCATGTACTTTCATGACATGACCACTGGAGGCTGATGGTGACAATATTAAATCGGTTTATGAATAGGACAAACACCAGAAATTCCTGATGAAATCCCGGATCTCAATACGGTCTCGGTACTCGAGAATGCTTCAATCAGTTGACATTTTGTTTCCTGATTTACCGACTTTCTGCTTACCAGGATCCACTGCAAATCCTCGTTTCTTCCACTCCATTTCCCCTTGTACTTCCTTGTCACTCATTGGCTGGTGCAGATTCCTTTGACCAATCTGCATCTGGGTTGCAGATTAATAAAGCAAAGGGAACGTAGAACAACAATTCTGACTGGAGGCACTGGAATGCAGGTTAAAGGATATTGGAGGGGGGGGGGGGCAGGATAACAGGTGAGCTATTCGCTCAGCAATTGGCTCAGAAATGCAAAAACAACAAAACTGGAAGTAAAATGGTACCCTTGCTGTAAATGAACAGAAAGTCAGTAACTCGGGATGGTATCTTGCAGTATTATGAGAACTAAGAAATCACATAATATCAGGAAATGGTCAAGGAAATGATCCCGGCTTCCGAAATGGCAAAATTTCTCACAAGCAGCAATTTAGCTTCTGGTTTCTTAGGAATGTAGTGAGAACAACACTGGAGTTACTAAAACCTGAATAACTGCTTTGACTGATAAATTGGTTTAGTTTTGTAAATGTGAATATGACCTAAGGGAAAAAAAAACAAACCTCAAAGACTTCTAATTCTCCAACTCCTCCCTGGATTTCACGTTGGATTATTCCCTTTCCAACTTTCTAAACCCACATCAGTGCTCATGCTCCATTAAAACAGAGCTAAAGAGAATAATTAGCTCTAGACTGACAGTAGTTTAATCAGTTCATTTATCGAAACGTACAAAGCCAGACTGCCCCCCCCCCCCAACAGTAATGTGGGATTCCATAAAGACTAACGTCATTACCTGTCTGTCACGGTGCAGCCAAGGCATCCGTAATGCAGGGAAACCAATTTTGGACAGTTCAAACAGGTTTATTCTGTTTTAATGCCACGTTGAATATTAATGCCACGTTGAGCATTAAATAGCTCGCATAGATAAGAGTATACAACGGGGTCGATAGGGACTCACCAGAGCATTTAATCACCGTTTTACTAGTCTTCCTGCACTATCTGAGCTTCAGCTGACTGTTCCCACTAAAAATCAATGAGGCTAATATTCCCCATTAACTGTGCTGAGTCTGAAGCAATGAAACCATCAGAAGCTTATTTAAAAAAAAAAAAAAAAAGATCGCAGCCACCGAGCATAGAGACTGACCAGGTCCACAAAAAGGAGGTTTCTGTATAGAACAAGTCACTTAACTGACCGACCTGGGGTTCAACCACAAGCGACTGCTGGCTTAGATCTGTGGTTGTGGTAGCCAGCCCCCAGGCCCAAGAGATTATCTCCCCAGGGACAAAGCTACAGCCTCCCTCAGCCTAGAAGTAGGAAGCCCGACGCTAACCTGACAGAACCTTAATGCAAGTGCCAGGTCCATACGTCTCAACCCCTGGACTCTGAAATGAGGGACGGTGACCCTCAAAATGCAGGTCAACGTGGGGCATGATTTGCATTAAAATTGCATATATGTGCAAATTCAGACTAGTCTATTACTTAACTATGAGGCTGAGCAAATAAAAAAAGCTCTGCCAGTCTTTTATGCTCAAGCTCTGTCACAGTACTTTCCTAAGCTGGTTGGCCTCCACACCCCCATGCCTAGCGAGCTTTACAGTTTACACACAGCCCTCCCTCGGACACTAAAGCTTTTCCCCCACGCCAGCCATTTCTCCTGTATGAATTCATTGACAAATGAGACGCTGGGAGGATTTTCTCCTGTGAAAATATTAGCAATATCCCATTACCTAACAGAGAGGTTGGTCAGAAATGTTGTGTTATTATTTTTAAAAGAGTTAATTACAAAACATTAGCCTTTTACACGAGCCAGGTTTGAACCCTAACCAGCTGATATTCTCACCCCATCCCCCAAGAGAAATGCTTAAAAATTCTAGCTCTACATTGGTCCTAATGGAATTATTTTTTTATTCCAAAGACTGACCATTTTCACCCAGGTGTCAGAAAACCCCATTGTCTGGGGAAAACTATTTGGCTGGTCTGGCTCTTTAAGACTGGAGAATTCAACTCCTAGTCCCCCAAATTGCTTCCCTCCCTTTCTAATCCGGGACTTTACAGCAGTTTTCCCAGGACTGTCGGACAGATAACAAAAGTAGTATGAAAACAGGGACATCCCAGAAAATCTGGGACACTTGAGAGGTACAGTCAGGTCCTGATTAGGTGTAGTTTTCATCCAACACCTTTGGGTTTGGGTTGCAATAGGTTTACCACCTTCCCAGGCATTCTGACCAGGGAGAGGGAAACCCTCTTCACCTCACCTCCTTTCCAATATTGGCCCACCCACTAAAATTGCAACAGAACCTCATTAGACCTAGGAGGGAGGAGGGCTTCACCCAGATGCTGGAAATGATCCGTCAAAACCTGGAGACTCCAAGTCACATCTGGAGAGGTGGTAAGACAAGACCATGCATGAAGGGGCCCATCTCATGGTTCTCTGGAAGGAGCAGGGCTATCTTGGAAAGGTTGAAGCAGCATCGTGACACATGGCATCACCCCTTTCCCTTTGGGATATATCCTGTCCCCATTAAAGAGCCCCACAAGACAGAGCTGCCTCTGGGTCAAAGGAGGATTTAAAAGAGCCTGAACTCTCACATGTGTTTCAGAGTCAGACCTGTGCCCTTTAATTATATGAAGTTGCCCCCCACCGAAGTAGCAGCTGAGGTAAATAAATTCCAGTTTCTACATAAAACAAAAAACCCACGTTTCTAAGTTTCACATGCATCGCATACAACTAAATCTTCTGTGAAGCTGTATGTCAGGAAGGGTAGCTAAACTGTGACTGTCAGTCTGGTCCTGAGCCCTGCGCTGTCTGAACGGTACCATGCCTTGGTTCATTGCACCCAAGTCTCAGCCACCAACGCACAGCTGCTCCTCAGAATCCCAGCAGCCAGGACTGTAGAGCCAATCCTGAAGCAGGAATGGTTTGCGCGCGCAAGCATGTACATGGGAGCATGCGTGTCTTCTGACTCTCAGCCATACAAAGATTTTGGGCTGGGAACTTTGTGTTTGACTTTATGGCAGGAGTGGTCACAGACCTGGAGTGCCTTGCGGATTCTGCTGACAAGGAGCAGCAAGAAAGGCAACCTGATGACAGCTAGCTGAGGTGCCAATGCCTCTGAGAGAGCAGGGAAGAAACCTTTCATTCCCCACATGGCTGCCATTCCTTTCTTGTCTTCCCCAGTGGCCGCTACAGAAATTTACTTACATTCTCCCACCAACTCTTTTCAAGCTTCTCTACCCAGCTCTGCCTGGGCACCTCAGCCTTGACCAGGAACATCTGACATTCTAATCCCGGGACGCCTCTAAGCTGCGACTGACAGGCTGCAATACGTTTTGTTTGGCATCTACCAACTCGACAGCCTCTCCCCAAAGGCCTTACAGTCACTGAATAAGTTGAATTTCTGACCAGGGCTCCAAAAGTAGAGCGCTGTTATTTAGACTCTCGTGGGGGAAGAGCCCTTGCTGGCAACTACTGAGAGAATAGCCTTTTCTAACTTTCCTTCCATCGTTGCAGAGATATTAGAGCACAGAACTGTCCTTGGAAGACACAATCAAATCTTCCAGCAAACACCAGACAGTGAACCCCAATGTCTGTATTAGCAGCAAAATGTTTTGAATGTAGAATCCGGCAATCTAACACCCCTCCAGGGAACTCAAAAGGGTGAGAAGAACGGTAAAACAAAGCTTTTGTGGGGAGGGGGGGTGATAATTCACACGGGCAACAAAATTTGCCACACACATGCACTGTCATCTGAATGTATTACAGGTGGTTGCTCAACACAGCTGCTAGGAACATTAATTAAAGCCAGCAGTCCCAAACCTTGATTCTGTTGCTGCAACTGAAGGCAACCAAAAACCGTGAATCCTGGAGGTAATTAAGGAAGTTGGACAGATAACTTTCAAGTACAAGTATAGAGTATGTGCATTTATTTTATATTTGGACCAACATGGCAACCACATTCTCCCTCTTGGCTATTTTTATATACATCCACATTTTATTACATATATAAGTGCACGCATATTACACACACTTCCAACATTTTGAGCGGCCGAAGAGGGACAAGCCCTGCCCTCTGGTCAATAAGCTCCAACCTCCCCCCACAACTCCCAACATTCCAGGTGCATAAAGAGGAACAGACGCTCTCTTGCTTCTCAGTCTACTTAACTTCTTGTCATTTCATCACCTCTCCGTTGTCCTCGCAAATGCTTTTCCTGAGGAAACCAGAAAGAGGTCTCTTTGTCTCTGTTGCCTGCAAGAGGGGCAGTGAGGAACTATCCCTTCTAATTAAGGACTGTTGGGAGGTAGATCATGTGTGCACACTCCTCCCTTAGTTGCCTCAAATCTCAACCATTTCTCGAAAAGGTTATATAAATAGTGCACGTCTAAATGGATATAGTTATGCTGGCAGAATCGATCGCTCCAATGAACACTTTGATCACCGATTGATATCATGGTGCCCAGTGTAATTTAAAGTGCCATGCCGTTGCAATTGAGCTGTGCCAACTCACAGGGGTGCAGCAGAACCAGCTGGGCATTACTTGAATATTAAGCATTACTGGTGGTTAATTGGCCAAAAAACTGAATCCACTGGCAGCTGTAATATGTTACTTATCCACACAATATTAGAAATGAATGGGATGTTAAGGCAATCTAAAAAGGTGTGTAAGCACACACACATACACAGTATATTTTTGTGCAATATTATATATCACCCAGAAAATAGCCAAGCACAAAGGCTTTTAATAGAGCTGCTGATATATGAGGTCAGATTTTAATTGTGGCTCTAATAGCAGCAAACCGCTGGCTGGTACCTGCCTATTATTAGCCTCGACAAGCAGCATGAAATTAATATTTTAACCTTTTCCTCGGTCACACAGGCCTAGTTAATAAAATTATCCCAGCACCATCAATTGTGCAGCACTGGTGTCAAAATACAAGAATCAGTTTTAAAAAGGCAGAATGAATTAAATGTCACCTTAATTCAGCCAAAAATAACCAGCCAATTCTAAGCCGTCTATCGTGTTACCTCTTTAGAGCAGCTTCATAATTAAAGTTTGAGGGACCCTTCCTCCCCCCACGCCACTTCTAAAAAAGAAATCTTCAAATAACCCATCTGTTCTATGAAGCAATCCAACTATAAACACCCCAATCCTCTCCTGTATTGCGTGGCATCCACTAACAAACTTTGGAGCAGGGACTTTGATGGCTGCATAGAAATACCAGCGATTGTACAGTTACAGGATCAACCAATAGCTTCTCCACCCAAAGTTAACCCAGGCAGCAAGTACCGGGCCTTTTTGGACAGCACATTAGGACAGAATTGTCAGCAAAACATTGGTTTCTTTTCTTACCAAGAAAATCATCAGCATGCCTTTAAAATTCAATGACCATTAAACCTTTGCTGTAGGTTTTATCACTCATACTAAAGTCACTAACTATTGAGGAACAAGAAAAACACACACACACATGAATTGCTATCATCGAGCAGGAAATACCAAGTAAAAATCGCTCCACGATATGCGCCTACAGGAGGATCCGGAATAAGAGCATGGATTGGTTCATTATTCCCACAAAGACATCTCACCCCAATGATCTAAAAGTCTCACAAATTTTAAATACATAATTATATAATACAATATACGTACAGAGAGCACGAGAGAGCGCTATATACCACCCTCATTCCCCTGGGGAAAAAACAACATGTTTTTTGCATTTTAGCTGCCTACAGACTTGATTAAAAATCTACTGAAACGGGGGTAGGGGGTGTCTTGTTGATTTCGCGGGGCGTTGGCTTACCCCATGAGTGGGGAACATCAGGCTCAGGGGTCAAATATGCCCTGCAGTTAGTATTTATGGGGCTCTTTATCTCGCCTTTGGATCCAGTTCCTACCCCTAACCACTGAAAGACTGAGCTCAGACAGAGTAAGGGAGCAGAGATGAGACCAGGCACTCGAGGACACATCCATGGCACAGATCTATGGAACTGCCTGTTCCCGAGTACTCCCCTTAAGCACCCCCCTCTCCCAACTTCTAAGCAGCCCTCAGAGCTTGCACTAACTTCCAAAGTGGCCCCTGGGAGAGAGAGGTTTCCCCACCCTTTGGAGGTGGAGAACCTTTTCCTTCCCAGGACTACTTGAAAATTTGAGTACAAACTCCAGTTTGCATAGGAGTAGAGATGGGGATGCTTAAGGGGTGTGTGTGCTCAGGATGAGGGAAGGGTCCAGACCATGGATCTGTGCCATGGATCCATCCCCTGCCCTCGAGTGAATGTCCTCATCTCTGCTCGCTTACCCTGTGCTCACGCTTTCTGTGCTTGGGAGTAGGAACTCGATCCAGGGACCAGATCCAGAAATTGGAAAGGGGTCAAACACAAGATAGCCATGGGCTGGAGGTTCCCCATCCCTGCATAGACCCTAAAATGCCAATCCAATCCCCCTGAACTTTACTGAGAGTCTCCTCAGTCATGCTTCTGTCTGCCTGAAGAAATGAATTATTATATATAATATACACAAACACGTCCATAAAAAGATACACTTCCTAAACAGCGGGGGGAGGAGGGGTTACAACTCTCTGGGGAAGAACTCCCACATATATTAACCTCCAAATTACATATATAAATTAAAAGAAAAGAGATGGGAAGAAAGGAAATGGAAGCTTTTGTACACAGCAAATTCCTCTGCTGTGAATTGCTTTCACTACCTGCAGAATAAGGCTCTTGCTTCTCAGTGTAAATGAATTCTTTTCTTTCATATTTGGCTCTGATCCATTGTTCCCGGAGCAGTCTGCAAAAGAAAAGAAAAAACACAAAAAAAGGAGACGTGATCCAGAATCAGCTGGGAAGAAAACCACAATCAGATTAATTCTTCATTGCAAAGGGAAGGAAGAATTGAAAAGTCTTCCAAAAGTGAGCTGGGACAGACAGGAGTCAAGGTTGAGTTTGCATTTCCTTTCTTAGCTATTTGGACAGGAATGAGTGGATTCTTTTTCTCAAACACACAATTCTTAAGGAAATTTCTTAACATTACATAAGAAAATTAGCTCAGCTTCTATCCTTCATGCAAAACTGCTTAACATGATTTTTTTTTAAATAAAATAAATAATTGTTTCATCTGGATCGGCTAGTTCAGAATATACACTTGTCAAAAAGGATTGTTAAACAAAAGAAGTTCTCTCTGGAACAAAAGGAGAGCTCTGTCTCTGGGCTGTTGAATTGAAAGCAGAGTCTGTGCAAGTCTGCACCAAGGCATTTAAACGGTTGGCTTTTTTATTTTATTTTTAGCAAATAAAAGATGTAGTGGCATCGCTTCATCTTGATGCATGGAGAGTTATGCACAGTGATCTCTGTGCATCAAGATTGGGGGGGGGGGGGGGGAAGACTTACATTTAAAAAAAAAAAAAAAAGTGTCAGAGCCCGTGGCTTACAACAGAGAATTTTGAAAAAGACAACCGACAGGCAGCTAAATCCTTCTTTTCCCAACCAAAGGCTGCAGAAACAGAGACTTACGCAGCACAACACAAGGTCTAGATTTCTGGTAGTTGGGATCAATAAAAAAAATTAGATTGTGAGAAAGTTTGGAGCCATCTCGAAGAACCTTGTTTAAAAGGCAGCAACCTTCTGTTCTCCTTCGAGTGGCTCCTCCCATTCTCACAAATGGGACAGTACCAAGCCTAGAAAAAGGTGGTGGGGGAATTTTCTAACAAAATGACACTCCATGCAGGTTGGATCTACAGCCTGGGAGGGGGGCAGCAGGCAGGGGGCAGTCTTCTCTGGGGGGTCCATTTTTTTTGGGGAGGGCTGGTTGTTCAGTGCTGTCTCTGTTAGAAGGATGGACAGATCCTCCCTCTTCCCTTTGTGATCTCCCCATAGAGAGAAATGGGGGTGCAGAGCAGCTACAATGAGGCAGAGAGCCATCCCAGCAAAGGGGAATAATTTGTCCTTGGCACCCTAACGCACAAGAGAATTCACAGAAGAGCAGGAACTCCCCCACCCCCCACCCCCTGGATCAGCATCAGGAGCCAGGCGCTCGCTCACTGCTACTGGGGAATCCCTGCACTCTAAGCAGGACAGAGACTAGTACACAAAGGAGGGATAACAAAGATCCCTCCTTCAAAGCTCAACTCTGGATGCTGCCCTGTCTGTTGTCCCTCCTTGTGCACTAGTCTCTGTCCTGCTTAGAGTGCAGGAATCCCCGGCCCCAGCAGCAGTGAGTGCCTGGCTCCTGATGCTGATCCAGGGGATGGACCGGGTGGTGGTGGTGGTCCCTGCTCTTCTGTGAATTCTCTTGTGCATTAGGGTGACAAGGACAAATTCTTCCCCACTGTTGGGATGGCTCTCTGCCTCATTGTAGCTGCTCTGCACCCCCAGTTCTCTCTATGCAGAGATCACAAAGGGAAGAGCTTGGTATATGCCAGTAAGAGAAGGGCGCACAAGTGAGAATGGAAAGAGCCCCTCGAAGAACTTTATTTACAAGGCAGCAACTTTCGCTGCAAAGGACGGGACGGGGGAGGGGGGGGGGGGACACTCTTCCCCCACCTGTGTAGCAGCGCCGCAAGGCTACAACTGAGCTGTTTAAAAAGGTGGTGCCGGTGGTGCAAGAGAGACTCCTCCAGGACTTAGGAGCGGGGCTCCAGCAGATGCCGCATATGCCTGGGGCCGGCCCTGATCACTGCTGGCCCGCTCCCAGGGCAGGGCACGGGCGCCCCCGCCACAGTGGCTATGCCCCTGCAGCGGACTCTGAAACAGGTAGTCAGAGTCACCCTAAGTTAATTCATTCAATGATCTATTATTCAGCATCACGGTGCACTCAGTGGTGGAAGGCGGCATAAAACCGCTTGTGTTCACAAACTGCAGATATGTCGCATCTGCAGATACTGGCAGCAGGTAATGCGGAATCACGGAAATATCGAGGGGAAGTCGGCGGCAAGACACATTAAGTGCCGAGTTCTCAGAATGGCATGGTGGCGCAGTAACAGCTGCTGCCACTTCAGCCCTATTCACAGAGATCTCTCATTGCTCATCGTCCACTCTCATTTCTACTTGCAGCATTATCTTTCAGAGTCCGGCACAGCCCCTCTGCATGGCCAGCACTTAAGAGTGGTCTGCAATATCTCCCAGCAGTCTCCATTTAGGAGGGCAGGTTTCTCGTTAGGTGTTGAGTCCCACTGTCCTCTTTTCAGGGAGGGAATGACACAAAGAGACCCGTAGTCAAGCCTCAGGCACCTCTTTCTGGTGGCCTCCCAGGAAAAGCCCTTGAGAAGACAAGGGGGAAATAGGATGGAATGACAAGAAACTGAGGCCACTTTCATACATGCCCTCCCCGCCACACACACACACACACACACACACACACACACACACACACACACACACACACACTTGGGCTACATGGGGGAAATGCACAGCCTGAATATATGCGGGGATCAGCTGGTGTAAAAGGCAAAGCTGCGTGGGGTGCAGAGCTCAATTTCCTGCTTGGCAAAGCTGCGCCGGGGGGGAGGGGGGAGCTTTCGCACCGGCTGATCCCCATGCATATTCGGGTTGTGCATTCCCCCCCACCCCACCCCACCCCCGCAGCCCAAATATGCGCAGGGGGGCCATGTATGGAAGTGGCCTAAGTCAGGCGTGGTGGGCACCCGAGGGAAGCAGGGGCACTGCCCTTCCTGTGCCTCCTCTGCTCTGCTTGAGCTTTCTCTTACCTGTCACACAGGCAGCAGAAGAAATTTCTGACCCTCCGGCGGGTCACAGAACTCTGTTGGGACCCCCAGCAGCAGTCGCTGCTGCTTATTTTCAGGGTGGAGGGGGCCCCACACCGAGAAACTGCACTTCTGTGCACATGCGTTTTCAGCCAGGCCCCAGTATTGTAGGCTAGCTGCAATAAGGGGGCGGGGCCTGGCTGGGAGAGGCTCAGGAGTAAGGCATCTCAGAAGGGACATAGTTGGAACGTGCTTGGGTGGCAAGAGGGAGTCGTCCAAGCATATATAATAGGAAACCGCAGTTCCTCATTATAGTCACCAGGGGGAAGGCTTTCATCAAGCCCTACGGGCTCAATTTTCAAATAGCACCTGGATGCTATTGTTAAGCACCCAGGTGAGATGTGGGGCTGCATGCGCCGCAATAACGAGCTGGGAGGAGTGGGCTCTGGCCATGCCTGAAGTAAGCACTCAGGCAGGGACTGTCTGGCATGCATGCTCAGTCAGTGAGCACGAGGGCTGTTCTCATGCACTGTTGAGCTGCAGCCATTTTGTAGGCAATTGTGTTCCTGGCTGGCTGTGTCTTCTGCTGCTGGACTTGGTTGCCTTGCCCAAGGGATGTGTTTTTGCTGCTGTGCCATCCTGCTGCCTTGGTGGTGAGTATGTTGCATGGGGGGTGGGGTGGGGGAGAACACTGGGGGAAATGGTTCTGGGGAATGGGGGGACTCAGGGAGTCTGGGTTGGAAATGGGGCTGGGGGAGGGGGTGGACTGGGAGACAATGGGAATGGGGGACTCGGGGAGTCTGGCTGGGGAATGGGGCTGGGGGAGGGGGTGGACTTGGGAGACAATGGGGGAGAGGAGTGCACTGAGAGACAATGGGGGAGGAGGCTGCAACATGTGAAGTGAACCATGTTTTGGGGGACAAGTAGAACTCCTCACTGCTGCGTTTGTGGTGTGCTCAGGCTGAGGATAATATGGTTGGCTTAAGATATGGTTTCAGTGGTTTGCTTTTGATTGCTGTGTGTTTGCCAGTGCACTGCTGGTTTCCCCCTCCTCCCCCAAGCATGTGCAAAGGCAGTGGCCATTTTCTGGGGTCCCACTGGCCAAACTTTAAAAAAAGGCCTGTTTGCTTGGACAGGCATTTGGCTGTCAGGCATAGGGTGTGGCTACTAGGGATGCTGGTCTGGATGTGTCTGGTTTGGTGGCAATGCAGCCCTGAAACTGGCCAAATTTTTTTTAAAGGCCTGTTTGTTTGGACAGGCATTTGGCTGCTGGGGATACAGTGTAGGTACTCTGCACAGTGTAGGAGAAAGTTGTAAACAGAGGAAAAAGTAGGTAGGAGCATGGCAGAAGAGAAGACTGCAAACAACAAGGTGACCCCTTTCCCATGTCCCCCACTGAACCCATCTTTCCCCCTTCTTCTCATGCACCAAAACCAAACCCTTTCTCTCCTACTCCTGTATCCTGCCCTTCTCTCCCCTTTCATGCTCTTTGATTCGGCTTCTTGCAGGACAGGGAGCTAACTCAGTCCTCCAAGCCAGAAGTAAGGCTTGTCCCAAAACCTACACCAGACTACAGGTGGCCAAGGATGCCATGAAAATCAAGGATTCAAGGATTTAGGATAAAGGTAGGCGATGGCAACATGATCTATTTTTTTAACCTACTATGGTTAATTTGGACCCGGTGGGAAAGAGAGAGGAGAGTGGACGGGACCCCAGTAAGAGGGCTCTCTATCCCCCCAGTGGCAATGCTTCACACAGCAGCGTTCCCAGAGTTAACTAATGTACTGTCCATCCAATGTTAACCCTGGGAACTCCTTGCTGCTGGGTTATGCCCTGGTTCTGCCTACCCTTGCCCTTGTTCCGCCTACCATTGCCCTGGCTCCACCCCTAGGCCCGCCAGAACCCGCCCACTGCCCCACCAGCTGCCCCTGGCCTACGTGGCATGATTCACAGGGGCTGCCTGTCCTCCTTTGCACACTTAAAATGTCAGGAGGTGTGTGCATGAAAGTGTGAGGGGTGGGGCTTATTTGCCAAGGGGCGGAGCTTGTCCCTATTTGGATGCTCAAAATGTTGGGCAAAAACAGACATGACGGTGGCCCACTTAGGCCCAGGACCCACCAGGATGTTTGTTTAGACACTGCCAGATATTAACCCGAGACTGATCCAGAGTGGGGAGGTGGCTAGCCTGGGGCGCTGCCTCAGAAAACTCCGAGGTCACAGCCTGGGCTAAGGGATGCCCATGTGGGTCAACATGGGTTAGCACATCTATTCGGCCCCGCCATACCCACACTGGGGCTGCCATGGCTGTCCAGGGCAGGGTGCTGGGAGCAGGGCATGGATGGGGCCGGCTGCCCACAGGTCTGTTTAGCTCCCCGTCCTACCCAGGGCATGTGCAGGCGGGACTGCTCTCTGGCCACAGGCACAGTTGTTCCGTGCCCCAACCTACACCATGTCGGCTGCGGTTCCCCACCCTCGGGGCAACCACCTTCATGCCGCCCCCACGTCTCTCTTTACCCATTGAGAGCAAGGATTTGGCACCCAGTTAAGTCTAGTCTGGCACTTTGTTATGTAAATTTAGGCTTGTATAGCTAGGGCTGCCACCTATGTATATTTTTCCAGGCCACTTATGAAAAATACATAAGTCAGTTCAGAGGACAGGCCCTGCAACATGTATTTTTCATAAGTGGCCTGGAAAAATATACATAGGTGGCCGCCCTATGAATAGTCCCCACCACCCCAACCTCTTTGTGCCCCAGGACAAACAAGGATGGCACCCTCGCACCATAAAAAGGTAGGAAACGTTATCTGTCATCAATTGCCACGCATAGAAGAATTTTGGGCTAGACCTGAATAATCAATTACCCTTAAATCAGTGGTTTCCAAGCTTTTCATCTGCGAGACCCCTTTCAGAGACTTAAATATAACCCCGTGGCCCTCCCCAGAGAGCAACATATTCTGCATATCAAAAGGGAACATAGACCCCATTCACAGATGGTGCAACTAGGGGTACTGACAGAAATAAACTCAGGCATGTGGGGGTGGGAGAGTCCCTTTGCCCCACCCCTTTTCCAATGTGACCACACTACTTTTGATGTAAGGATACTCAAAGAAGGCATGGTCACATCAGAAAGGGATGGGGACCTCTTTTGCCTCACCCCTTTTTCCAATATGATGCAGCACAGAGAAAGAGGCTTAGGGCGAATTCACATGTGCAGCAATTATCTGGATTTTTTAAAACTGGTTCTCAATAGTTCGCTGTTAACAAGTCCTGTTGCATTCACATGCATGCCATACCGTTTTTAAGTACAGCGAAATAATGCATTCAGACCTTCTTGTAGTGCGCGCTTACCCGGCTGCTCAGTGCGGTTCAGTTACAGGAAGTGGCCTGTGGGGAGCCAGAAGGTTGCTACTTTGTAAACAACATTCTTTGAGATGGCTCTAAACATTCTCACAACACACAACCTTCCAGCCAACATGGATTTTTTTTCCTTGTATGTTTAGAAAGGGTTGGAAGGAATGGTCATTCTGAAGGGTAGAGTGCTTTTTATACTAGAGAAGCTGAGACCATCATGTGGTCTATTATTTGAATAGGGTGAACATGCACAACCCAGTTATGAGAATGTTCGGAGCCAACTCAAAGAACGTTGCTTGCAAGGTAGCAACCTTCTGCTTTATCTCGCAGTCCGATCGGAGGGGGTGCCCCCTGCTTTCCTGCATGGGACTTCTAGACTGGGGGGGGGGAGGATCAGGGAGTAAAGAGGGAGAGCCTGAGGCTGCTGGAAAGAAGCCCCTCGCATAGTGAGGCGCGCTGCTTCTCTCCCTGGTTTCTTTCCGGTATCCCGCTGCTGCTACTGCTGCAGCACTACGGCAGAGGCAGAGGCAGATGATTGAAAGGGACGGGAAGCATGGAGGGGAAGAACTTTTTTGGGGAGAAGCTGGCTGCAGCCTGCACCCAGCGAGGCAACTACAGGGCTCCAGCTGGTCTCACTGCTTCCGGTAGGGGCAGGAGTAAAACAGCGCACTTGGAAGCACGGTTGCATTCACATCAGAAAAGATTTCACACCAGTTAAAACCAGTACGATGTTGCTTTCACACTGCTGTTAAGTGCGGATTTATTGAAGACGGACAGCAAAAAGGTAGGTTTGAGTAGCTTTGAAAGTCGGATTTCTTTAGTGCGATATTGACTGCATTTAATCGAATTTATGTGTTCAGACATGCATGAAACATTAGTGTTTTTAAAAAATTCACAAAAATCAGAACGTCTGAATCCCCCCGTAGTCATGTCAGAGAAGACTTTGGGGGGGGGGGGGTGTTTTCCTTCATCCTCACCCATTTCCAATGTGCCTCCCTTCATGTCTTTTATCACTTCTATATATAAACACATTCTTAATTTGCCCATTACACCAAACACACACCCATCTATTTCAAATAATCCTTCAACCTTTCTTACTGTTGTCTTTCCAAAAAGAGACCCAGGAAGATAGACTTTGAAACAAAACCACCTGGCCTGTCCCAGAGCTCAGAGCAAATTATAGGACTACAAGGCCATAAAAAGGCAAAATAAAAACACCAGCGATATAAAGTAAAATAAAACCCAATATAAATATTCTAGAAAATCCAAAACCACCTCTCAATGCCTATCCGTGCCCATCAACTAGAGAGGTCATAAACTGCCTCCAGAAAACACTCAAGCCGAAGATTAGGTGAACTTCCGGGAGAAAGGAGTTCCAGTAAAGTTCAGCAATGGGTTCAGAACGGCTTCCTTTTCCAAAGCAATTTGGGCATTTGAGAGATGATAAATGACTTTTTGACAGAACGAGAATAAAAGGTTCTTTTTACCCACAGTAATTGATTAGATTTGCAACACCCACTGACCTCTCACAAGGATGAGGTTTCAGAGTTGATCCAATTTATATTATTATTAGCATAAATGTATCGGATACAGAGCTTTTGTGATCAGACCCAAAACTTTCCCAGCCCACCTAACAACTGACAGATAATTAGCTACTAGAAAATGTTCTTGGCAACAGAAACTGAAACAGTCTGTGCGGCCTCTTTGCTCTGCAGTTCGCAAGACATCAAGGTCAAATCAGTGGATAAGATTTTAATAGAGAAGAGAGGGAAAATAGGATAGACTGGTCCCAAACACGCTTTCTCTGAAGTAAATAAGAGTTCCGTTGAATTCAATGTGAGATAGATTTGGTCCATTACAGATATAGCAAAGCTATTTATGAAAGAGCTCCGTGTCTCTCTATTCCACAAAGTATGTGCTCACCCCTCCTTGGAACCAGAGGCATTTCACTGCATGAGTTTACAGCATTTTGCTGGACTGCTGACTAGAAAAGGTTTTAGAGCTTCAGAATGCCCCAATTCAGCATGCAGAGCCTAGCAGTTCTGCTTTGCTTTTGGGACAGGGTGCAGCATTACCAAAATAAAAGCATCTTGTTAGCAATACAGATAACTTCCAGCCATAGGGATAGGGTCAAGTGTTTGAAAGGAACGGACAGTTTAGTTTTAGCTCCAGGTTAGATGCTATCCAGTGGAGTGGGGGAGAGGCAGCATAGATTCAAAGGAAGTCTCCATTTAAAAAGAGAGAGGAGGAAGGATAATCTACACTAGTGGCCCCCAAAGGGGAAGGGTTGGCCTCTGGGCCAAAATTGGCCCACAGCTGTTTTTTTATTTGGCCTCTTTCCAGTTCCTTCTTAGAGTGTCAGGGTTGGAAATGACCCCATGAGTCTTCTACTTGGACACCGGCTGACTACAACATCCGCAACACATGGCCCTCCAACCTCTTTTTGAAGACCTCCAATGACATGGCCCATGGCCTCCCTAAGAAATTTGTTCGATTGCCAAACAGTTCTTACTGTCAGGAAACTGTTCCTGATATTTAGCCAAGATCTACCTTCCTGTAATTGGAGCCCATTATTTCTAGTCTTGCCCTCTGTAGCAATGCCTAACAGTGCCTTGCATCTTCTTTGTGGCAACCCTTTAGGTATTGGAAGGCTGCTATCCTGTCTGCCCTTAATCTTCTCTTCACTAGGCTAAATATACCCAGTTCCATTTAACCTTTCCTCCTAAGACTTGCTTTCCACACCCTTTATTGTTTTGTTACCCTCCTCTGAAACCACACCAATTTATTTATTTAGATGTTTATCCCACCCTATCCCTTAGGCTCAAGGTGGCTTACAATTCTTTAATGTATTAACTGTATCATTAACCGCTAACTAATGAACTTCACTCTTAATCCTCACAACAACCCTGTGAGGTAGGGAGATTTGCGATTAGCCATGAACTCACTGGGTGACCTTGGGCCAAGGTGAGTCTTGAACCGAGGTCTCCCCCTACCCCCTGGTCCATGTACTGAACTCTTAGTCACTACACCACACTGGCTCTCAATGTTCTTGAAACTGGACAGGATATTTCAGATGAGGTCTAACCAGTGCTAAATAGAGTGGAATCATTACTTCTGCTGACTTGGAAAGAATGCTCTTGTTAATGCAGCTTAAAATTACATTCTCTCTTTTTGCAGTCACACATTACCGACTTGTTCAGTTTTGTGATCAGGTATGATCCCTTTGATCCAGTCTCTACCTGCAGGCCCCGAGCAAGCTCAGAGGAAAGAGAGCAGAGCATGCACTCACGCATGTACTAGAGGAGCCTGCAGTTCTATGAAGGATTGGGGGGTGGGGGCTGAAGGATCCATAATCTATCTGGACCCTTCTGAGTTTACCCATTAAGCACACACACACACACACACGCCCTGGCGCCGTCCTATCCAACCTCCAGAGCTTCTAGTAATTTTCAAAGCAGCCCCAGAAGGGAAGAAGGATTCCCACCCTTGCTTAAATATAGTCCCATAAACTCTGGCAACAAAGACACACAAAGTATATGAAATATCCATCAGGATTGTGATCTCATCTGCAGATGGGGATCCCAACTCATGATTTGGGAACTTCTGATCTACACACCCCATGAGAAAAAAAAAAAAAATACACCCAGGGATGAAACTGAAAACAGACAGCATTCCCCATCCTTCCTTACTGCCGTCAAACCATTCCTTATCGAAAATATAAAGAGCACCACAAAGAGTCCATCCAACAGCAATTAGCCATGAACAAACAGGCTTCCTCTGACTTGCAACATACAGATATGAAGGTTTTGGAGGGCGGCAGGTGGTTGGGGGAGAGGGGAAGAGAGAAGAGTTTACACTCTGGTTAAGAATAGCCCTGCTCCCTTCTCTGCAAAAAGTGACACATTAATAGGGGCCTCTGTATTATGTGGCTTAGCTGGCTTACCACAGCATTAATTCTGGATAACGTTTCGCACTTGGGTTGAAACGGCAGGAAACCACCTGCATTTGTACTATTCTACTCCGGCAAGGATTCCCTCTGCAACTTAGAGAAATCAATATGAAATAGGCTTAAGATTTAGGGAGAAAAAGACGCAGCGAGTTAGAGGTGGGAAGCATCCCAATGTCATGTAGCGCTGAACCAGGAGAACATAGATAGATTACAGCATCCATGGGACTATAGAACAAGGGTGAGTGGGGAAACCTCCTCCCCCTCCCCTCCCCCAGTGGCCAGTTTGAAAATTTGCTCCAGGTCCGAGGGCTGCAAAAAGGATGCGCTCAGGAATTGGAAGGTCCGGATCATTGATCAGTCCCCTCTCCTTGTGTGCAGGTCCTGATCTCTGCTCTCTTACCCCGCGCTCAGCTTTTCTACTCCTCTTCATCATCATCATTACTATCGCGCTACTAGGCGTGCACAGCACTTTACAGTCACAGATTTTCAGAGCCAGGTCCCTGCCCCAGTGGGCCTACAGTCCAAGACGGACAAGGAAGAGGGGAACACACAGGGAACGACAGACACAACATACTCCCATTTTACAGAGATGGTGAACAGAGGCCGAGAGGTTGCCACTTGCCTAAGATGTTCATTGTCTAGGGTGAGATTTGAACCCTGGTCTTCCAAGTCCAGCACCTTATCCACTACACCACACTGGCTCCCCCCCCCCCCCAAGTGTGTTTGGGGTGGGGTAGGAACTAGATCCAGGAACTGGAAAGGGGCCACAGGTTGTATTTGCCCCCAGAAGTTTCCCCACCCCTGCTGCAGAATCTGCAGAAACAACCAAGTACCTCAGAATCTGCAGAAACAACCAAGTACCTCATACAGCAAAACCTGGGGCAGGCACAACAATGCTAGCAGTAGGGTTACAGTCTTCACAGATGCTTTGACCTGAGGGGGTGTGTGTGCGCAGGGCAAAGGGACACGCCCGCCCTTTTCTTCCACTCCCTATGGAATGCCATGATGTCACAAAGCGCTGCAGGGGGCGGGGTGGCCATGTCAGAAGAGAGGCGGGAGAGACTCTTTGCCTCACTCCCTTTTACTGTGGCCCTCCCTCTGCACTCCCTGAAGAAAAAAAAAACCAAACATAGCAGCGACCCACATGATAACTTGGTGAAATAGGGAACGCAAAACGGAGCCTGATGAGGCTACAGTGATGTCTGAAGAAACCAGATCACACCCAAAGGGGCAGTAGCACTAAATGTAAGGTCAAGGGATTGTTTTGCCTACAAGAGAGGCCACATCTCCCCTCCCGTGGTTCCTATTGTTATGAATTTTTGGGTCCCTATTTACCTTTGAGCCTTGTGCCCCCCCTGCCAAGTGTGGTTGAAATCTGCCTGCAAGATCAAAAGTGATCAAGGGTAGGTGGGGATTGGGGAAAATTCTGCACAACACACATAGGGTGTTTGCATAAGCTCTCTTTCCACAGGGAGCTAGGCTAAAAAAACAACAACCCAACAACCTTGCCACAGCAGTTTCAGAAACGCATTGGGATTCTTGATGACCTTCCCAGGCTGAGACACCATCAAAGGACCTAGTGCTTCAAACATTCAAGGCGCCTGCTCTCTGAAAAATACAGCCTCTTTAAGAGGTCTTGAACTGAGCACCGGAAAATTGGGACACCCTAAGCCAAATGCTTTTCAAAGCCTTGGCTTGAATATCTTAGAGATGCAGGGCTGGGAGCATCTCTGCTTCCCTACCTTTGTCCTAGGAAGTAAAATACTTGACATTCTGTAGGAAAAGCAGATGGGGTTTGGAAGGTACTTCAATGGGCAACTAGTCCACCCTCGCACTGCTCCACGGCAGGTGGTTTACTATTTCAGTAAGTGTCAGGAACGGAATGAAATATTCTGGGTACCGCATTTTCTCAAAGGTAAAGAGGCTTTTAAAAAAAATAAAAAATGATACTGGAGCTTTCCAAGAAGCATCTGGAATTGCTGTTTCCACCATACACCTCTCTCTTCACATGCTTGTAATTTCTGCAGGCATTCAAAATTATATTGCAAAAATCTAAAGATAACAGCTTGAATTTTCAATCTAAGGTTTAAAGACAGTTTGGTGGTGGTTTTTTGTTTTTATTAATAAGAAATTCTTCTCATTACAAAAATAATGTATTATTCATATTACAGCTCTCTCTTTTGTAGCCAGATCTGCCCCGAAGTGCAGAAGTCGAGAAGCAGCAAGTAAGTTTTGTACCAAGAACATTTTAAACAAATCAGGGTAACTGGGGAGGAGAGGGTGGTTTTTCAAAGGAAAGAAGGGAAGGGGGGCTCAAACTACATCTGTTGTTTGCTCACTAAGATAAGTTGTTGAGAGTAGAGTTCAGGTGGTTGTTGTCTTGGGTTTTTTTAAAAAGAGTTTTTGTTTTTAGTTTGGTTGCTTTTTTAAAAAAAGGGCACTTAATATTTTCCAAATCAGAGTGTGCGGGGGAACTGCATCGCAGGAGGGGGCGGGATATAAGTCTGAAAAATAAATAAATAAATAAATAAATAAAAATAAATATTTTTTTACACCCCTCCCTCATGACTGTCAGCAAATATTCTTCGGCTATGTGGATGTGGCCTTTACTCTGTTGTGCCTCTTACCAAGGACATACCTATAAACGAGACAAGCAGTGGAGTTGCTCCAAGGCTCAAAAACTGGGGAGCCCCATACTCCGCCAAGAGGTGGGTGGGCATTGCATCTTCTGCGCCCAGGCCCATTACAGACCAAGTACACCTGCTGCAGATCACATGGGCACACCTGGATTGATGGCAGTAGGGGAGGAGCGCGGGGGGACGGAGGTCCCGTCTGGTCCATCTTTGTGGGGTGAGTTTCAGGAAGTGACGCCGGCCGATGCGGCGCATGTCCTGGGGTCTGTGAGGGCCACGTGTTGTGAACTGGATCCGTGCCCGTCCTGGTTAATAAAAGCTTCCAGGGAGACGTTGGGGATGGTGCTGGCAAGGGTGATCAATGCGTCCTTTTGGCAGGGGAGGTTGTCGCCTAGTCTCAAGGAGGCTGTGGTGCACCCCCTGCTGAAGAAACCATCTCTGGACGTGGATGCACTCACCAGCTACCGACCTGTCTCTAACCTTCCCTTTTTAGGGAAGGTTATTGAGCGGGCGGTGGCTCTGCAGCTCCAGGTTCATCTGGACGGCATCGGGCTCCTCGACCCTTTTCAATCTGGGTTCCGCCCCGGCTATGGCACCGAGACGGCGTTGGTGGCCTTGGTAGACGACCTCCGCCAGGAGATGGATGCAGGATGCTCAACATTTCTCATCCTGCTAGATCTCTCGGCCGCTTTTGACACCGTGGACCATGGGCTGCTGCTGAGGCGACTGCATGACCTGGGGGGTCTGGGCGGGACCGTTCTTGAATGGTTCCGCTCATTTCTCTCGGGGAGGAGCCAACGGGTAGTGTTGGGGGAGGAGACATCGTGCCCCCGCGCTTTACCGTGTGGCGTTCCGCAGGGTTCGATTCTGTCTCCGCTGTTGTTTAATATCTATATGCAGCCCTTGGGGGAGGTTGTGAGAGGGTTCGGGGTGCGTTGTCACCAGTATGCTGATGATACTCAGCTGTACCTCTCCTTTTCTACTGACCCAGACCCTGCTATCTCGTTGCTATCCCAATGTTTGGAGGCCGTGGCGGATTGGATGCGGCTGAGCAGACTGAAGCTCAACCC
>QEPC01010859.1:5030562-5082029 GCA_003113815.1 Sphenodon punctatus
GGGGGCCACGATGGAGAGGGCATTCTCGGTGGTGGGACCGCGGCTGTGGAACTCCCTTCCGGAGGAAGCTCGCCTGGCCCCTAGCCTTTTAACATTTCGGCGAAACTGTAAGACCTGGCTGTTTGCCCAGGCCTTTGGGAGGGAGGGGGGGGGTAGGGAGGTTTTAGTCCCCTACCTATTTGTTTTGTGGCCCTGTTAATATTTTAAAATATTTATGATTGTTTTAAATTGATTTTATTGTATTTTTATTATTGTATTTTAATTGATGGAAGCCGCCCCGAGCTGTGTGGCAGGAGGGGCGGGATAAAAATTTATAAAATAAATAAATAAATATAAATAAATTTCGCTCAGGAAAGAAGCGGATGCTGCAGGAACCAAGATGAAAGTGGTTTGTTGTGTTCTGGGACGACCGAGGTTTTGAACGGTGGCAGAGTACCTAGGTGGAGCATGAAAACAGAGCGAAGTAGAGCCCTGCATACTGGACCATGCCCCACAGAGTCCAAGGGGTCCTGTTGGGCTCAGTCTGGTCCAGGAGACCTCCTGGTCCACAGCCCTCTGACTCGGCCTCCTTTTGGTAAAGAAGCTGTAGGCTGCAGAGACGCTGGCCTGACACCGTTGTTCTAGGAAGTATGCAACATTCTGTAGGAAAAGGAGATGGGGTATTGCCTTTTCACCCTAATGGGGAAAAGATGCTTTGCCCTATTAGCTTACGTGCTGCACCTAGGAGCTCCATCCAGCTCAGACACAAAGCCACAAACAGGTTGGGGGGGGGTGAGGGAGGGGATTCTCGGGGCTTAAGGAAACACATGGTTGAAATCAGATTCTGCTCTGTCTTGAGCTACTCTAGCTAACAGGAATAAGGAGAGGAACAACAAGAATTTCCTTAGTGGCCATGCCCTTCCCAAGCAAAGCAATGTCATCACAGAAGCTATAGTATCTCGATGGACCTGCCCTTCCCCCTACAGAGGATGCCCATTGATTGCTCGGGAATCAAATAATTTCTGACTCCTGATAGTGAAGCTGGATCACAGCCCATTGCTCTCTCTTCTCTCCCCCCCAGAGAGGCTAAGAAGGGACGATCAACATGAATAATGTTCTGACCAGAGACTTCTGAGAAGCTGCAAATAGCTTGTTGGTTTCAGTCCAACACGGAGAAAGGAAATTCAGCAGCAATTTCCTCTCAGAGAGATGAGGAGATCAAGATCATCTGCTCGGGGAGGGGCAGGAACCAGCATCAGGACAGGGCTGAGTTGCAAGGTGAAGCCACAACTCTGCATTCGGGGTAGTCGAGGAGGCATGTCTTTTAGGTACACAAGGGGATGGAGGTAGTTGTAGGTAACACTCCCCAGCTGCTGGCTAATAGAAGAGCAGCATGTTTCTACATGACCAAGAGGTTGACCAAAAGCAGTCATTGCTCCAGCCAGGGCTGGCCTCTGTTAGGGACCCTCAAATGGATAAAGGAGGTGTCCTTGGTCCCTTTCTTCTCCTGGCGCAGGATTGACCACCCCGTCTCTGACCTCATGGGTGCTAACCTTTTGGGCCAAGGGACCACTACTTCATAAGCTTACATGCTTCCAGTGCCTGTGCGGAGGATAGCACTGGAGGAAGGCAGGCAGGTTCTGTACCCACTGGCACTGCAATCACGGGAGGGAGGAGAGACTGTCACATGGACAAACCTGCAGCAGTTTTGCAGAGGAAACACGCACACACACAAAAGAAATTGGCAATGAAGCCAGATTCAGTTACAGAAAAGGACAATTGTGTTTTAAAATGATTGAGCTGCTTTGGTCCAACTGCCAGATGTCCCACCATACCCTGGGGTGGGCCACCCTTGTGGATGTCCATCCCCAGCCTGCCCACTATCCCACCCCGACTGCAACGTGGCCGTGCAGGACTAGAACCAGTGCCCACTGCTCAAAGGTCTGCGGCAGATGTGCCACAGGGCAGACAAGGACTGGGCTCACGACCAGCGGTGTGCTGCCTCAAGTTGGGCATTCTTACCCCACTTTGGGTAAGGCTGCTATGCCCTGCATCCCCAGCCTTTTTCCGAGGACACAGATGTAGCAGCCAGCTGGCCATCCTGCTCCGGGGTGAGCATCCGGCAGCCACCAGGCACACGAGCCATTGTATCTCATGGCAGCCGTGCCCAAACTGGGGTAAGGCTGCCCAACTTGAGGTAACGTCTCATTTGGCTGTATCTTATTGTTACCTCCTAGGCGGGCGCAATGCATCCTGGGCTATCATCTGCAAATACAATTGTGGGTGGGGCTACAAGAGTAGCTACTTACCACATGTTCACCACAGCATGAAATCCCTGCTATTTGAAAAAAACAAATGTAATGTGTGAAAGGGACCCTTGGAGACATTTCCCCTTGAGAGAAAGGGGTACCAGTTATAGTGCCAGCAGTGTGCTTAGTGCTGTGCAGTTGTGATTAGAGGCAGATCCCTTCCTCATGGGGTTCACAATCTAGGAGACAAGGGAGTGGGAGATACATTTCAGAAGCTGTAGGTGCACCTGCTTAGCTCAGTTACAAGGAAGGAAGCAAGGGAAATCATAATCCTGCCATTAGGAACAGGAGGAAGCTGGTTTTATACAATGTGCCACATTGGATTCTTTTCCAAGAAGGACCTTCTGTTTGAAAAAAAGTCCGGCTGTTTTCTCTCTGAAAGAGCCCACACCAAGACACACAATGCTTCTGCATTCCAACACTCCGTAATTCACAGCAATTCTTCCCTACTCAAATCACCTCTGTAATTGCAGATAATGGGAGCGGTTGCCAAGGAGTGTTTCCATACCCCAGAGTAAATGAGAAATTCTTTACTTCCTAGCCCAGAGAGTGTCTCACCAGGCGTTTCCATGATCCTACACACGTGGATGTTATTTTAAAACTGGGGCTTGAAGGCAGAGGAGGAAAGGAAACAAAGACACCAGGGCTGGAAAAATCTAACAATTGTTCTTGTATTTAAGAGAAGAAGGTAGTATTCTCTGGTCCGAAAACCCAGCCTCCTGCATCACCCAGACCCAGCCTCCTGCATCATCCAGTTGAGACCATGAAACTGGGAGCATCACACTCATTTCAGGAGCAAGGACGGAATGCATCCGTTCACCTTTCAGAGCCACCACTGACAGGGGACAGAGGTTTCAGCACTGGCATAGCAAGGCTCGGGTGGACCAGGGCTGGGTCGAAACAGCTGTTCCGTTTTCGTGGAACGTGTCCACAGACACAGTTGCCCCGCTTTCCGGCCAGAATCCTGAACAAAAGAAGTCATTGCACATGCACAAAACGGCTCTGCCCGAATCCAAAATGGCGGTGCCGACTGGACCGAATGAAATGCTTGGCTCTGACGGAATCAAAACTGGGCAAAAAAATAAATTAAAAAAAATCTGGCTTCAGCTCTTGGAGAACCTGTGCTCGTGTCCCAGTTATGCCCCCACTGAAGGAAAGGTTTGGGGTGTTCGGGGGGTCAGCGCCACCCCAGCTCCTAGCATCCCTCCCAGCTCCCAGGAAGGAAGTTTTAAGAGTGGGTGGGGATGAGGCTAGCTCTCTCCGTCTGTGCCCCCGAGTCTCAGGTTTTGGAACTGACTGACATTTTGCAAGCCAGGGAAGCTAAACAAGTTAAAAGACAAAGACTTAAACAAATATTTGCCTCCTTTCTGCCCATGAAACTTCCCACTCTTGAGGGAATTTCCCTCTCTGCTCTATGGGGGTCTGTCTTTGTCCCTCCCGCCCTTAGGGGTATCTGTCTTTTTGTCCTTCCCCTCCATCCTGCTCCCCTCAGTGGCAGGAAGACAGGGGGAGAAGAGAAACCCCCTCCTGTTCTTCCTCTACCATCCTCCCTCTGGAAGCTATGGGTTGAGGAAACAGAGCAGTCCTGCGAACATACGGCATGGAAGCCTCTGCTCCGACCTCCATTTTGCTGGATGAAAGAAGCAGAAGAAAGGAGGATGGTGAAGAAGTGGCTGTGAGGCCCTGTCACATGCAGTGATTGCTCAGGGTTCTGGGGCCTGTTCTCAGTCAGGCACAAACTCCAGTCTCAACTTCATCCATCTCCCTGAGCTGCAGGGGCTCTTGAGCTGGGGGCTGCGGCCTTGACATCCCTTCAAACAAGGCTCCGAATGTGCCCTCCTGCAATGTTAAACCATATTCTGCCCCTCCCCCCCCCCCCCCCCTACCTGCAAGATGGAAGGAGTCAGTCAGGGCAGGAGGGAGACGGTACCGTCTAATCCAGCCCCCCTAACCCTCCTCCCCAGCACCGGCAACGCCTGCATCCCCCAGTTCTCTCTGCTCCGTCTCATGAACATGAGGGCATTCCACATACACTAACTCAAAGAAGGATAGCGGAATATATATTATTATTAAAAAAAAAATATGTATGTGATATACAAAAATAAAAGACATCAATCAATAATGATCCATATCAATCAATCAGAATCAACAACAATGACGGCTGTTCGATGCATCAGAAATACAAAACACAATACAATTGTCCAAATGAATGTAGCGAAAGGTTTTTTAAAAAACAAACGCCTTTCGGCTTGAGTCCTTCCTCAGCGTATTAAAAAGCTACACTTTCATCAATATTACAATTTCAATAAACAGATACTTCAAATGGAAGTCCCATAGCAGAGTCTAAATGAATTTGGCTTTGGCAAATGCCAAATAGCATAATATTGCGGCAAAAAGCCTCTTTATGGGTCTCCCCTGGTAACTAATAGTAGTTTTTTTCTTTCTAATTCCTGCTCTCCTCCTCACAATGAACTGTTACAACCATCTCAGGCTTCCAATAGCACACACACACACCCCAACCCGCAAGACGGAAGGAGTCTATATAAGTTTATTTGGCACTAGCTACTGCCATGGCCACAAGAATAATTACATTGATAGAAAAAACACAGACACAAACATACTTCTTGGCCTCAGCCGTTAATGATAAAAATTCAGATTTGCATGTCGTCCACCTTTATCTTTAAATCTTTGGAGGATGTACAGTAAGTATAGCATGCCAGATGCAAAACACAATGCATGCAAATTTAATAAAACAATAGACCATAGCCAATTAGTATCAAGGTGTAGGGGACCAAAGGTGGGGAAAAAACCTTCACAAATAAATTCAGCGCTTGCTGTATTGATAAGCCCAGCCAGCAAGGCTGTACATCATGTCTTGAGAATTGGATCTCAGACAAGTTAGCAAAAGTTGCTCAGGAGAGGAGTATAATCGATTTGAAATCCAGGGGGCCAGATACAAGGCTCTCCAATGTGCAGTGAGAGGACAGACAAACATTGCATGAGTTAGATCCTCTATATGGCCCAAATAACAGGAACAGATCCTCTCTCTAAAAGGGGTGCCATTCCTCCTACCAAGGAGAACCTTGGTAGGAAGGAGATCGAATCGTAATAGGGTCAAGGCCCTGCAGAGCTTGGAGTTCACAATAAGCTCCAAGTACGGCTCCTGCTTGGGGATCAGCTTGAAGGAGCACTCTAATACCTGGGCAGCTCCCATATCTGCCTGGACAGCTTGATCTATCAGCTGCTTGCAAATAATTCTTCTCCTCTCAGCAGTAGGTATCCCATCCAACATCCCAGGAGACAACCCCAAGGAGCTCAGACAATCCAAGACCCTAACCAGCCATAACCCTGGGGCAGACCAAGAGCACACCTCCTCAAGGCATAAGCGGGGCAAACGATCCTCAGCCATGCCCTTAATCTTAAGTCAGTAGCATAAGGGTCGAAAGAGCAGTTCAATGCGCAGTGGAGATAGTCCCATCTCCAATCGTAATAGGCAAGCCGGTGTACTCTGTGGAACCCCCAGAAGTGCTCTAAGCATTGGTGTTTGGAGGAACGGAGAGCGGTGCTCGGCGAAGCAGGGCTTCACTCCTGGAGATGGCTGCCGGTAACCCAAACAGCATTATTTTGAACTTTGGAGACATTGTGTTCTGGGGGCTGAAGGGTGAAAGGAAGGGATTGGCAGAAGAGATTCTTTCCTTGTGCTCTCTCAGAGACAGTGGAATCTAACCCCCCTCCCTTTCCAGCAATTGCTGAACTGCTCGACAGTGGTGTGCTACGCCAGGGATTCCCGCCCGCACGGCTTCTTAAGGTCAGCTGGGGTTCCGGCACCGCCAGAGGCGCGCGCCGGGGCAGCGTGCCTAAGGGCTGCGCGTGCAAGGGCATGCCCTTGTGCGCGCGGCCTTAGGTGCAGGCTGGGTGGCCGCCCAGGAGGACGTATCTGTTTCACCAGATGGATAAAAAACGAGGTAGGCCATCCAATTCTCCACTGGGTGCTCCGGACCAACCACGCCTTAAACAGGCCCGAATTCTGGATTTTGCCAGAAAAGCATCTACTGCCCTGTGTAACCAACCAGTTCCGCTTTCAAATTGCTTTGTGGGTTTGCGGGAAGTGGGGGCATCGGGTACTTCTCCTTGTGAGGGGGAATCCCTGGAAAGACTCCCCCATTCCCAAAAATTGAACATGCGACCCGAATGAGGCAGGGGGATACAAGCAGAGAGACACTGGGGAAATGATTAAGGGCTGCTGTAAGCAGCTATTGGGGATTGTTTCCCTTTGGCAAGCTGGTGCCAATAGTTGGGGCAATTTGGCTGGGAGTAGCTCTGCCATAGCTAGGATAATGGTAATCCATGAGGAGGCCATCCAACTAGTTGTTAGGTCCCTATGGAATGAGGTTATACCAAGCTGGGTCACTAAAGAGACAACAGCTTGTAATCTGTCCATCTTAACTGGAACAGCGCTACAGGAGCATGAGATTGACAAGATTATACCCCTTAATGACATGATGGGCACAAGGAACTTTAGGGTCTATTTTAAGGATCGAGCCTGGGTGCTTAGGCTATTCCGGCTACGACGTGTCCTTAGGCAATGGGGCATTTCAATAGATCGCGTCTTTTCTTACAAGCCTAGTGGATCCATTTCCCCTTTGTTGGGAAATCGGAGGTGATTCAGTCAACGGTGCAGCAGGCTTCGCCTCTCCTGGGGACTTGGCCCCCCCAGCAGCAGCTCAGGTGACAACATTGTATAGTGGGGTGGACAGATCACATGACCCTGAGGTTGTAACTATAGCTGAGCCAATGGAATATCTGACCCCGCAGGGCGTGGGGGAGGGCGAGGCAGTGGCTTCCCAGGGGATAAATTTTGGATTAAAACTGGCGGAAGCCTGTTTTAGCTCTTCTGATCCTAAGGGCGCGTTTAGACGATCCCGCTGACAAGCAGGATCGTTCAGAGGCAGGATTGGGCACCCGCCTTTCTCTCTACGCTGGGTCTGATGCTCAGAAGAGCATCAGACCCGGCGTAGAGACACATGCGCACTCGGCAAAATATCCCAGAAGTGTGCCGTGAAGCCGGCACAGCGGCGATCCGCGTCGGAGGGGGCAGGATCTCCTGCCCGGTCTGATGCGGGGAAGAGCCGGCTTAAATGTAAGTTTGCAATTTAAACGAGCGCAAAGAAACGCGGCTGATCAAAGGATCAGCCGCGTTTCTTGTCTCGTTTAAAAACGCCCTAAGTTTGATGATAGGCAGATTGAGGCTATATTGGACAACTTAAAGGCCAGGAAACGGAACTTGGTTATTGACAGATTGTTCTACCTACAAGACAAGTTATTATGCAGAGATAGTACGCACACGAAGGAAGAGGATAGTCAGTGTGGTAGTAATGCTATAGTTGAGGCAAATACATCAGCCCCAGTGGTATCGAAGCCCAAGGCCCTGCCAGTGATAAGGAGCAGAATTGGCCATGAGGATGTAAATCTAGCTTCTGGCCTAGCAGATAATGGATTAGAAATTGCTGAGCCCACTATGACTAAGGGCCATTCCAACTATGTGGCCCAGAAAGAAACCTTGGAGTCTAACCATGAACAGTCTAGCAGTGCTACAAATACCCAAGGGGCCGCCATGAGGGGGGGGGACTCCTGTTTCCCCCCCTGGGTGATAAGGAAGCTTGGAATGGGTCGGGGCTAGTGCTTGCCTCTCAGTTTAATGGGTATCCACTGTTTTCTTCTTCACCCTCCTCGACCTCCGATCAAGCTCTCCAGTTCAAGGGGGTGGGGGGGAGGTGGGCTAGCTGTGGATTGACTAAGAAATCAAATGTCCCAGGATTACAGGGGATCAAATTCTGACCTAAAGATTCTTTCGTGGAACATTTCTGGATGGGGTTGGTTGTTAAATTACGATGTTCAGTTGCTGACGGAGAACTTCAATATTATCTGCATACAAGAATCTTGGTTAAAGGATAGTTCTTTTCTTTCTTTACCTGACTTCCAGATGTGGTGTCTCCCAGCCACTAGAGAGGTCAAGTTTGGCCGTGCATCCCGCGGTCTACTGACCTTGCTAAAATCTTCACTCTAGCTTCAAGGGATTGAGCTGTCTGGGGCTCCTGCAAATGTTTTGGCAGGTTTTTTTTTGGTCAAGACTAGGTATGAGATAATAATTTTGAATATTTATCTTCCTCCTCACTGTTATCAGGTAGAGACCTTCTGGTACCAAGTAGAAATGTTTATTAATATGCTCGATGATAAATACCCTGGATGCCCGATAATCCTGGCAGGGGATTTCAACGCTAGGGTTGGTATGGACCCTGCGAGGCAAGCAGTCATCTTGGGCATTGAGGCTACCAACGAGTTTTTCGATCCTCCCCACGCCTCTAGAGATAGGGAACTGAACTCCTACGGAGTCCAGTTCCTTCATTTTTTATATACGGGCTGCTGGAAAATTCTCAATGGAAGGACCTTACCTGACCCACTTGGCCGATACACATTTGTCTCCCACCAGGGTAAGAGTATATTTGATTATTTTTGTGTTCAACAGTCCTTCTTAGATTTTTGTGTAGGTTTTTTTGGTATTGGTTGAGGAGTTTAGTGACCATCTCCCTATTGTATTAATCTTTATCCCTCCCGCCATAGTTAATCCAGATAATGACTCCCAATCTACTTCTGCAGACCACCTAGCCCTTGATTCAGTTCCACGGCTTCGATGGTCAGACACGATGGATGGGAAATGTGCAGGGCTTTATAGTCGGGCTATTTTTACACAATTGAAGCATTGCCTGCTAGATCCACAGCAGGTAATGCCAAAATGGATTTATGAGCTTTTTGCAGCTCTTTTGGAGCAGTTTGGGGAACACCTGACTGGGAATAATTTTGTATCTACATCTGCTCCAGTTTTTGCTTCTCAGCCCAGATGGTTTGACAAGGAATGCCTAAGGCATAGGGCTAGTCTTTTCAAGGCAGATCCTACCGTGGCAGCGGCCTCTCATTACACCAAGGTGAAAAGCAGCTATAAAAAATTACTCAAAGAAAAGAAGGAGGCCTTCCAGTCAAAGACGTGGGAGGCTCTGATGACTGCGGTTCGAGAAAGTGATCAGGCTAGTTTCTGGGCCCTGGTCAAAGAAGGAAGTAGATCCCCTTCAACACAGGGTCTTCCAGATAGGGGAGCTTGACAGCTTCTCTTCAAGGGAATCTTTACTAGTATGCCAGATACCACTGTCCTTAATCAGGAAATACTGGCAACTTTTCCTTTTTGGCCTCCAGTGGATTCAGAAACCGTGAAATCTGTATTGGTCACGGTCAAATCTAGAAGAGCTCCTGGGATAGATGGTATCCCGGCAGATTTGTTTAAGAATAACTTGGGATGGTGGGCACCTATCCTTGCCAATCTATTTACTAAATATAAACAACTGTGGGATGATCCCAGCAGGGTGGAACATCAGTATAGTTGTGCCCATCCATAAAAAAGGAGATAGGAAACAACCCCAAAATTATCGCCCCATTAGCCTACTCTGTGTGGTCGCTAAGATCTATGCGCGTTTCCTATTGTCCAAATTAGAGGACTGGGCGGGGGGGGGGGGGCTGATTTTTTCCTCAAGGAACAGGCTGGATTCCAACTTGGCCATTCGACAGTGGATCATTTTTTCACTTTATGGCATTTAGTTGAGAAATATGCTAAAATTAGAAAGGGAAGGTTGTTTATGACCTTTTTGGACCTCCGGTCCGCTTTTGATCTGGTCAACAGGAATATCTTGTGGGACAAATTATATTGAACAAATATGGACCGGAGATTGATCTGACTCATGCCCTGTACTCCCAGACCTCCCTTAGAGTTAGGGTAGGGAGGAGCGGCCACATTCTGCGCCCGATTCCTGTGACTAATGGAGTCAAGCAGGGCTGCATCTTGGCCCCCTTTCTTTTTAATTTCTTTATTAATGGGATCGTGGCCTTGCTTAAAGCGGATTTCCTCCTCCCAGCTAGGGTTGGAGGTAGATCTGTCCCTATCTTGTTGTTTGCAGACGACATGGTGCTCCTTTCCCCCTCAGCTTTGGGGATGAATAGGATGCTTGCCGAGGTGAGTCAATTTTGTAAAAGTTCTCAGCTATCAATAAATTATGATAAGACCAAAGTGGTGGTAGTGGGCTGCTGCTCTAACAATCATAAATGGCTACTCGATGGAGTAAAGCTGGAGCAGGTACAATCATATAGGTTATTTGGGTCTGCATCATGGCAGATCCATGTTAAAGCAGCAAGGCTTAAGTTGAAGTAGGCGGTTTTGGGCCTCCTGAGATTTTGGCGGCGCTTTGGAGGAAGGTCCTTATCCCCAGCCTTGAAACTTTTCGACTTAAAATATAAATTTGGAACACTGTTTGGGGCTGAGGTATGGGCCCCTTTTGCATTCGAAGCTTTGGAATCCCTCCAGAATTTTCTACTTAGGGAAGGAGTCAGTCAGGGCAGGAGGGAGACAGTGCCATCTAATCCAGCCCCACTAACCCTCCTCCCCAGCACCGGCAACGCCTGCATCCCCCAGTTCTCTCTGCTCCATCTCATGAACAAGAGGGCATTCCACATACACCCCACATATACTTGCTTGCAGTCTGGCCTAGCTATCCTCGACTTCCCTAGCATGAGGCCCTGCCCACCTTGTCCCACAGCACAGTTATCATTAAGGTTTAATCCAGTCCTGGGCAACTCAATTGGATTCAGAATCTACAATGCCAGTCCCGGCACTATTGCTCGGGCACACAAGGTTAGCTTTGGCACAATACACAGTTGCTTTAAAATCATCCCTCCTGGTTTGACCTGGACACTCTGGGCAGACCCTCTATTTGCTCAGGTTAGCCCAGGCATGGCCACGTCAGAAAGAGGCAGGATGAAGAGGCTTTCCTGACTCCCCTTCCAGTGTGCCCCTGCCCCTACGGAGTATCAGGATTTAACAATACTCAAAAAGTGGGCATAGTCAAGCAGGAAAGGGGCAGGAGAGTACCCTTGCCCCTCCCCTTTTTTCTGGCATGGTCCCGCCCACCCCCTTTTTTTTTCAGGGCATCACATGACACTCAAAATGGGCATGGCCACATTTGAAAGGGATGGGATAATCCCTATACCATGCATCCCTGCCCTCCCCCCCCCCTTTTTTTTTTTTCTGGTGGAAAACATCTGCAAAGGTGGTGGCCACAACTACCAGTAATATACAGTGGGTAAACACACAACACAGTGGAAATGCCCTGGGGTGGAAAATCCTGGGCGCCATGGTCCAGTGGGGCTCTAGCCCCACGTGGCCATGGAACTGTCCCACCATCCCAAGTACAATCAGGAAGCACAAATGTGCAGACAGTGTGGGCGAGGCCAGCTGCATTCCCAGTCCCCCACCATCATCAGCCAATTCAGGCTGGTTCACGGCGGGCTACAACAAATGCGATAGCCCATTGTGACCTGCTTTGGCCCGGGTGGGTGGGCCCTAGCCCAGGCTGTGACCTTGGACATTTTCCAAGGCCATAACTTGGGGCAATCAAGGGCCAACATCTGGTGGTACCTCAGACATGCCAGTGGCCCGCAGGCCAAATTGAGCCACTGCCACATGTGTTCTTACCCAGTGCTGTGTACGGCTGTATTTTCACACAAGCCCTAACTCATGTAGAATGGAGCAGGTTTTTTAAAAAATTTTTAGAAAATAAAAAAGACATACAGGAAGGGAACTGAAAGCATCAGTTAAGATTGGATACATTTATTGCCTAGGAAACTCTGAAGGGGCTGGGGAAGGAGCTATTGACTCTACCCTGAAACATCCAGTTGTAGTTATTAAAATAAAGTCTCCCACACAGGACAGGCCTCTCATATAAATCTAATACGACGGAAGGTTCTCATGGCCTTTTTATCATCGGAAACCCCACTGTGGATTTATAAACTAAACAACAACAAAAAGACCCAACGTAATAGAGAGGTTGCAGCTGCACAAACAAGTAAATGCTGTTTACCAGCAAAGCGATTTTGTTACTTACTGACAGTCGGGAAATGTTGGCTTGTAATAGAAGGATGGCATTTTGGATTCATACTTTGCTTTTGCTACGTTGTTCCCATTTGAAGCCATAAACTGTAAGAGAGAGAGAGAGAGAAAGAGAGTGGGGGGGAAAAAGGAGAGATGTAGTGGAAAACACTGAAAACCAAGCCCTGCTTTCCTCCTCCCTTTTCTATCCACTCTATAAAACACGGAGTCAAACCCTGCAAAGATTACAGGCCTCCATTGGGACTACTTATGATGGACAGACTCCTCCCCTCCCCAAGCGTAAAGATAAGGAAGGTTAGCCCCCCCCCAAACCTCAAGCTACGAAATGCGGCATGCCTACAAAGTACAAAACCATCTCCTGCAGAGATACACACATTCCCACTTCTCCAACCCACCTACCCCCATAAAGCTTTGGCTAGGGAAGGCCTGCCCAGCGTCTTGGCCACCCTGTGGGCTGGATCATGTCTCAGCAATTAGTTCACAGGCCAAAATGCATCCAAATAAAGATAAATCTCATTGTGCAGCTAGTGTAGGTTATTTCTGTATTGCAGGAGCAGTCAAGATCCTGCTCAGTCTTAGCAACCTAAACTATGCAAGTTGTTATAGAGTGGCAGGAGCCAGTCGAAGGAGGGTTGCCCGCTCCATTATAAAGCCCAAACGTTCTATTCATTATAAAATTGACATGATTAAAGTTAGGATCATGAAGTTTGTGGTGAAAGATCACTGGAGTAATCGGTTCATGTTGTCCAAATGTCAGTCAAATCGGTTGGATAACAGCAGAGATATCACAGTTTGAAAACTCCACTTTGAAGTCTTGTTTTTTCAGCCAGTTAAACTGTCTCAAGCCGGGCAGGGTAAAGGGATTTTGTGTTAGTTGGGAAGAGGTGCAAGCCTTTTAGAAAATTCAAGGAGGCTGGTGGGGTGTACCTTTGGTTTACTTTTTGTAAATCCGGTTAGCCGGAAAATTCAATGTTAGCCTATGGAGACCATCCTGAGTGTGGAGTGCTTGCGAACGTTCTATGCGCAATGCAGAGACAGTTTAAAAGCAAACAGTCTTGAATAACGGGGACTACAACTCCCAGCAGGCACTGCTTGCTAGAGCCTATCAGTGTTGGGGAAAGTGAGGGAACTGCACCTTCCAGGGGGCAGTGTGAGTGACTGGTCAGCCATGTTTAGAGCTGATGTGGTGGGGAGAAGAGGAGAGCACGGTCTGTGGAAGGGAGAGAGCTGAAGGTCATTCTGATCTGATCCTGCACAGCAGGCACCTTGGCTTCAGGGCCAGGGATGCCGAGGTGGCTACAGAACAGAGCTAGCTAATCCTGCAGTGATGTTTGGGGTGGCTGATCTTGCCCCCTAAACCTGCCCAGAGCCACAGAGCACATGGATTTCAGTGACAGCCCTTCCCTCCCTCCAAAATGTGGGGTGTCTGACCTGGGGCTCCAATGTGGTGCCCCATTGGAGGAGCATGGCTGGAGCTTGCCTGGGATGGATGGTCCCAGGTGCAGGAAGAGGACCGAGGTTTATCCCAGAGACAGGGACAAGAGAGTTGGGATTGATCTTTCAGCGCTTCTCCCTCCAACTTTCCCAATCCCCACTAAGGAATGAGGGATAAGCAGGTGCTCTCGGCTGATACAGCGGGTGTTCTGCAGGAGGGGTGCAGGGAGATGATGGGGCTCTGTGTAGAGCAGCCCTGTGGGGTAGAGTGGCAAGTGTAGTCCTCTTGGGAGGACTCCAAGAGTGAGCTTCAGCCCAGTGAGGAAAATCTTATGGGGGAGCAGGAAGGGAGGAAGTATATACAAAAGGGGGGGGGGATTAAGGGTAGAGAGTAGGGGCAGAGCTTCTGTAAATAGCTTCCACAGTGGAAGCCATGCACAGAGGGAGCACTACAGGGAGCAGTTTTATCAGGTGATACAGAATATGGAACCTAGTACAGGGGGAGGTCTGCACAGTGGGCAGCATTGTGCAAGAAAGGGAGCCCTGTCCAAGGGGGGAGTAAAGCAGGGGAGTCTTGTACAGACAGGGAGCTGCAGAATAATGGTCATAACTGTGCCAGGGGAGAGCCCTGGACAGAAGAGAACTGGGTGAGGGAGCTTTGTACAGGGGGAGAGCTGCAGGATGGGCAGCATTATGCTAGGTAGAGAATCCTGTACATGGGCACAGCAGTGTCAGGGAGCCCTGTAGAAGAAGTGAGTTAGCCAAGGGGTCCTGTACAGGGGTGAAGGTCCTTACAGAAAGCAGAATGGCCAGTGTTGCACAAGGAAAAGAGTTCAGACAGCGGGGAGTAGAGTGGAAGACTCCTGTACAAGCCATGAGCTAGAGAAATCAGAGAGAACAGAGGTTTTTAGAAGTTTGCAACACTTAAACCGAACCAAAGCTGTTGAATTCTTAGTAAAGTAGGGAGCTACCAGTAAAAATCCAGCTTTGCCTTGCTTGCTACTTGAAGGAAGTAACAACCTTCTAAAGTGAAGGGAGCAGCTCTTCCACCTTAGCCTCCCCTAAGTCCTGCTCCCATAGTGGTTACGCTGTTCATCATTCTACTGTGCCAGCAGGACACATTTTCTCCATTGCATTGTATTTAACAAAAAAACTTGGAAATTCCCTAATTAAAAAACCTCCAGTTTACAAGAAGAGGACAGGCTTGGAACCAGAACTATTGAGTTGCCTGTGACAGGAGTGCAGCCTACTGGATTAGAGTGGGGTGGAGAGGCTAGAAGTCAGGAGTCCCAAGTTCACTGTTAAAGGGCTGGGACCAAGTAGATTAGAGGGGGAGAAAGGGTGGGAGCCAGGACTCCTAGATTCTGTCTTTCTTAAGGAGGAGACGGAGGGGATGAGGGGCCAGCTCATGCCCGCCTGTCCCCAGCTTCAATGTTACCCCGAACCTGCGAAGAGGAAGAGGATTGGGACTGAAAGACAAAGGCAAAGTGTGGGTGCATGGAGCCTTAACTTGCAACTTCCGTGCTTTCTAGCACATGATTGAATTTGCAAGAGCCTTAACTCTTCTTGTAAACCGGAGGGTTTTTTTATTATGGAATACATACAGAGATTGGAGCAGATATTGCATGTCATAATTCTGAAAGTTCTTTTTTTAAATAAATACATACATACCGATATTTCAATGTAATCAGATTTTAAGACCGCATGCCACATACAACCCAACTGTGGGGCGGATTTGGCCCATGTGTCAGTGTATTTCAGGGATTCATGATCAAGAACATGACTAGTGCTGGCCTTTTATTACGACTGCTACTACTTTAGATTTATGTGCTGCTCTTCTCCACAAAAGGACTCGGGACCGCTTACAGAGTGTATATGTATTTTTATAGACAGACAGACACAGACAGACAGGGATAAATAATAATAAAAATTTTTAAAACACCCTTTGGTTTAAGAGAGGAGTTAAGGTGCTTACAAATTAAATCATGCTCCAAAAAGCATGGAAACTGTAAGTTAAGGCTCCCGTCTGAGCTTCCGTGCCATGAAAGCAGTAAAGACACTGTACCGTCTCTCATACTGCACTCGCTTACATTTTAGACTCCATGCACCCACACTTTGCTTGGTCTTTCAGGGAGTTTTTACACGGACACTTATCCCAGGATTAGACCATTAGTCCCAGGATGACAGGTCCGTTTAAACATAGCATTCAGGGATTATAATTCTGGGATCATTGAAAAACTCCAGGATTATAAACCCTCTTTTTTGAGGTTTTGTAAAATTCGGTTGTTAAATAATACTGAGATTAGGTCCATCTAAACAACTATCCTGGGATAAACAACACAGGGTGTTGTGGCAAGAGCCAACATCCTCTCTATGCAGTTCTGCTTCTATGGTATCTAGTAGCACGACTGTGGGACAATTGTATTACCTCTGCCATCCTTTAACGATACATCATGGAGCACCAAGTTTTAATATTTGCAGAACAAAGGGATGAGTCTCCATTTTCTTCAACTCAGAAATCAGAAAAGAGATTAAGAAAATCGGATTTTCTTCAGTCCCAGAAACCAGTGCGCTGAGCATGGACAAAAAGCACCACAGGATTGATATTCATTGCAGATATTCTCAAACCAGGATAATAGCAATGTGCTGTTCAACAAACTATCCCGGGATGGATTTCAATCCGGGATATAAATGTCCGTGTAGAACACATACCCACTTGTAATCCCTGAACAACAATTCTGGGATAATTTTCTCCTAATCCCGGGATGAAGTGTCATCTAAAAACACTCTCAGCCCCAGTCTTCTTCCTCTGCAGGTTGGGGGCAACACTGAAGCTGGGGAGGAGAGCAGCTCCTCCCCACTCCAATATTATGGACTTGACCCTGTCTCCACTGTACCCCCAGTTTCTCCTTCCTTTAATTTAAAGCTCCCCTCTCAGGCACCAGCTCAAGTGGATCTGCTTACTACACAGGTGATTAAGGGCAGGCAAATATTTGTCCTAGTATACATGCACTTGAGTACGATACTCTAATACTACGAACTGGAAAGGAATTTGGTTGTCTGTGGTTCCCGACTGAGGCTAGGTTGCCATACACTTCCTCCAGTCTTGTCTCCCTGTACACATCCGGTATCAATCAACCTTGTTCCCCCACCCCTGGCCATATACAAGCCCCCAGTACTCAGATCTCCCTCCAACCCAAATGAAAGCATATAGGGAAAGCAAGGGATCAGAGGGCAGCAAGCTGCCTCCCAACCCCCTGCTGTCCTCAGCTTCAGTGTGGCCCCCCACCTGCAGAGGAAAAGGATTGGGGGCTGCAAGACCCAAGGGAAGATGTGGGTGCATGGAGCTTAAGTTATAAGCAAGCAGAACACGAGACTGCACGCCTTTACTGCTTACATGGCACACAAGTTAAGGCAGGAGTCTTAACTAACTATTTCTATGCTTTTTCGAGCACAACCGAATTTGTAAGAGCCTTAACTCCATTCCTGGGGTTTTTTTAAAAAGGGGAATACACTAAGTTCCCCTTCCTACAACATTACCAACCCCAGACCCTGAACCAGCTAAACATAACACCAATGCACAGGTGGCGGTCCAAATGAAATCAACTCCCAGCAGGCACTGCTTGCTAGAGCCTATCCGTGCTGGGGAAAGGGAGGGAACTGCACCTTCCAGGGGGCAGTGTGAGTGACTGGTCAGCCATGTTTAGAGCTGATGTGGTGGGGAGAAGAGGAGAGCACNGGGAGGGAACTGCACCTTCCAGGGGGCAGTGTGAGTGACTGGTCAGCCATGTTTAGAGCTGATGTGGTGGGGAGAAGAGGAGAGCACGGTCTGTGGCACATGTGAGACTGGAACCAAATCAAATGCCGGTGCCAGTCTCACATGTGCCAGCAGAGCTGCCAGATTGGGGAGGAATGCTGGTAGTTAAAGCCCAGCATCGATGAGGGGAAATCCTCCCTCTCCTTGCCACCACTGACCACACCCCCTGTGCCAGGGAGCATGGGATTTAGAGTGAAACGTCCACCCATCCAGAGCCTCCCACAGGGATGCCAAGGCAATCCAAGGTGCCACAATGCCGACACTCCCCCCGGGGTCAGGTCCCCAATGTCACCTTGGTCACCTGTACAGTCCTTGCAACTAATTGGAGCAGATGCAGGCAGAGCTGAAATGAAAATTTAAAATATATTTAAAAATAAAAATTGGGGCAACCCAGACACCAGCTGACTTACCTCACCCCCAGGCTGCTGGCCTCCAGTCCGGTGGCTGCCTCTGCCTGCGTTCTACAGAGAGCTGAGCTTGCTCTCTGCCTCCCCTGCCATGCTGTACTCTGCAGAGCTTAACTTGGACCCAAAAGTAAATTATCCAAGTAGGGAGGGGAGCAGGGAAGCCTCTTTCGAGCCACGTGCAACGCTGTAATGGGTCTCTGTTTCCATGCCCAGATAATATCAGGGCAGTACACAGCGCACCCCTGGTCAGTCCCCCTGGAAACGGAATGATTAGAGTATTACACAAAGCTGGGAAGAGACTTCCCTGCTCCCCTCCCCACTCAAATAATTTACTCTTGGGTCCCAGCTAAACAATTCAGATTACAGCATGGCCGGGGAGGCAGAGAGCAAGCTCATCTCTCTGAAGGATGCATGCAGAGGCATGGAGCAGCGAGCAGCCACTGGACACAAGACCAGCAGCCCCACAGTAGTTTTTAACTTTTTCCTCCATAATTTTCTCATTTTTTATGAGAATCTGACCAGTTTCTTTGTTTGTTCTCATTTCCCAGAACAAACTGAAAAACATGATTCTCGTTGAAAAACTAAACTACCAAGAACAAGTTTCAGCCCTAGACGTGTTGGCTGCACAACAGGAAGCTGGTGCCCAAAATTCCAGTGGGGCTAGGGATCATGTCCAGGAAAGGACACTATTCAGATCTGTTCACCATACACACACCCCATTATATTCATACCCTATTCCCCCAACTGGGGAGAAGATGCAGCAGCCCAGCAGAAGTAGCACGTTCATGTACGGATCTCCTTTCAGTCCCTGCACAGAGTTCCCTAAGCCCAGACTGCTGTTTTGCAAAATCAGAAAGGGGCGACTAAATCAATCAGCTCCT
Source organism: Sphenodon punctatus (assembly GCA_003113815.1). NCBI lineage: Eukaryota > Metazoa > Chordata > Lepidosauria > Sphenodontia > Sphenodontidae > Sphenodon > Sphenodon punctatus. Next base: position 5,049,378 of record QEPC01010859.1, read on the forward strand.
CACTATCCTGTGACACAGCACAGAAAGGGGGGGAAAGCACTGAGCACAGGGCAGCGAAGAGCCAACTGATTAGTTGCTCTTTTCAAAGCACGCTACAGCAGCCTAGCACCAGCTTGAATTCCCCATCTCCCCCACTTCTGGAAAAAAAGCAGCAGCTGAAGCAATGTTCGCTCCCTGCTCTGCAGGAGCAGTGCATCCATGGGTCAGGATTCCTCCGTGGGGCTCAGTGGTGGGTGTGTGAGAGGCTCAGCTCTGAGCGCTAGCCTATCAGCAGAGGTTCAAAATACCCCCATGCAGTTCCAACACCCCCTAGCCCCTCCAACAATGGGTTTTTTAGGGCAGCAAGTTGGGGTGCTGTCCTAGTCTTCCCCATTGCTTTGCGGGGTGTTGGGGCACAGTGTCCCCCTAGCACCTCTCCTGAAAGCTGCAGTAGGTACTTCACCCCAGACTTGTTAGGAACATTCTCTGGGGAACAGCATGATTCGTGTCTGCTCTGGCAACCATTAGCCCACCTCTGCTTCAGCTCCTCCTCTCGGTCTTATTGAATCTGTCCATCTGCCCAGGTCCTGCCCACTCAGAGGTCAGACATGCCTGTGGGGGAGGGAGGGAATGAAGTGCAACAGGTGCTGGAGTATCAGTGCCTCCTGCTGGCACATCCCCTCCCATGCCAGAGCAGAGCCAGATCATGGTCTTCATCTCTACGTCTACACACCATTGCTCCTAAACTCACTCAGGTTAAAATAAAGCAAATTCATCACATCACTGAAGTTCAAGTACAGACGTCTCATAATAATCCAAACTTCTCATTAAACCTGAAGTACATATACAGTTTCCTACCACCACTGCAGCAATATACATACAGTAACGTAGACGCTAGGCTACCCCCCCTTCATTTTATGTACATTTTTTACACTTACGACCTTTCTCCCGCCACTTCGGAAACATACGTCCACCAACTAAATGCAGGATACCACATACCCCAAAAGTACATACAAATTATGTACATTGCATGCACTACATGTATGTGCATGTCCCTATCATTACGAACAAAAGAAATATGCTGCACGAGCCACCCCTAGGTCCCTTCCATCCCTAAGATTCTAGTTTCCCCAACTCCAACCCTGCCTGCTTTTTTCCTCCTGGCACCTCCCACCTTTGTAAAGCCCTGCCCTCCCCTCGCCGTGTCTCTGCTCCAGAAAACCTCCAAAGATGACCTGCTGGGAGTGGGTACCCTATTAAAGCACCCCACATCCGCTGGCAATACAGGCACAAAGGTATGTTCTGAGTAAAACCCCCACAACTCTCTCCAATTGTAAGTTCCTTCACACAAACAAGAAACCATCCACATATAGCTATTGTCTGTTCTCCGAGGGTACAAGAGCATCTGTGTATAATAAACCTCTGCACATACATCCTACACACAAATACCCAATCTCTTCTCTTAGAGGGTAGGGGGACATGTACATAAAATGTCTACATGTTTGTTGTATGTATAATCCACATCCATCCTGATATAACTTTTAAAAAATCTCACTATCCCCACTGCGTAACATGGCAACTTCAAAACATCATAACAAACTACACAATGGATTTTCAAAATCTAAACTCAGGAATGTGCTACAATGCACTTTAATTTTCTCACACCTCTAGACAACTAACTTAAAACAAACTTTTCTGTGTCAAGAAAAAGCATCACAAACCACAGAAAAAATAGTTCTGTCTCCAAAATTCAAAGTCCTATAACAGCCATGTCTTAAATGATCTGGCTGAAGTTTGGACACCTTCGATTACCCCTGACCCAAGCGATCCTCCCTACAAAATGTCACAGTGAAATAATAAATCTCAATTTTATAACAAGTAGAATGTTTGTGAATTTAACACAGTGTTGCAGCCGCCTTAACTATAGAGCTGCTCCACTGGCTCTATAATAAAAAACTTCCACTCACTCAACCCCAGTTTTCCCCTTGAGATCTATTCCCCTGCCCTCCCAGACATTAAAAATACAATCAATTAGCCCCAATACGAACAAAAAACCACAACGAAACAGCCCCAGTAACCTGAGACCTTTCATCCCCATAACCTCCCCCTGGCAGCAGGGCCATGGTGCAACCCTACCCCATGCCTGAAGTTGGGGGACCAAGAGCAGGTCTAAAAGCACCCATTGTGAAGGACGTAACGTCCTTCACAATGGGTGCTTTTAGACCGATCGCAACCATGCTTCTGCTCCGCCTCACACTCGGACAGGCCGTCTGTCTAAAGGCAGGCGGCCACAGAAGGAGGCGGAGCAGAAGCAGAGCATGCACCACCTGCTCCTCTCCAGCCTCACTAGCTGTTCTGGGGCACCACCAGATGAGCGAGCTGCCCAAACTTTGGCCCCCAGCCAGAGGTGCAGCAGCAATGTGTCTACTCAGTGAATGGCTGCTGCAACTCTGCTGCTAGCCAGGGAAGCTGCTCCAGGCAATGCCATAGAGCTGCACACAGCAGCTTAGAGTAGCGGTCAATCCGCCCGCCGCTCTAAGGTGCGGGGGAAGAGGGTGCCATGCAGGTAACTCATGGGCCGTGGCAGCACTAGATCCATTTAGAAACAGACCCAGGCACTACTGCAAGCAGGCAGATGCAGGGGTGCATCCCCGGACTTGCTCCGTGGTCGAGCCCCTACGTGTCTGTCTAAAGATACCCAGGGGACAATCCAGCAGGCTGCGTACACAGCCCCCGGTAGACAGCCAGAACGCATGCACTCGGACGCGCATGCGATGCCACGCGTGCAGCAGCGCCGCACAGGGTGGGCACATAGACCACGGTTGCACTTTTGCCCCGAGTGCACATGTTCTGTCTGCCGCGCGCCGAGCTCGGCGTTCGCGGCCTGCTGGATTGTCCCCCCAGTGTCTACAGGAAGGAAACAACTCTGACAGCCTTCAAAAGCCCTACCATCCCCCCAGACAGCTGCTGCCCCTTAAATTCCTGCCCCCCCCCAAAAAAAAATCTCTCTTACCCAAACTCACCGTCCCTTTGGCTTTCTATCCTTTCTAGCTGCTGCTATCAGTTCATCGTATCATTCACCAAACGGTCCAATCACGCAAAGCAAATAACTGGTTCTACTTTGGTATTCTTTCTACCATAACCAGAGATTTTGTTCTCCTGGCACCACCGAGTCATACTTTGGTACTTGCTGTAGGTGCACACTACCCACAGACTTCATTGTGGGTCAAATGCATGTGGCCACTAGAGAGGAAGGACCATCCTGTGGTCAAAGGGATCAGTCTGCAACTCCAGATATTAGTATTCAGTTCCAGGCTCTGCCATAGACACCTTCCCCAAGTCTCTTTGTACCTCAGTTTCCCATCTGTAAAATGGGGTAGTAGTCCTTCTTGAGCTCATTATGGAGAAATAGGGTTGCGACTTTCCCCCAGACATTTATATAAAAAGGGAGCAGGGCCATTCTAGAAGGGGGCAGGGCAAACGGATTCTCCCACCCCTTTTGGTGTGACCACACCCCTTCAGAGCATTATGATAACCTGGGGAAATCAGGGCGTCACCCCAGAGTTGATGGGTTAAAACCTAAAGGAGCAGTAACCCTAGCAGGGTTAGATTAATAAACATGCCAGTAATTAAGGTCCCCAGACACTAGGTTGATGGTGGAAAGCACTTTAGGTTAGTGGTTCGCAGACAGTGGCACGTGGACTTCATCCAGAAGGCCATGCTAAGCTTCCCATGGAATCCACTGTAGCTACAAAGTAAACTTTGTCCTGCTGGCACTGCCACCCTCTTTGAGTGGGGAGCAGGGAATGACCGCTACATACACCAGACAGCTGGGACCAGCATCTGCACAGGATGGCCGTTGGCCCTGCCCGCTCCTCCTCCTCTGTTGGAGTGGATTCCTACTCCGGGTGCACATCTCTTGCAAAAACTTGCAAGTTAGTGGCTCTCCAACTCTGCCCTTTTAGGACACCGTCACCTGCACAGAGGTACACAATATTCCCAAAGGAACATTGGTTACCATTAACCATTTTTTAATATGTAACCTACAGGCCCTGGAGTAGAAACATACCCCAATTCATTTTACTGTGGGGTAGATTTCTACTCCAGCCCGGGGTAGAAATCCACCCCATCACATTTCATGTTGGTTTACACATCCAAGCAATTTAAGTGCCCAAGGACTGGGGTAAAAATCCACCCCATGACCCATGCAGTGTTGTATTTTTCAAAACACGTAAAAGGAGGGTTAAGAAACTAACTTTGGATGCCAACTCCCTGGTCAGCTAGCCTATCACCCAGTCTCAAATCTTCCTTTTTTAGGAAAGATTATTGAACAGGTGGTTGCCTGACGGCTCCAGGCCCACCTGGATGTCATTGGATTCCTGGGCCTATTTCAGTCCCATGCCATACTTGAAGTTTTCATGCTGGGTATGGCACAGAGACTGCAGTTGTGGCCTTGGTCGATGATCTGCACCTGGAAATCGACAAGGGAGTTGTACCCTGTTGATCTGGTTAGATCTTTCAGCGGCATTTGCCACAGTTGATCATGAGGTGTTGATGCAATTGCAGGACCTGGCGGGGGGTGCGGGAACTACTCTTGGGTGGTTCTGTTTATTTCTTTCAGGGAGGTCTCAGCAGGTGGTGATGGGCGATCGCTTGTTGTCCCCGCGTGACCTCCCCTGTGGGGTCCTGCAGGGTTCTGTCTTGTCTCCCCTCTTGTTCAATGTGTAGGAGGCCACTGGGTGAGATTATTCAGAGGTTTGGTGCAAGGTCATCAATATGCCAATGACAGCCAGCTTTACCTTTCTCTTTCACCTGACCCAGGTCCTGCAGTCTCGGTGCTTACCCACTGCCTGGCTGCAGTCGGGGACTGGGAGAGGGTGAACTGCTCAAGGCTGAATCTCGACACAACTGAGGTGATGATGATCGGTCAGCCCTGTGACTTGGGACTCCTGTTATTGATGGAATCCGGCCCCGTCTGGTCACTCAGGTTCACAGCCTTGGAGTGCTTCTGGACCCCATACCGCACCCTGGACCGTCAGATTGCAGCTATGGCTAGGAACGCCTTTCACCAACTCCATCTGGTGAGGAGGCCACAGCCTTTTCTTTCCGATTTGGACCTTGTCACTATCATCCATGCTTTCATCACTTCAAAACTAGGCTACTACAATGCGCTCTGCCCTGGATGACTGTTCGGAAGCTGCAGAACGTGGTGGCCCAGCATGTCGCTGGGAGAACATTACACCAGTGCTCCAAAGTTTTGACCTTTTAAAGCCTTAAACAGCCGGAGCCCCGCATATCTGAAAGATCCCCTTTCCTACCATACCCTGTTGCAGTCGGCAGGGAGAGCGCTCTTACGGGTTCCACCTGTTACTGCTGTCCATGGGACAGGGATGTGCAGGGGGGTATTCTCAGTAGCTGCCCCAGTTTTATGGAACTTCCTTTCCCCAGAGGTTTGCTTGAGCCCAAGTCTGAGCATCTTCCAGAGGCGGTGTAAAACAGTTGCTTGTCAGGGCATTTGGGAGGTGCGGTAGGGATTGGGGCTGGTTGGGAGATTATGTGCTTGTGGGGAGGGGTTAGGAAAATGTTTGAAGGGAGGCATTAGGGGTATTGCACTAAGGGAGGGAATTTGTTGTTTGTTTATGTGTTTAAGGGGTTTTTTTTAATCAATTGTCAGCCGCCCTGCGTCAGCTTGGGAAGGGCGGCATATAAAAGTTTAAATAAATAAATAAAAACATTTACTCGTGGCACCAAGTAATGTATATGAATAAGTAATTTTAGGACTGGAGTCCTAATCGTCTCTCAAGAAGCGTTAACAAAACAGTCAGAGTGTCCCTATTTAATAAATTTTGTAACTAGCAAACGTGCCAGATTTCTTGCTAAAGCTGGCTGAAAAAATAGAATACAACTTGTGCATCTTTTTTTTTTTTTTTTTTTTTTTTTTTTTTTAAAGTAAAATGTGTTCCCTTTTCTTTGAAAACAAAATTTAAATCATGACTTCAGAAGGGGAGGGGGGTGAGAATTGAAAGATGTGGCCCGCATTTGTCAAGGGAAGGAGCAGCTGTGCATCTTCCGTTTACTGGTTCAGAAGAGTCTGTTTCTGGTATGTACTGTTAATTCCCAATTTCAATTCCCATTTTGCAGAGTTATACTCTAACCACGTAGGATTTTTTTTTTTTTTTTAAAAAAGGATCTAATTCTCACCTTTTTTTTGTACAGAAAATTTTGGAAGAAAAACATGTGCACACATTTTTGGTAAACACATAGACTTTCTATTTTTTTATTTTTAAAAAAAGCTGTTGCAAGAAGTATGGTTTTAAAGTTTGTCCAGTTGACCCAGGTCCTGCAATCATTTCACATGGGACAACTGCTAAATGTTGCTGGGTGTTTAGCAGGTGGATTGTGAACAGGATATGCTCTTAATTCTTGGCTCTTCCCCCTCCAGCCTGTCAGGAATCCAAGGGCCTGCAAGAAATAGTTACATCTTCATGCTGTCCCATTGAACAATGATTTAATCACAAGCCTCTTTAACAGAACAGATGGGGTTTTTTTTTCCCCTTCTCTGTGCTGTGCAGCTCCCAGAGTCAGCTCCCCACAGCATACATCTGGGGGAAGAGAGATCCTACTGGCATCTACCCAGTTGCTGGCTAAGCTAATCATCCACAGGGATGACCTTCCAAGGGTTCTAAAATAGGGGGTTCCTGACTGAAGCCCTTTTCACACAGGCCGCAGTGGGCGGCTCGCTGGATGGGAGCGCGTTCCCATGGACCCCCACCCACGGAGCATCTGGCATTGACGCCCGTTGCTCCATGTGTGGGTGATGGGTGGCACATGGGTGTGCGCATGCACCCCCAGACAGAGCTTTCACACAACCCACACACGTGGGGGGGGCATGTGAAAAGGACCCGAGTCTAGACGTCAGCTAGGTTTACAGCATCTGTGGATGGGGTTGCAATCAGATATTTCTTATAACCGGTATGTATGCTTATGGGTTTATCCTAAAGTCTCAAAATGTGGCCGCACAGGGAAAAAGCTTGGGAAAGTTCCTTCTTTAAATCTTGCCTCCTTTTTTAGCAGTGGGAGACTGAATTTGATTATGGCAGAAAGCAACTGCTGAGTTCAGCAGATCCTCACGCACCATCGGCCACGGGGAGTTTTTCTAGTGGAGAGTTAGGTCACTGGAGAAGCTTGTATTGCAGGCAACCTTCATCTTTATGTTGATGGGTTCACCTTTCCTCAGAAGCATAAATATTCAGGAGTTTCTATAGAAAAGCAGCAGACTTGGGGGGGGGAGGCGCGAATAGCTATCTTGCGGCTCCGCCTGCGTAGGACAGGCACCCTTTTGGCAGTAGATTTAACACCACATCTGGCTCTCAAGCCTGCCTAGTGCCTAGGCAGCTTCTATTCCATTTACTGGGAGTCCCAGCCCTGAAGCTGGGGACTGAATTTAGGGTGCAAAGAGGGTAATGCGGCCAAGGCAGTGGATCCCAAGCTTCTTGGACAAATGGAGCATTGTCACTATACACCCACGGCTTGGCCCATGCTTCAGCCAGCCCACACAGCGAGCCACCCAAGGCAGGTGGGTTTGTCCCCGTCAGTGCTGTAGTTAAGAGAAGGGCAAGCAGGGGCCGCCGTACAACCATATATTTAAGGGTATCTGTCTGGCATTCTACTCTCCCAAAGGCAGGTGTTTGACAACCCTGGTCAGCAATGGCCCCAATGTCCCTCAGCTGGCTTTTAGCAGCCAAGATGGGCAAAGATCCAGTTTGCAACTGGTCACCCACATCACTCCAAGCAAATCCTCCTCATCAGTAGGCGATATCAATTGAAACGGATCTAAATGAATAAGACAAGACTGAGCTTCCATAACCCCAAACTCTGACTCTGCAGCGGAAATGGCAGCGCCCAAGTCATGATGAATATGAGCAATTTTGTCTGCGAAGTAATTAAGAAAAATGGCACACCAGGCAGGAGAGGATTCCAATTCCTGGCAAAGACTGGCCAGATTAAACCCAAGCCCCTCACCACTCAGAACAGCTCCACCAGAGGAGACTTTGCAGACGCTATGATAGCAGAGAGGAAAACCTTCTTCACCACCATCACAGCCACGACACAGTCCTTCAAAGACAATTCAGGCTGCAGTTGGTCGGCTTCAGCAGATGTCCAACACCGCCTGCGCTCTAACCGCCTACCCTCCTGCTTCCACCACCTCGGGTCTTCTGTATACCACAGGGACCTGTGCTGTTGCAGCGGTGGGAGTGGGTGCAATTTATTTATTTATTTAACACATTTCTTAGTTGCCCCATATGCCTACGGCATCTCGGGGCGACGTATAATCCAATAAAAACAATTAAATAAAACAATTCTTTAAAAACAACACACAATTTAAAAACAGGGTTAGGACAAATAAATAATAAAAATAAAAATAAAGGGTAGGGTGGAGCTAAAAACCCTAAACCCCCCTCTCCCCCTCCCCAAAGGCCTGGGCGAACAGCCAGGTTTTACAAGCCCGCCAGAATGTTAAAAGGCTCAGGACCAGGCGAGCTTCCTCCAGGAGGGAATTCCAAAGACATGGCCCGGCCACCGAGAATGCCCTCTCCGTTGTGTCCCCCTGCTTAACATTGTGTCGATGGCCATGATCAAGAGGTCATAAAGTGATCGGACTGGAAACTAGGGGTGGAAGCAAATGGATGACTCTCCTTTACGACCAGTTGTGCACTTCTCTGAAGCAACCAAAGCGGTCCACTACCAGAAACAGAATGCTGGGCTCGATAGTTCATTGCTCTGACCCAGTGGGTAATGGCAGCTCTCCAGCCAACAGCAGCTGCCTCTCCCCAGGCACCAAACAATCATGCCCACAGTCGAAGAGCTGTTCCTACACATGGCCTGTGTAGGGTGGGGAGCTCAACCAACGTGCAGGCAGGCGCCTCCCACCACCACCACACCATGACAAACAGCCACGGCAGCCAATGACAGGCAGCCATGACAGTCCTCAACTCATGGCAGGTAAGGTGGTGCAGAACCAATGTGCTGGACCATGTCAGCAGCCCCTGGCCCGGGCTGTGACCTCCAAGTTTTCCAAGGACGCCGGCCAGTTAGCTGCCTAACCACCCCAGGGCAGTCCCAGGCTAACATCTGGCAGCGCGTGAACACATGTGCCAGCAGATCCTCGGCCACAGCAGGTCAGTGTCATGTTTTTACCGAGTGTCCGTTCTTATGATAGAAGTGCATCCCTAGGACAGGGACCCGTGTTCACTGAATCCCCCCCACCCCCATTGCCCTTATACCCATTCCAGAATGGGGCAGAAAACAGCTTAAGCAAAACCCACTTTGGCAGAAGTCTCCAAATGGCAAGCCTTCTTGAGACGTCTTTGGAAAAGATTTATGTAACCACCAATTCCAATTTGCAAGCCTCTCTTATTTCAAATATCTACTGCGACGGTTTGGCAGTTGCAAGGAGTAGATTCCTAATTAAAGTTTACAAATGTATACAAAGCTGAGCTTGTTGAAAAATTGCCATTGGAGCATGCAATATTAATATTCTTGCAGAATTGTTTTCCCCCTTCCCTCAAATGCAGTCTAGAGGCCAAGAGCGTGGTTACCATGTTGGTCCCAAATGTAAGAGATGGAGACAGAATAGTTCAGATGAGTTGCTTTATTGATAACCGTATGCAAGCTTTTGGGTCACACCTCAGGCATGTTCACACACCCTGGGTGGCCCAAAAGTTTGCACACAGTTATCCATAAAAAGATCTGAACTACTTTGTCTCCATCTTTTTTTCCCAAATGGAAATTTTGTCAAACCTTTTCCCAACCAACTTGAATTCACAATCATAGGAATTTCTCTCCTGCTCGAATAGAACCAGATTCTCTTGATCTAGAGGATGCAGCCTTAGCCCAAGTCATTTGTATCACAGATAAATGAAGGATCAAACCCCTTATCAGGTTGTTTTTTTTTAAGAGAGATAAATATACCTCCACTTGTGTATCATCCCATTCATCTAAACGGACCGATTTCACTTTGCTGATGTGTGGGATATTGCGATGGAGTCCTGAACAATTTAGACAGATAAACACTCCAAGTGTATGAGATGCCCAGTCTGGATCTGAAAGACAAAAGAGAAAAGAAAGAATGACAGCTTAATGACATACTAAATTTAGTAAAGAGAAAGAGCGGGGGAGAGAGAGAGAGAATGGAAGGCCAAGGGTGTTTTTAGACAAGCAGCGCCCCACCAAATCACCCACCCATCATGCATGTTGTAGCGCTGCATTAGCGCCCTCTGCAGCCCTACAACACATGATGGATGGGTAATGGGTGGGGAGGTGCTTGTCTAAGAACACCCCAAGGTCTCCAGGGCTTGAAAGATGGGGGCTAATTTTGAAGATGTATGTGTAAACACACATGCCTCTCATTTACATTTGACATTACCATGGTGGGGGATGCAAAGGGATGGTTCTTGTGTGTCCGTGGAGGCCCCCTTTGCACACGCACCACCTAGCACTATGCAAATGCACACACAGTTGTGCACTTTAAGGTCCAGCGCCTCAGTTTCCCAGCCCTTGTTCACAAAGTGCTATAGGGCTGAAGCACTGCACAAAACGAGGACAATTATACACCATATAGCACACTATTACCCTAGAAAGCACTAAAAAGGCCAAAGACATCATTAGACTTATTAAGACAAAACATCTGAACCAGCTGGGTTTAGGGGTACCACCTCCCTCTGATCTTCCACAGCAGGGGTGGAACTTCATTGAAAGGGGCAGAGCAAAGAGGCCGTTATGCCCGTTTCTGATGCAACCCTGCCCCTTACAGAGGGTGTTAAACATGACAGTGGCCCATGGAGGCCCAGAAGACACTTGCCCATTTGTTAGTGCCCCGGCAGATGTTTGCCCGAGATTGCTCCCGGGCATGTCGGCGACTCAGGCTGCTGTCTGCCCAACTGGGCCACAACATTTGTTATGGCCCACTAGGACATGGCCCAAATTAGGTCCACCATAGCAGTCGTCACTGGCCGCCCATCATGGCGGGGAGCTGAGCACAGCACAAGACAGGGACAGGTGGCCATACATACGTGTAGCTCCCCAGCCTCCCTGGTGGCCCGGTCACCAAGACGTTTGTTTTTGCCAACAGACCCAGTTGGGACGGTGTTGCCGGTTTGTTCCCAACCCGGGTCGCATGGCGATGTCAGAACTCCACTATCATGTCTATTAACACCCAGAGTGTCATGATGTGCCAGAGGGGCAGGGCCATGAAGACCCTAGGGCCAGCCCCCTTTCAGACATGCCACCTTCCCCGGAACCCTAACCAGGTCTGATTTTTTATGTAACAATGCTACACTGTTTGCGTAACTGGCCTCTCAGCTGACACTGAACCACCCAGAGCTTTTAATTTAATCCCATGCTCCCTGCATTCCAGTTACCTGCTATCACCACAAAAAGAGGTCACCTTGTACTTGTGAAATGTAAGGTTAAAACAAGAAAGCGGCGGCTAGGAGAGGGGAACGTTAGGCATTGGAGTAAGTGGCATACACCATATCTTGCACTGCACTACACCACTGAATAAAAGCTATTCAAATAAAACTGAACACCACCACAAGGATCAGCGTTTGAATGCTCAGCAATAAGTGTCAGCGCTTGCTATTCCATCAGGCTGAACCCAAGAAGAGCAAGCTTCATTGCAAATTACCAAGTCAGTCACAAAGACATTATGCAAACGGACGCACTGCCACCAAGTCTTGGAGGCTGAGCCTCATCCTGGCAAGTGCTGTCTCAGATCAGTTGAATATCTTTAATTCCACTCAAGTCAACAGGAGCAGAGAGGTGCTCAGCCGCTCCCAGCATCAGGCCATTAATGAACACAAGGAGCTTTTGTGTGTGTGAAAATGTCAGAATTTGTTGATTCTCAGTAATTATGCTGAACGTTTACTCTACACAGAACAGCAATTATTTATAAGAGGCATGGGAATATTGTTCTTCTCCTCATGCATATTTAATGCCCCACATCTATTGCGAGGAGAGCAGCTGAACTGGAGGCGTTCGCTTAGGAGGGGTTAGTTGAGAGGATGCAACTCAAGTTCCTCTAGGAAATCTAAAGTTTTCCCACGTGAGCATGGAGGAGCCTTTGGAGCCCCATTACCGGAGCACACATTAAAGGAGAAAACCACAAACACATTCCCTGCTGCACCCAGGAGGGAGGAAAACTTGGGTATCAGTTTCCACATTCTGATTTTTAGGCCAGTTTTCTATGAAAAGAAGGTTTATGTATTTTACAATCACCTCAAGGTTTATGCATTTTACAATCACCCCAAGTGTGTGTTTTGACATGTTCCCACGTATAGCTAAATCAGTTTATTAAGTCCTTACCTCACTTGTACCTCAGTATCATTCACACGTCAAGCAATGGTATTCAGGAGTAGGTAGTGAGAGGTGAAGTATGTACTCTGGAAAAAAGTATCAGGATCCGATACTTCCCTTCACTTTCTAAACCAAAATGCCTTGTAATGTGAACCCTTTCCATATTTCAAGAACACGATCTACAAATCACTCCCAGGCTGCAGCATGAAACATCCCTTCTACCGAGAACGCTATGGAATTCTCCCCAGAATGCTTTGTGTGCAAGGCGTGAAGGGATAGGTGTCATCGTGTGCACTTCCATGACATGGCCACTAGGGGCAGATGGCAGAACTAAATCAGTTTAGAAAGTAGTAAAGTACAGTGTGAAACAATAGTGAAGTGAATTGTTAAAACCCATGTAATTGCTCCAGCTTTGATAAAGCGATTTTGTTTTGTATGTGTGCAAGTGCCCTTTATACCCCCACCTTAATAACTCTGAATCTTGCAGGCCGATTTCAACCAAATTCAGTCGAGGAACAGAAAATTTACTCAAATTTCTACTCCAAGTCTCAGGGCAGCTCAGAATGTCCAGAAGGGAGACAGGGACCCAAACAATTTATAACAGTAGGTGCTCTTGGAGGGGAAGATATGGCCCCTTCTGTAGCTGAAATACCCACTGGTTTATACTGAGTGCCTCACATACAACTTTTAAGAAACCAGACTTCATTAGTTCAGGTCTTTGTTGCACCAAGCGATTTGTTTTTAGGTGACAAGTTTTGCAGGTTCCATCTACATCATTTTACGCCATAGTTTCAGTCGTAAAGCTACACAGGAGGAAGGACTCTTTCCAAAAGGGCTCCGGGCATGCAGTGTTGTCTTGGACACGAGAATCCTGCTACTAGAAGAACAAGGTTCCCTTCATCTTATGGGGCCTACTACCTTAGGAGGTATTGCAAATTCTTCAAACTATGGTCGGATGAGATTAGGACTGAAACAGAGGTCCCATTCTGCATTCAAAAATTGTTTGTGTTTTCAGGTGCATCATAGAACAATCTTTGTTGGGTACACAATATTCATTTCGGTCATCTTAGCATTTTGGTCCTCCATTCAGTATTGCTGCACACCAAATAGCTACGCAATGGCATTACTGCACTCTTGTTGTTAGCGCAATAGCCAGTTTATTGGTTCCATTTAGCACAAAACAGTTTCTTAAACTTCATAAAGACCAAAATAATTGGACTGGCCCAACCAAAGTGACCAAGATAACCAAACCGAATAAATCAAACCAAAGTACTGAAACCGACAGAAAGCAAGCATTCATTTTGGCAAAAGAAGAGGGAAACAAATGCTACTTTCAGTCCTAGCTGGGATAAAGTCCAAGAGATGCCAAACCAGAATATCATCAATTCCCAAGGGATGTCTTCTACTACTAATCAATCACTACTACAGTGCTACTAGGCGTAAGCAGTGCTTTGCGGTCACAGATTTTTCAGAGACAGGTCCCTGCCCAGTGGGGCTTGCAATCTAAGATGGACACGGGTGAGGGGAACACAGGGAAAGACAGACACACACATTCCGATTTTAACAGATGGGGAACCGAAGCTGAGACTAGTCCAAGGCCACCCGTCCAAGTCCAGCACCACCACACTGGCTCTCTAGGCTGAGAGGTTGTGACTTGCCCTAAGCCACCCACTGAGTTCATAGCATCAAAAGGCATTCAACACCCAAATCCCACCACTAGCTGGATTTGTTCCTTTACACTGGTTTTATGTAATGATCACTACTTAGATGGAGTTGCTCATATTGGCACCAGGAGAAGGGAGCCCAATGAGTTTCCATCACTGATGGGTAGCCCACGTTGCCGTCAAGAAATTATTTGAACCACTATCATGGCTGCACCTTTCAGTTATTTTTATACCTAGATGTGGATGCTGATCAGAATTAGGTTACACGTCCTCCGAGATAGTGTCCCTCTAATGTGTTCAGGTCACAGAGAGACCGAGTCTGCTACCGGCTCAAGCTAGGACAACCACTCTTTTACACTGCATGCCACAAGATCCAGAGGCCTCCACTAGAGTACCCATTGTGTCAGCCAAGAGTCAAGTCATCTCTCACAGGTGTATTTGCACCCTAATTCTTCACAGTCCTGTATCTTCAGCCATCAGGAGCACAAATTATGCTGGTATCATCAATCAGTGTCTGTTCTAAAGTACTTTCTGGATTCAGTGTACTTCACACATGCGGTAGGGCGACCTTAGGCCACAGAGTTGGTCACGATCAGCATCCCAAGGAGCCACAATGTTCCAACCCCTTTCCACCACCCCAAGTGTAGGTTTCTTTACAATGCAACAGTCCAGACATCACAAGAGCCAAAACACACAGTCCAAAACTTCTCACTAGGATACTGCAGCAAAACCAGTCCTCTCCCCCAACAGACTCTCCTCAGGCAGTATCTTGGCCAGCTCCCATACTGCCAAATTCCTTCCCAGTCCCAATCAAATTCAGACTGACCTTACTATAGAGCCTCCTGCACTTATATCCCCAGGAGGGCAGGGCCTGTGGAAGCAACCAACTCCCTTAAAGGAAAAGCCTCTCTCAGCTACTCAGGAGGGCTGCAGCTTCACCGGGGGGGGAAGCTCATCTTCTGTCAGGGCAGGTCACTGTGAGCACATTACACCAGCCACCCCCACCCCCTGGCATCCGCGCTGGCTACCAACAGCTTTCCAGGCACAATTTAAGGTGCTGGTTTTGTCTTACAAGACCCTCAACGGCTTGGGCCCCACATATATTCCCTCACGTCTTGTCATGGCCTCCAAGGTCAGCCAGGAGGCCAGCCCTCTTGCAGGTACCATCTGCCCTTATTGTTTTTACAGCAAGAGCATGCAGAGAGGCGTTCTCAGCGGCTACCCCACGATTATGGGAATCCTTCCCATTGGAGGCTCATCTAAGTCTAAGCCTGTTCCTCTTCCGGAAATGATGCAAGATCTTTCTGTTTGGCCAGGTATTTGGCAGACGGGATAGGGGGTTAAAGAGATTTTTTAAATGTTTTTATTGATTGTAAGCTGCCCTGAGCCTTAACAGGAAGTGGCATATAAATAAATAAATAAATAAATAGCAGGGCCCAGGGCAGTCACCCACAGCTGCCCTGTACAGTCAACACAGAGAAAAGCCTTCTCAGTGGCATAGTCAAAGCATGCAGGAAATGCTTTGCTAACTGGCTGTCTTTTCCAAATGTATGAACAGAATCAAATTGACAAAACTCAAGAGAAGGCGTGCGTGTTTAACAACGAGGAGAAGCTATTTTCGACAATAGCCCTACACTGGCAATTTGGTCCCAGTCTCCGCGACGCAATTTCACAACGTTCTTGCTTCTGGTTTTCCCAGAGTAATGAGGCCAGAGAACAGCGCCCGTAACAGCGGGATTTCTAGGCACGCGCACCTCGGCCTGGATGAATTTTGATCAGGAGAGATTAAGCATCATTTGTCTCCTTACAGAACAATGTTATCTTTTTTAAAAAAAAAAATACAGGAGTATTTAAGGGAGGTGGAGTTTTTTAAAATGTTTTTGTGCTGCTTCTACAGCACAAAAACATTGTGGAAAAATCCTTCTGGAAAAATCCACCTGGCTCCATCAAAATGCTTTATAGCAATTGAAGAGGTTGCATTTTTACATCAGCCCCAAGATTTTCACCCCGACAGAGATGAAATGTGGGACACAAAGAAAAAGAAAGGCACCAAAAAGGACAAAAGCCACTGTCATAAGGTCTATTTTTCCCCCTATGTAAGGCTACCCTACATTGTTCATCCAGGGCAAGCCACAAGGACTCTCACCCCATTTCCAGGCTGGGCCTGCTCCTACAGAGCACTGTGATGTCACAAGGGCAGAATGACATCAGGAAGGGAGTGCGGGCGTGGCATCCAACATGGCCTGCCCTCTGTGGAACACCATAACATCACGATACTCCATAAGAGGCAAGATTACATCTGAAAGATGCACGACAGCCACTTTGCCTCGCCTCCTATGTCATGAATCCATCCCCCATCCTTGAGGGCATACTCTTCACTCCCTTCCCCTAAGCTCACTCTTTCAATGCTTGAAGGTAGAAACTGGATTTATCGACCAATACATGTGAAAAGGATCTAGGGGTTGTAGTTGATCACAAACTGATGAGTCAGCAGTGTGATGCAGCTGCTAAAAAGGCTAACACCATTTTAGGATGCATTAACAGAAACTTAGTGTCCAATTCACAACCACCAATAGTCCCACTCTATTCAGCGCTGGTCACACCTCATCTTAAAATGCAGCACCCAGAACCGAACACAGAAAGATATTGAGAAATTGTAAGGGGTTTAGAGGAGGGTAACAAAGATGGTCAGGGGTCTTGAAACCAAGTCCCATGTGGAAAGGTTGAAGGAGCAGGGTATGTTTAGCTTAGAGAAGAGAAGGCGAAGGGTGTTTTAAATGAGACGCATCCACACATCCAATTGCTCGTGTGACGGCGGTGCATGTGGAAGTGCGCTCCTATGACCTATGCACCAGCCAATTACAGCCACATACAGAGCACTCCCAAAACATCCAGAGTGCCCCATGCAGGGCAAGGCAATAGTGCACGTGGGGATCGGCGCCCACACATCCCCCACTTATGTGAACCGGAGCTCCCACCCACACCAGCAGACAGGTCCACAGCCCAGCCACCTCCCCAGTCTCGCCCACAGCCCTGCCAGGAACTCCCTAGAGCACTCTTCAAAGGACATGCATGCAAAACACAAGACCACATTCAATCAAAAGCACAACAAAATCCCTCTCGATGCACGAGAGAAGAGCCAACGCAGCTCAGATAGCAGCTTCCTGCACATCCCACCCAGTAATAGGTGTCTGTTGTAGCCCAGACTGACAGCAGCTGCAGAACCAGCTCCTGGGCAGGAGGGGTTATGGGCTTCAAGTTTCCATGCTGTCCCCGGCTGTGTGTCATGGCAGAGGGAGCAGGAATTACTTTTTATTTATTCATTAGCATTTTTATGCTGCCCCCTCATGCCCACGGCATCTCGGGGCGGCTAACAATACGATAAAACAGTAAAATACATTAAAAACCAACATCACTTTTAAAAAAAAATGTAAAACCCCAACCCTAACCCTACCCTCCAATTCCCCACCCCACCAATCTCCCCCATTTACCCCTCCCTTCCCCCTTCCCTCCAAAGGCCTGGGCGAACAGCCAAGTCTTGCATGCCCGCCGAAAGGCGAGCAAACCCAGGGCCAGGCAGGGCTTCCTTCAGAAGGGAGTTCCACAACCATGGCCCGACCACCGAGAACGCCCTCTCCATGGTGGCCCCCCGCCTTACACGGGGGACCTCCAGATAGGTACCCCCAGTGGATCGGAGGGTCTGTCCTGAGTCACGGAAGGCGATGCGGTCCCCGATATAAGAGGGACTGAGACCGTATAGGGCTTTGTATACCGATACGAGCACCTTGAACTTGGCTCGGTGCGCTATAGGCAGCCAGTGCAGAGAGCGGAGCACTGGTGTAATGTGCTCACGGCGACCTATTCCCATAAGGAGATGGGCCGCCGCATTCTGCACCAGCTGCAGCCTCCAAACCAATATCAAGGGAAGCCCCACGTAGAGCGCGTTGCAGTAGTCAAGCCTCGAGGTAACAAAGGCATGGATGAGAGTGGCCAGGTCGGGTCTGGAGATGTATAGGCGCAGCCTCCGCACCAGACACAGCTGGCGGAAGGCGACTTTAGCCACCGCCTCCACCTGCCGATCCAGGCTGAGGTCCGCATCCAAAATCACCCCCAGACTCCGAACCTGCTGGGCAACCGGAGGGCAGACCCCCCCCCCCCCAATAGGAGCAGCCGACACCTCCTTCGCCCTCCCCACTACCATCACCTCCGTCTTATCTGGGTTCAGCTTCAGTCTGCTCTGCCTCATCCAATCCACCATGGCCTCCAAACACTGGGAAAGTATCGAGACGGCAGGACCTGGGTCTGTTGAAAAAGCGAGGTACAGCTGTGTGTCATCAGCGTATTGGTAACAACGCACCCCGAACCATCTCACGATCTCCCCCAGGGGCTGCATATACACATTAAGTAACAGTGGAGACAGAATGGAACCCGGCGGAACGCCACAGGTCAAGGCCCGAGGGCATGATGTTTCAGCTCCCAGCACCACCCGCTGGCTTCTATCCGAGAGGAATGAGCGGAACCATCCAAGAACAGTCCCATCCAGACCCCCCAGATCTCACAGCCGTCTCAACAGCAGCCCATGGTCCACGGTATCAAAAACGGCCGAGAGATCTAGCAGGACCAGAAGTGTCAACCGTCATGCATCCATCTCCCGGCGGAGATCGTCGGCCAAAGCCACCAACGCTGTCTCGGTACCATAGCCGGGGCGGAACCCAGACTGAAAAGGGTCAAGGAAACCGATGCTATCAAGATGCCGCTGGAGCTGCAGCGCCACTGCCCATTCAATAACCTTCCCGAAAAAAGGGAAGGTTAGAGACAGGGCGGTAGCTGGAGAGCGCATCCACATCTAAAGATGGCTTCTTCGGCAGGGGACGCACCACAGCCTGCTTAAGGCTGGGCGCCAAGCTACCCTGCCAAAGGGACGCATTAACCACTCTCGCCAGCACCATCCCTAACGTATTCCCAGAGACTTTCACCAACCAGGACAGGCACAGATTGAGTTGACAACTGGTGGCCCTAACAGACCCCAGGACATCCGCCACATCGGCTGGCGTCACTTCCTGAAACTCAACCCAAGAAGATGGACCAGACGGGGGCTGCGCAACCTCACGCACTGCCTTCAATCCGGTGTCGAAGTCGCTCTGGATCTGAGCAATCTTGTCTGCAAAGTAGGTGACAAATTGCTCACAGCGGGCCTGGGACAAGTCCCCATCCAGGCGCAGGGAGGCCGGGCTAACCAGCCCTCGAACCACCCGAAATAGCTCTGCCGGGCGTGACTTCACAGACGCTATGAGGGCAGCAAAGAATTCCTTCTTTGCTGTCCTCAAAGCCTCAACATAGGACCTCAAATGGGCCCTATGGAGAAGACGGTCAGAGTCAGATCGAGTCCGACGCCAGCATCACTCTAGCCTCCTACCTACCTGCTTCATACCCCGCAGCCCCGTGGTAACCCACGGGGTCCTGCGGTGACGAAGCGGAGGCAGGGGGCGTTTCAGAGCCACCCTGTCGATAGCCGCCTCCATCAAGGTGTTCCAGAACTGGACCAGCTCATCAACAGCGTGGCCGTCAGGGTCTAGGGATGGGGAATTAGGTTTGGGGTGGGAAGGGAAACGACTGCCCGTATGCATTGTTTGCACAGCCGGTCTGTGGTGGAGGGAGTGCATGGAGTCTGTCCAAGTGGATGCGATGGACAGCCAGGGATCTGCCTGTTAGAATGTCTCCCCACTCACTACATGCATGGGCGCCCCACAGACACCCCCCTCCAGCCTTGTTCATTTAAAAACACCCTAAGAGGAGACACAGAACAGGGCGTTCTCGCTGGTCGCACTCCCGGTGGGGGCCTGTCTGGCCCCGGACCTCCCGGCCTTCCGTAGGAACTGTAACACCTGGCTGTTCCGTCAGGCATTTGGAGAGGGAGAGGGGTAAGGGTGGCTGGAGTGGGGTTTTCCGCTGTTTATTATGTTTTTAATTGTTTTATATTATATTTATATTGTTTTATTGTTGTTAGCCGCTCTGGGCTGCCTGTGGCGGGAAGAGCGGGGTATAAATTTTGTTAAATAAAAATAAAATAAATAAATAATACTGGTCTTCAAGGGTCTGAAGGGCTGTCACACAGATGATGGCAAAGACTTGTTCTCTGTTGCCCCTGAGGGCAGGACTAGAACCAATGGGCTCAAATTACGAGAAAGCAGATTTCAGTTAAACATTAGGAAGAACTTCCTACGGGTAAGAGCTGTTTGACAGTGGAACAAATTGCCTAGGGGGGCGGTGGGCTCTCCTTCGCTGGAGGTTTTCAGACAGAGGCTGGACGGCCGTCTGTCGGGGATGCTGCAGCTGCAGGTTTCCTGCACTGAGTAGGAGGGTTGGACTAGATGACCTCTGAGTCCCCTTCCAACTCTATGATTCTATAAGAGAATGTGAAATGGGACCAATAAAGAGCTGTGGACTGGATCTGGCCCACAGGCCAGAGGTTCCCCACTCTGCACAATCTTGATTGGGTGCAGTCCCATAGACAGGACCAGAGAAGAGATGAGAAGCAGTTGGAACAAAAAGGTTTTAACACTTAGCTGTGGTTTGCAACACTGATGAAACCCAGACATTTCGGTTATGCTGCCACACAGCTAAACCATAGCAATGTGCACAATAGCAACGGAGACGACTGAAAAGACAGGTTTCATTTCACAAACTTCTGCTGACTCTAGACCCTTTCAAAGCCATGAACACACACACAGCAGTTGGCTCTTTAAATCTACTAATCTTGATTGAAGATTACCGCTTGCCCTCCTGTTTCAGCATTCATCTAATGCGGTTCTGGCAACTAGTTTTATCAGCAGCATCATAACCACAACTGTTACCAAGATTCTCCCTTTAGTAAACAGCAGTAAAACATACAAGCATTCTCCCACATCCAGCCAGACTGCTGTAGTCCATTAAGCTCAACCAACAAGGCAGCAAGAGGACACAGATCAAGGGGAATATTAAAAAGAAAACACCACTGCCACAAATGCAATAAGCCACTGATCTTTAAATATCATTGCTACAGTAAAACATGCCAGTTTGAGATTATTTCCACTGCAAGACATTACAGGTAACTGTGGGTGCTTATTGGCAGACCTTATCTTCTCTTATTACACCTTTTTTATAATTGAAACCCAGGAGCCAGTTACTCAGATGGCATTTGAATACTTTATCTTTAAAGTTTAGAAGAAGGAGGCTAGGCCAAACCAAATATCGGAGAAGGTTCCAAACCGAAACCAAATGTAGGGCAGGAAACCTCTTGCCCAGGGGCCAAATGTGGTCCCCAGCAAGTTTTTACGTGGCTGCTTTCCAGTTCCTAGATGTGGGCCCTGGATCCATTTTCCTACTTCTTTCCAACCACTGGAAAACTGAGCAAAGATGAGGCATGCACACAAGGATAGGGGACAGATCTAGGACACAAATCCCTTAAGCACCCCCAACTCCAATTTGTATATGGCTCTCTGAGCTTGTACTAAATTTTCAAAGCGACCCCTGGGATGGAAAAGGTTCCCCACCCTTGCTGTAAGGGCTATGCACATCTGGATTCAGAACCAAATCTTACCTCTAGAATGGGCCAACCAAAAAAACAAAAAAACGCACATCAAGCCCTGCGAGCAAGTGTGCAATTTTGCACAGCAAGAAAAACAATGACACTTATACAAGTGTACAAGGGGAGAAAAGAGGGGTGCAGTTTTGTTTACCTCAAAACATCCCCCCCCAAAAAAATCAGCTCCCCTCCCTCACCAAAGGGTCACAAGACTAGCCTAAAAGCCATTTTGAAGAGGAGGGGGAGGAAAGGTAGGATTATTTTATTTGTTTTGTCATTTGGTTGCTGAGCAGTTAGGATGCATGGCAGACTCGTTTCCAACCTTTCCTCTACAAGTATTGGGGGGGGGGGGGAGAGAGAGGAGAAATGTACATTTTAAAACTCAATGAAAGAAAGCCAGGACTCTTAGAATTTCAGGATCTGGGACTTTGAGAATCAACATCAAGTATTGCTCAATTCAGGATAAAACAGAGAACAGTCACCACTACAGGAGAAGGGGGGAGAAAGAGGAGGCAAGATTAGGATACCAAAAGGTAAACAACTGACCAATAGCCAGGATCTGAACCTAAGAATTTTAGAAGCAAAACTGAGAGGCAAAGTAGCTCAAATGATCTCTTTTACTGAGCCATGGCAAGCACACAGGCTGCATCCCTTCCACAGGCATGCAGCGTAGTAAGTCAGTCATTTGCTCAGTGTATATATTTCTGACTGGGTATGCTTACATGCCTGAGGAAGGGCCCGTATGGCCCAAAAGCTTGCACAGTCTCACCAATGAAACTTGGTCTAATTAGAAAGATCATTTGAACTCCTTTGTCTCCATCTCTTACATTTGGCAACAAACAGTAACCACACTCTAACAGAGAAATGATGAGCCTCTGCTACATGAGCAGAAGGACTAAGGCAGGGGTGAGGAACCTTACCCTCCTAGGGACCACTGTGACAAATGAGTATAAGGTACAAGGGCCACATACAAGTTGGGGGTGGACGTGCACTCAGGAAGAGGGTCCAGATCATGGATCTGCGCCATTGATCTGTCCCCACTAACCTTGTGTGCATGCCCTAATCTCCGCTCCGTTGCCCTCAGCTCAGTCTTTCAGCACTTGCCTTGGAGGGTAGGAACCGGATCCAGAGGACAGATCCAAGAACCGGATAGGGACCAAATAAAAAAAAAATAGCCATAGGCTGCATTTGGCCCCCAGGCCTGAGCTTCACCATGACTAAGGATGCTTTCAGACATGCAGCAAAGTGTACGCAACAACTCACTCAATGCAGAACGCACCCAAACTAGTAGAGTCTGGTTTCCTAAAAGGGAACAGGAAATTGTGCATGTGTTCCACGCAAGTGGGATTTCTGGACTTAAAAAGGAGCCTTATCTCCCCTCCAGGTGATCCTATTGTCGTGGATTTTTGGATCCTACTTACCTTTCAGCCTTCTATCCCACCACCAAATTCTGCTGAAGTTAGTATTCACACACACCCCTTTTTTCTAAAGGAAACCAAGCAAAAATGATACTTAAGAGCCTAGGTTCCAAGGAATGTCTCTGACAGCTAGGTGCCTAGATGTTGTTTTTGCCTTTGAAAAATATCCTCTCCTAAATCCTTTAGCAAGAACAAACAGCAGACTCAAAAGCCTCTAATGTCCACCTGCTCGCAGAGTCCTGCATGGGCTACTCATTCATCCCAAAGTCATGTTACCAACAAGAACCTGCTTTTGTTCAAGAGAGAGAGAGAAAAATAAATCTTTTATAGCAACCAGTCTGAATACAGACGCAAGACTAACGCCTCTTGGGGACCTTGTTTGATGGCAGTAATCCTGCAATGTGCATCTTCCAGTCAACACAGATGACTCAGTTGTGTCTGGGTGAACAATAGAGCTGGCATGTTGGCATGCCTGCAAAAATAAGCCAACGGTGGTTTGAACTAATATCCTAGTTAAAGGAGACCTGCAGTGGTTCAATAGGAGAGGATTGTTCAGAGGATTTCAGTAAAGTTTATAGTCAAATGTTTGGGAGCTTTTTGCACTGACCAGGTCAAAAGAATTCTTGTGGGATTTTAAAAAAGCAAAAAAAAACCACAAACACACATGCAAAAGTCATCTCAGGGACTGTATTTTATTAAGTTAAGTTTAACTGTTTGCCTTGGCAAAACAAGGAGGAAGTTGGACATGGGAGCAAGGAAAACATCCTTTCCCATGTCCCAGGTTGGGGGGAAATTAAGGAATACACACATTTGAATCCCTCGGCTGACTAGGATTCCTAAAAACCTCGTCCTTCCTTGAACCAATCCCCTGCTGTGCCAGGTTAGGAGATGCTCTCTCATTTTTTAACCAAGCTTGCAGAGAGGTGGCAACGTGGGGATTAGAACCCAGGATTCTTAGCTTGCCTGCCCCAAAGTTCAGCTACCCACCAACATTTTTATTAGGCAATATGTAAACTCCTTCTCTAGTAAGTGAATTAAAAAGCACAGGCAGCTATTGCTTCTGTAACTCCGGTGGTGAGTCCGCAACAAACTGTTGTGATTAGAGGCCAGAGGCCAGGCTCTGCCCTGGGGATGGGAACCTCGGGAGACTGAGACGGGTACATTCAAGTAGTTGCAGGTGCTTAGCTTGTGGGAATCCTAAAGGATATGGAAACAGGTAAATGAATGGCCTATGGGGGGTGAGGAGTCATGGGGCCAAATGCGACCCATGGCTATTTTTTACATGGTCCCTTCCTGGTTCCCAGATATGGCCCTTGAATCCTACCCCCAAGCACTGAAAGGCTTTGCTCAGGATAACAGAGTAGAGAGGAGGGCAGGCACACAAAGGCCCTTTTCACACAGACACTCTAACACTGCTAAAATGGGTGGTACATTTTATTATACATGTTTCAGGTGTGCTCTATGGGTGCCCCGCAACATGTAATATTATTATCATCATTATAAGCATTTATATAGCAGCAGTGATGTACCTAGCGCTTTACAAAGAATAAGATAGGATATAAGATAAGATATAAATGTAACACCCATTTTATCAGTGTTAGAGTGTCTGGGTGAAAAGGGCCAAGGATAGGGGACAGATCAGATCCACGGCACGGATCCATGATCAGGCCCCACCTTTTTCTGAGCACACCCTTTAAGCACACCCCACCCCTAACTTCTATGCAGCCCTCAGAGCTTCCCCTAGAAGGGAAAAGGTTCCCCATCCGCGAGCTAGGAAAAGCCTGATGGAGGAAGTTTCAGGCACAGGAGGGACAACAGCGGTTAAAGGAGCAGGAGAGGGTTAGAACTTTGGGAGGAAGAAAAATATATATATATCTTTAGGTCAGGATTTGAGTCTGGCTGATGGAAGAAGAGATTTATATAGAGCCAGCAATGTACCTGGCGCTTTACGAAGTAATGGAATAGACACAAGGGCTTACAATCTGAGACACTTGGGGGTGGGGGCAAAGGAAAGGGAACAGAGGGAGCGTTCACGAAGATGCGAGGTCTCAGGTGTATGTGCTTGGCTACATCATGTGCCCCTCTCCCTCGTCCAGCCTAGACTGCAAGCCGCCCCTCGGGGAAGGATCTGTCTCTAATTCACAACTGTTCTGTGCCAGGCACATTGCTGGCACTATATAAAGGAGCAAGGGAAAGCCTGGCTGAAGAAGTGGGAGGAGGGGTTTTACGAGGGATCTGAAGGTTGTAAGGGAAGGGCGGAGCACGTGCGTTCAGGGAGGCAGTTCCAACCCTAGGGGACAGCACCGGAGAAGAGGCTCCGGGGCTGGTGGGAGAGGAAAAAGCAGAGTTCCCAGGTGGGAACGTAGGGCGTAGCAAGGCTGTGGTGAGCCTGGACTCGTGTCCCAATCATGGCCACCCCGCCATGACCAAAAGGCTCCCGGAGTCATGAGGAGGAAGGACCTCCAAGGGCAGAGAGGCAGGGATCCCCATGAAAGTTCCCAGCAGGCCCTCTGGAGCAGCAGCCATCTTGCCACAAATGGGGGTGGGGGCAGCACTTCACCTCCCCACCGTTAACCACTCTTTTTTGGCAGTCTTTTGCAAGTGTCCAAAGTGTAACTGGGAAGTTTTCAGAGTGGGTGACGGACAGAGCGCTGCCTCTGCTCCCTCTTCTGCCCGGTCGGAAGATTTCCTAGCAGTACTCAGGCCACTTGTAGAGCCCCCTCACGCCCAGAGTCCAGGCTCTATGGTAGCTATGCCCCATAGCGGAAAAGGAGGGCAGAAAGGTAGGGAGGTGCGAGGTCATGAAGAGTCTTGAAGGTGAAGTCAACGAGACTGTGCTGGATGCAATGGGCTCCCCTGGCTTTAGAATCCCACAGCTACACAACGTTTCCTTACTTTGATCTGGCTAACCTACCTACCCCAGCCCCACTCCAACCACATTTGTAATTTTGCCTTTGGCTTCCTGGTAATGGATCCACCAGCATCTCTTCCTACCGAAAAATCAACATCAAATGATGTTGAGCCAACAGGAATGTTGTAATATAACAAACCCTGTATCCAAAAAAGAAACAGGCAAGATCTTGCTGTGTCATTTAATAGCCATCCACTTGGTGGTGTGGGAAGAGAGACAGCACAGGACGAATAACAGATTTTAAAAAAGGTCTTGCGATTGCATTAAAGACAAAAAAAAAAATAATTCACACACATGGACAATTCATTTTGCTTCTGCTCCATTCAGAACTACAGCGCCATTGCCCAGGAGCCTGCCAGAACCTACGAGCCCATCAGCGACTGAATCCGACAGTTTGTTACAAAGAGTCAAAAGAACCAGGGCATAAAATTGCAGATAGAACTCCGGGAGCCAAAGGGAAAAAAAAAACATTAGTCGCCAGACTTTACTCTGATATTAAGCCGTTCTTGTCCCACTACACCCCTGAACCAGTCACCAGCCTCAGTTTTCTGGGCGCCAATGGCTCCCAGGCGCCTGCAGATTTCATGCCCTACTCAGGACACTTTTAGAAGTTACACTCTACGCGCGGATTTGAATAATCCGCTTTTAGAAAAGATTCACGGATGGCATTGACACGCCGCCGCCATCGAAAACCACGG
This sequence comes from Sphenodon punctatus, assembly GCA_003113815.1. Lineage (NCBI taxonomy): Eukaryota > Metazoa > Chordata > Lepidosauria > Sphenodontia > Sphenodontidae > Sphenodon > Sphenodon punctatus. The sequence continues at coordinate 5,075,966 of QEPC01010859.1, forward strand.
CTCGCGCATTCTTTTGAAACTGCATTAGTAAAACCCTGATATCGAGGTTTTATCAGCACGGTTTCAAAATAATGCACAAGCCGTGGTTTTCAATGGTGGCGGCACATCTAAACGCCACCCACACAACTTTTCTAAAAGAAGATCATTTAAACCACTAGCAGAGTTTAACATCTAAAAACAGGCTCAGATGTACGTGGACTAAAGCGACATATTAGGGATGCATTAGAGTGTAATGCAGCCCTAATACATCGCTTCAGTCTAATGATTAGACCAAGGGCAAGAAACTTCAGGCCTGGGAGCCAAACATGGCCTGCGGCTAGTGCTTATTTGGTGCCTCGATCTGGCCGCTAGATCCAGTCCCTGCCACAAAACTGTAAAAGGCCACATTCAGGGTAAACAAGCAGAGCTGAGGGCATGCATACAAGGAGAGCGGACAGATCCATGATCTAGACCCCCCCCTCTTCTCGAGTACACTCCTTAAGCATCCCTGCCCCGAACATCTACGTGGCTCTTGGAGCATGCGCCAATTTTCAAAGTAGCCCCAGGGAGCGAAAAGGTTCTCCACCTTTGTATTACACCGAGAGCTGAAACAGGTACTTAGTTTAGTACCCGAGGGTAATACCTGCATTTGCAGGTACCCAGAAACCCAATAAATCAAGGAATTTCCAGTACCAGTTTTTTTATTTTCCGATTACCAATCAGTATATCAGGTTGGAAACCACTCCCAAAATTGGGATGGAAATAAAAACCAGGACCAGGACTTTCCAGAACTGGAAGTCAATAACTAAGCGTGTCGGAAGTCGATAAATCGCTATGGAAGTCAGCATTCTGCGACATCATGTACCCAAAGCTGGTACCGATTGTTACCCGATGTTGTCTGGTCGATTCGGGGACTGGAAATTCATCAGGTATAAATACCCGTTTCTGCGGGTACTAGTTTCAGCTGTAGTTAGACCCTACAGAAAGGGGCCTAAATTCCAGTGATAGATTTTGCATGACAAACAACGTCCCAAATTCCGTTCCATGGTGCAGTGTCACTGAAGACATTTGGCTCCAACTTTAAAAACCATATTTGGAGTTCTTAGCAAGAGACGCTTTTCCACGATGTGGTTTGCTTACTCTCCTGTAGCCGCATCTCACTCACACCATCGTTGAATAACTTCTCCCCGTGCCAGTGGGTGGGCTGTGTGTCATGCTACCATCTCCAGTTAGTCTATTAATCTGAACCACGGCAGCAGACTGCATAAATTCCCTGTCAGCAAAGAAACAGCTTAGGGAGTCCGCACTGCGCTCAGACACAAGCTGTACCCGGCGAGACACCTAAAAAGTGGGTTAATAAGGTTATGCAGCAGCCAGCAGAGGAGAATGGCAGAGCAGAGCTAGAATGAGGCCCTGGCTGAAATACCGAAGCCATTTACTTGGGATCAGTTCCCCTGAAACCCAGGAGTTAGCGGCTTCAGTCATTGCTAGCCAGGTAGCACAAGACAGGAGAGCATCTTTGGAGAAAGTTCAATGCAGTTTCAATGCAGTCTAAACAACAGGACACTTTGCCGTGGGACAGATTGCCCTGGGGAGCAAGGGGCAGTATGAATGTACTGCTCTGGAACAGGTTAACAGCTAATTTATATGGGAGATATAATAAGGAACAATTTCCCCTAGAGCAACTACTGAATTCATCAGCAGCCAGGGTCAGACTTAGGGGCAGGCCCAAGAGGAATGGGCTTAGGGCAGCAGATTCTTAAGGGCAGTGAGAGATGCCCGAGCCTGGGACAGCTACCACACTTCCTCCTCTTGCCGCCGCCACTGCAGTACTAACTTGAACCACGTGGTGCCCACAGCCAGGAGGGAAGCCACCCGGAGAAGCCCCCCGCAAATTCACTCTGCCACCACGGCAGACGCATCAAATGCACACATAACAGTGTTATTTGCTGGTATGGGCTATTACGTGTGCACGCATTGTCACTGCCATCTTTTCTCGCTGGAGCATGCTGGGGAGTGTAGTCCAGCAGCTCCAGAGAGCAAAAATGGTAGCCACAGCGTGCGCACGCACAATAGCCCATACCAGCAGACTGCGCTGTGCGCCTGATGGCTAAGGGAGTGGACGGAGCAGCAGCGCGAGAAGTGCCTAGGGCCAGTAAAATCCTAAGTCTGACCCTGTCAGCAGCACATTCACATATTTGTGAGCCAGTGTAGCTAACGGGATGAAATGTTGGGATTTGGGAGATGGGAATTTGAATCCAGTCTCAGCAATGAGCTTGCTGGTTGGCTTTGGGCAACCCATGATTTCGCAACCTCAGTTCCTGAGCTGTAGAACAGGAATAATGGTGACCTACCTTAGAGGGTTGTTACAAGGGTGAACTAGAGAAGGACTGTAAAGCACTCTAAATATTGAAAGAACTAAAAGAGGGATAATTCACATTGTCCATTGTTGCAGAGCAACATACACTGCTGCAGATGTCCATCAGCTGAAGGCTCCCATCCCAAGAATAAACAGGAATTCGAAACAGTTTCCCACACCTAACCTGATCAATTTCAGTGAGACGTTGTGTATTTAAGTGTTGCTAGGATCAGGATCCAAATACACTCAGAGTAGCCATCTAACCATGGTGGTCATTACCTGTACACGTTCAATAGGGAGGGAGGAAATCAATAGGGTGCAATTAAGGTTTTGGCCATACTTTCTATTAAGGTTCCATTTTATAATAAATAATAATAATATTTTTTATTTTTATATAGCGCCCCCCCCCCCCCATCAAGGCTCTCTGAACACTTCACAAAGAACAAGTTTTAATCCTCACAACAATCTTGCAAGTTAGGTTAAGCTCAGAGAATATTGTGACTGGCCCAAGGGCACCCAGTGAGTTTTTGGGTAAAGTGAGACTAGAACTGGGGGCTCCCCCCCTACCTCCCGGTTTATAAAAGATTAACAATCAATAGATATTTCAATGAAAGATCAACCAACAAGTCGATTTCATCCATCTAATGAGATGCTTAAAGCCATTTCCCATGCAGACTGTCACATGTTTTTAGTCATCACTTATCAATGTCATTTTTTAAAATTGTATTAGCAAATACAAACACACACCACCAAAACTTTATTGTGCAAGTGTGCCAGATTGAACAGGATTCAGCACACCTCAGGGACACATTTTCTACCCAGATTAGAGCGTGGCAGGGTGACAAAGCAAATCCAGAGTAAGGCAGCATTCAGAGATGGAAGGTTACATTTTGCAACTTCTCTAAAAATAAACCCTAAAGGCCAGGATCCACTAACTGCTCCAATGAGGCTACTCCAGAGTAAGCAGTATGTGCATCGTGGCCATAAACTCTGACAGACTTGTCCTTTACCACATGGCTGGTTTTAATTAAAGTCACTATACAGAGTTCTTTCAAAGATAGACCAGAGTCTGTTTCAAGTTACAGGATGGATGAAACAAACCTACTTTCTATTCAATTCTATGAGGCAATCAGCAGATATACAGCATACACCACGAGTGGGGAACCACAGGCCTAGAAGCAAATGCAGCTTGCAGCTAGTTTTTATTTGGCCCCTTTCCAGTTCCTGGATCTGGCTCCCGGATCCAGTTCCCCCCCCCCAGCGCAGGAAGAGTGAGCTCTGGGGCCGGGGTGGGAGCAGAGGCGTGGGTATGGACACAAGGATAGGGCAAAGACCCACTGTCTGGACCCTCCTATTTCTGGGCACATCCCTTAGGCATTCCCCACCCCCAACGTCTCTGCAGCCCTCAGAGCTTGTACTAATTTTCAAAAACTGGCCCCTTGGAGGGAAAAGGTTCCCCACTCCTAGAATATACAGACATGCCAGGGAGACATGTGCATCTTCATCACTCTGCTCAGGAAGGGCTGGATTCCAGGGACCAGAGGACCTCAGCATTCAAAGGACAAGACCAGAGCAGCCTGTCTGGGACTCCCCCATTCTAGCAATGAGCACAGCTAATGTCTCATTACTTACCATCAAGCAAAAAGGGGCAAAGTCCAGCCATTGCCCTCCCAGTCACGGGGTGGGCAGAGGTCACTTGGCAGGAAGTGGTCGTGTTTATTCATGGGGAAGGCTTGGAAACCCTGGCAGCAACGCCAACAAAGGAGGCACCCTCCGCATACAAGAAAGGAGGGAAGGGTTAGCAGGCAGGCACAGAGCACCCACCCCGGGCACAGCCCCAGATCCTGCAGACCTGCCTGCTCTGGGCAGCTATTGTCATCTGGGTGTAAACTGGCTCTGCACTGCAGCGTACACACACCACGCTGGAAACCTCCGAAAGTAGCCGTCTGGGATGACATCAGCATCCACAACTCAGCCAGAGAGAGCGCTCCCCCTCTCTCCTCCCCATCTCCCCTGGCTCCTCAGGGGCCACCCCACCTCTCCCCTGGCCGGGACTTCGGGGTGTCCCTCCTAGGGCTGCCACCCAGGCGCACTTATGAAGAAATACAGGTTACAGGGCCCGCAACATTGTATTTTCCAGGTTCCTTAAGAATTTGCCTAGGTGGCCACCCTAGTCCCCTTCTAGCTGGAGAACCGGGGCTCCCTCAGCCCTTCTACCTCCGCCACCGGGAGGCGGCACTAACCATCCGGCAGAGCTGAGCCGGTCACCGCCGACCCCGCTCCACACCTTCCCCAGCCAGGGCTCCTCTGCTGCGCCGCTCGCTCGGCTGGAAGGAGCCGCACACCCAGCGGGGAGGGCGGACAGCTGAGCGAGCTTCCCCCGGTGCCCTGCCCCTCGGTGGGGCTCCCTCCAGCCAAACTTGGCTGGGACCCACCCCGCCCTGGTGCCCCTGCAGCCGGGGGAAGAGAGGGAACAGGTGCACCCCGGCAGGATCCCGAGCCCGCGGAGAAAGCGGAGCCCAGGCACATCCAGCCTCTCCTCCCCTCCCCCCCGGTCCCGATCCCGATCCCGGTCCCTTACCGGGCGCCGAGCAGTCCGCACACTGAGCGTTGCCGGGTCCCCGGAGCAGCTCCTGCAAAGCCTTCTTGTTCCGCTCCCTCGCCATGGGGCTGGGCTGGGCTGGCTCCCTCCGGGCTTCTCTTCCGACCGCTTCTACAGGAGCTTCATGGGGCAGGGCTGGGCGAGGCTACCGAGAAGCCGGCGGGCGCTTCATCGGCGCCCCGAGGCGGCTAGCACCTGGGGGGCGAGGGGTTGCCTGCTCCCATCTTTCTCCGGCCGCGGCAGGAGCGCTGGGCATGAAGCCGCCTTCACATTCCTCCAGCTGGGGAGAGAAAGCATTCTGCCTGGAAGGAGCCGAGCCGCCCCGCTCAGCCGGGGCCTGCTCCGCCGCGACCCCCAGTGGCGAGCGAGGCGCAGAGCCTGCACTTTGCTGCGGCCACGGGGGGGGCAGAAAGGAGAAGCGAAAGAAAGCACTTTGCTCTCGCTGCTCTGCTCCCCCTCCCCACACCTGGCTCCAACCCTGCAACAACTTACGGGCCCTACCTCTCCTTTAAAAGAGGACACATGAAAAATACATGGTGCAGGGCGGCACACCCTTGAATTGGGGGGGGTGAGGCCTGGAAAATATTCCCATTAGGAATCTACACTGCGTCCCAAACTGTGTAAGACCAGGAAAAGGCCACTATTGCTAATGGCCATTTCAGGGTTGGAACAAAGCCAGAACTGTCCTGCTCCGCCCGCTTGTGCTGTTCACAAGAACTCCTGGTTTTATATTCAGCGGTAAAAGAGGCAGGGCAGGCCAGCGGTTGGGGTTGTAGCCGGAGAACAGGGTTCAACTCCCTACCCTAAAAAGTTCTGTCAGATGCGAAGCGCCCATCGAGCGACCCTGCCCCGGCTTTATGCCAAGGGTTGCCGAGCCCAGTTACAGATTTTTTTTTCCTTATGGCAGGCCACCCGCTCCCACCGCTCTCTACTCTCCCTAGGCGGGTGGGCGGACTCCTTAGAAAGCCTTGCCTTGCTGCTGCCTGCAGTCTAGTCCCACCACCCCGTGACACTGCGGGTTGAGTTTTCTGGGGCCTCAGCTGCCGCCTAGATCAGCTGCTTAGGGCGCTTTTAAACGATCCCGCTCACACGTTCATCATGCGGCATTCCCCCCCCCCCCCCCC
>QEPC01010859.1:5087048-5119816 GCA_003113815.1 Sphenodon punctatus
GCCCTGGCGAGATCTTCCATTGCGCCCATTGAGCGCAATGGAAGGCTGTAGCCCCTCCCTCCACAGCACGTCCCATACGTGCTGTGGACGGAGGAGTTCAGCCGCCCAAATCACGTTTTCCATAGGAAAACACTTTGGGCGGCTGATTTTTGAGCCTCCTCTGGAGTGGGTCCCAGAAGAGAAGTCAAGCTGCAGCAGTCTCTGCCTTGCCTTTGCAATCAGAGTGGTCAGTTTCAGTGAAAATGACATGAAATTGACCACAGTGCTGCAGCAGCCTCCGCTCTGAAGCAAAGGCAAGGCAGAGGCTGCTGCGGGCGGCGGGGAGGTTGTTTGTTTGTTTGTTTGTTTTACTTTGAGTGGCGGTGCGGCGCCTGGCGGGGCACTTGGGGGGTCAGCGCCCCCAACGCCCTGGAAGAGGAGCCGCGCCTGTTGGGTACGTCTCCAAGCGACAAGAGATTGGCCACTGTTGGAGACAGGATGTTGGGCTTGATGGACCATTGGTCTGACCCAGTCTGACACGTCTTATGTTCCCCCCACTCCAGGGCCCGGCCACATGAACCTTTGTTCTCTGGCCAGACCAGATCCTGACTGGGAAGCAAATAGCTTCCCAGTCTAGATCAGTTTGTGGTGGCAGCGCTTCGCCGTCATGTATGTTATTACCCAACATGGCACGCCTTAAGGGGGGCGGGGCTATGTAAGAAAGGGGTGGAACAGCCCCTTTGCCCTGCCCCCTTTGATATGGTCCGCCCCCTCTGTGTTTGCCTCCAGAGAGAGGCGGCAATCCTGGTGATGAGTAAAGAACGCAGAGACTCAGGGCAGAGATTCTCCATCTATAAAGGGAATAGCTCAGCCCCCATTGACCTTAATGGTGGAGAATTGCGCCCTCAGTCAGACAGCCACGCGCTGGCTCCCAGCTCTAGGGCACATCAACAATTTGCTCTGGAGCAGAGCATTTGCACAGTCATTGGGACGCAGTTCTGCACAGCATTGTCTGTGAAATATTTGGCTGTGGCGCAATTGACCCTCGCTGATAGAAAATGAACTTGGCTCTCAAGGTCCATTGCAGTTCCTTCTCCCTTGGCTAGAACCAGGACTTGATTTGTACTGAGGCTTGGCAGAGTTACATCAGAAGGTGTGTGTGACAGCCATTGTCTTTCCCCGCCCCTGCCACTGTGGCCCCACCCCCTCCAGTGAGAAAGCTTGGAGGGAGGTGGTAACCCTATCTGGGAGTAGCTCTGCTCTTTGATGAAACCCAGAACAGAGTAATGTCTAGTCACTGGAGTTGTGCTTTCATCCACTGATGCTTCCCTCAGACATGTGCACAGAAGTTCAAGAGCCAGTGGGCGCCGGTGGAGAGCAGGCTGGACTTGGAGTTGGGAGCCCTGAGCTTAAATCTTGGACATGCTGGGGTGGTCTTGGGCAAGTCACTGTTTCTCAGCCTCACTCTCCCATGTGTAAAATGGGGTTGCTGAGATCAGGCCAGACCAACCAGTCAGTGTAAAGGGGGGGGGGGAGGAGAGTCCCTGTCTGTGCACTCTAACACCCCATTCCCTGGGGATACGGTCAGCTTTTCCCTAGCTCCTCACCCCCTGCAGACTGCTCACTAATTCTCCTTCTACCGGCCTTTCATTCAGAGTCCCTTTCTCTGTAACTAAGCTAAGCACGTTCACTTGTAACTTCCTGACTGCACAAATGTGTCCCTTTCACTCCTTTTGTTCCCCACCCTTTCTTTCTCCTCCTTTGTCCATCCTAAATCGCCAGCCCCCTGGGGCAGGAACCTATCCCTCATTCATGACTGTTCAGTGCCAGGCACCTTGCTGGCACTATATAAACAATCAGAATTAACAATGACAGAAATATGTATAGATGTTGGAAGGGTTAGGACCTTACACTAGTTCAGGTTAGGGGGGTTGGGACCTTGACCAGCCCTTTCCTCTTGAACCAGAACCTTGGCCAGGGTCAGTGCTTTTCCCCCATTGCTGCTGAGTCCTTAACCTTAACTCTTAGTGCCCTTGACGTCTCAGTGCTGCTGCTGCTGGAGTATTGCCAATCATTAAGTTTTTTAGCAGTGAAGAGAATAAAAAGCTATATTCACAACTCACAAACCACTTATTCAAGAGTAGCCCCTGTGTGTGTGTGTGTGTGTGTGTATATATATACACATCGGGACTTATTGATTCTCTTAATTTTTTTGTTCTCCTAGTTGCTAGGCAATCTGTCTTTCCTCTCCGCGGGCTGCAAGCTCGGGTGGCCAAGACAAATTTATATCTTGCAATAAAATGCAATAAAACAAGGGGAGCCTCTCGACGTTCAGAGCAGGCTCTCTCAATGGAGGATGGCGGGGGCGGCGGAGGGAACAATGAGGATCAATCAATAGTAATAAGAGTAATTTAACTATAAGAATCATTTAATTTATAGCATGTCCCCATCCCTTGCCCCCACGCTGGGACAATAGAAACGTTAAACTGAAACACCCACTCAGATCTTCCAATGAGAAGAATAAAGGAGAGGGTTTAAAGCAGGGTTTTCTGTTCTGGGGCCCACACTGAATATTAGTACGAGTTCTGAGGGCCACACAGAGGTTGGGGCCGGTGGTGCTTAATGGGTTTATTCAAGAAAATGAGGGTTCAGAGATCATGGATCTCTGCCGTGGATCAGTCCCCATCCCTTGTGTGCGTGCCCTCTTCTCTGCTCCATTATCATGAGCTCAGTTTTTCAATGCTTGGAGATAGAGAATGGATCCAGGGGCCAGATCCAGGCACTGGAAAGGGGCCACATCAAAACTTGCCAAGGGCCACATTCGGCCCCCAGGCCTGAGGTTCCTCACCCCTGGTTTAAAGGGTGGGGACAAGAGCTTCAGACAGAAACATAAGAGCTGCCAAATTATGTCAGATCAATGTTCCATCTAGCCCAGTATCCTGTGTCTGACAGTGGCCAGTACCACATGCCTCAAGGAAAGTGAACAAACACAGGATGTGTATAGCTTGATCGTGTACTCCCATCTTCTAACTGTTCGAGACTGCACCCCCTGACCATCTTGTTTAACAGCCATTCTTTAGGTTTACCACCTCCCACTGAGGGGGCAGGGCACATAAGTGGGAGTGGGACAAAGAGGTTGTCTCCCCCTTTCTGACATAACCTTGCCCCTTACTGGGCATTGTGACGTCATGGAGTGCAGCTACGTGAGCTGTGGAGGGCCTGATCTCCACTTGGCCCCGTGGAGGGCAAGCACTGCTGCCACACTGCAGGGCCGGCGTGGGAAGCAGGGCAGACGCTCGCCTCCCCACATGAGGAAGCTGGGCCGCTGTCAGAGCTTCCGTCTTCCGCCATGACTGGGGAGGGCCAGGGCCTCCCTCATCCGGCCCGACCAAAATCTCTCCCCTGGCCGTATGCGACAGGAAACAGCACCTGCTGCTCTAAGCCCTGCTGCAGAGCTCACCGCACCGTGGAGCAGAAGGACCCCTGGTACACGGGCCGACACGCCTTGGGCAGCCTTACCCCATTTGAGGTAAGGCTGCTACGGGACGAGTCCGCTCGGCCTTTTTTCGAGGACACATCGCGTAGCAAACCAGCTGCTCGCCGTGCAGCAGGGCCTGGGAGGAACCTCTGGTGGCAGCCAGCCACATGATGCAGTGCATCGCATGGTCCAGCTGCCCAGGGTGGGTTAAGGCTGCCCAAGGTGTGGTAGCCTGCCCTAGGCATCGCGTGTGGCTGCACCCATGACATTCCATGGGGGGTGCATATCAGAAAGTGGGCAGGAAAGTCCTTACGGCCTGTTCCTTTCTGACACGGTTGTCCCTGGAAGCCCTGATTTCTCCAGGATACTGGGATGCACTTGGCTGGCCTGGAGAAACTAGGATTTTCCCTGGAGCTCGGAAACTCTGGATCAAAACCTGGATTCTCCAGGTGAATCCTGGAGAGGTGGCAACCGTGGCACCAATGGATCTATCTTCCGTGAGTTCATTAACCTGTTTTGGACTCAGTAACACGCTTGACCTATACAACATCTCCTAGCAATGAGTTCCCCTGGTTAACTGGCACACATTGGGTGAAAAAATGTACTTCCTTTTGTCGGTTTTAAATCTACTGGCTGATAACTTTGCTGGGTTTGAGAAATGGTAAATACTATTCGCTCTCTGTCAACCATTCCTAACTTTATAGCCTTCTGTTATATCCCCTTCCCCACCCCTCAGTGATCTGGAAAAGAAAACTGTCTCTTTTCTCTCAGAAAAAGACTTGGAGGTGGGAACCATTTTAGCTACGGGCCTTGGAAAAGTGAGAGCATCCAGCTTAGAAAAGCTTCACGCAGTGTCGTTTCGTGGGAGTTACCCCAGGGTGCAGCCAGACCAGTTGCAGGGCCCTGATCCTGCTGCCTCACTGCAGGGCCAGCACAGGGAACAAGGCAACCGAGCACGGGGAAGCTGGGCAGCTTGGCCCATCTTGGAGCTGAGATGCCACCCGCAGGATCAGCCACCCAGCCCTGCCCCCACCGCCCTCCTCCTGGCCCAGCGGAGAGGCAGCCCCTAGCTGAGACGTGGCCACGTGCGGCAGGCGCTGCCACGCATTGCTCATGGCCCCGCCACCGTCTCCATGTGTGGTAGGGCAAGTGTGCCCTGCTTGGGCTAAGGCTGCTCCGTGACACGTCTTCAGCGGCCTGCCTCCCCATCATCCCCAGGGTGGGACAAAATCCGCCAGGCCCTGGGAACACAAGCCACTGCATCGCCGGGCTCGTTTGCCCAGGGAGGGGTAAGGCTACGGCTATTTAAAGAGTGGTAGTAGCCTCCCCCAGCCCATCTTGTGTGGCTGCACCCCTAGATTTACATTTGTTGTCTTCACAGAGTTGAGTTACTCTGGATTTACACGACTTGGGGCCAGATCCTCAGCTGAGGCCTGTTAGTGTAGTTCCATGACAGCTAGTGACATGCATGAGGCTGATCAACACCAGCTGAGGAACTCCACAGATAGTCCTGATTTATGCTGACCTAAATAAGAGGAGAAACCACCATCACAGACTTCTTGCATGACATGTCCAAAAGCGATGAAAGATGCTCTGAGGTGGATGAGGGAAGAGGGGAAACTTTCCATGCCCATCACAGCAAAAGCACAGTTACCTATTGAGCTTTTTAGCAGCAATGGGATCCCCTCGGAACAAGCACATATCCTCTTCAGAGCTCAATAAGACAGGCCCAGCTTTCATGCAGTCTATGGTACAGTCCACTGTATAGGGTTGGGGGGGGAAGTGTGGAGCCATGTCAGAGAGGGCCTGACAACAACTCTCCACAAGAGACAGTACCACCTCAGATATGGGGTGGGGGGAAAGGGGCTGTCATACCTTAACCCCACCCCTTATGGGCCACAGTGACATCACAGTCTCCATAGGGGAGAGGGCAAAGGGGCTGTTACACCCCCTTTACAACATAACCCCACACTTACAGGGCAGCAGGACATCACAGAGACAGTGGAGATGAGGGCACACACAAAAGGACAGGGGATGGATCTAGGGTGGCCAGATATGCTAATTGTAGAGGACACTTATGAGAAATACAGGTTGCAGGGCTGCACTGGCATCAGTGCAGCCCTGCAATCTGTATTTCTCATAAGTGTCCTCTACAATTAGCATATCTGGCCACCCTAGATGGATCCATGGCATAGATTCACAATCCGGACCCTCCTCTTCCTTCCCTTGCCCTGGGGCATGGCCCATGGAGCCTGTACTAATTTTCAATATGGCTCAAGGAGGAAAAATTGCCCCCCACCCCTTGGACTAAAGGTTTCAGAGGCATCTTTCAGCCTAGAAGCATCTTGCTTTTGGCAACGTTTTGAAGTCCTACAGCCAAAACGATCAGGGGGAAAAATTCTCTTTTTTTTTTTTCTTTCAGCCTCAGCTCTTTCCTCTCTGGGATTCAAGCTGCCTTCGTTTATTACGGAGGGACCACATTAGCACCACGTCAGCAGTTTCCATCATGAAATTCTACTTTCCAGCTTTATTTGGCCGTAAAAAAAAAAAATCTCTCACCGGCTGTAACTGGCAAGGGGCTTGTTTGTACAAACATTTTTTTTTTTTAATCTGTCAGCCTCTTATTGGGAATAGCAAATGGGATGAGGGCTAACAGGAAGGATTAGAGGTACATGGAGGTGCAACCAAGTGAGGTACTGAGATAAAACAATTAAATGAGGCCAAAAGAGACAGGCCAATGGCCCCGATGCTGCAATGGCTAAATTAATGCCACCAATTAAGTAATGAAAAAGGTATTATTAAACACAAGTAATTCTGACTGTGACCCTAATGCAGAGGTGGGGAACCTTTTCCCTCCAGGGTCCACTTTGAAAATTCGCACAAACTCTGAGGGTCACACTGACGTTGGCAGTACAGTGCCTGCATTGGTGCCATCATTTGCATAGGTGGCAACCGTAGCTGGCAGGGGAGGTACTTAAGGAGTGCTCTCAGAAAGAGGAGGGTTCAGATCACGGATCTGTTCCCTTTCTTGGTGTGCATGGCTTCATCTCTGCTCCCTTACCCTGAGCTCAGTGCTTGGGGGTAGGATCTGGATCCAGGGGTCAGATCCAGGGATTGGAAAGGGGCCATAAAAACTAGACATGGCTGCATTTGGCCCCCAGGCCTGAGGAGGTACCCCGCTGGTATACCAGGAAATCCTGACAATTCCTCCATGCTGTGGAAACCTGAACAGAAATATCAATAATTCACGCAGACAAGCACTGCAAGCAAAGCTATCGAGAGAATTATGTAATCCAGAAAGGACACATGTAGTTTTCCTTAAAGTACAAGAAAGCCCCTGAAATCTGTTTTATTTATCACTCCATGGCTGACAAGCAGTTGTTCTGATCCTACCTTAGCTTCAGATTCTAACTCTCCAAAGGGTTCTGCCTTCTTGAAAGCTATTATTGCTTTGAGGGTCCCAGACATCCCTTCTTAGCAGGGGACAGTCCCATCCCACTGTCAGAGAGACAGACAGACAGACAAAAAGATCGGTATTCATTCAAGCCTCAGGCACCTCTTTCCTGGTTGCCCCCCAGGAAAACACATAAGAGGGCAATGGGGAGATGATGGGATGACAAGAAACTTAAGTGGAATAAGAAATAGGAGAGTGTCTGTGCCTCTTGATGCCCTTGGAATACTGGACTCAGGTGTGTGGGCGGGGAGGGGGCGGAGCTTATTCACTGATGCGCAGATTTTATTGGCCGAGGGGGCTTGTCCCTCTAACCGCTGGAAACGTTCTGTGATCCACAATAGTTCTTCCGAGTCCCTCTGTTGCAGAATGGTCTGTCGGCCATTTTGCACATGCATGGTGATTTACTTTTTAAAAAAAATTTCTTTTCATTTTTTAATCTTTTAATAAAACAAACAAAAAAGAAAAACTGTCATGTACGAAAAGCTCCCCCAAACGAAGGCGTTTTTGTAAATGAAAATGAATGGTGTTCCTCCTGCACACCCCCTAGTTGCTACCTTCCTCTGGGCTTTCACCCAGAGGGACCATGTTGGAAAGAGGGTGGGGCTAAGGGGCTGTCTTTCATGTCCCTTTCTGACAAAACCTCTCCCCTTATGGAGTATTGTGATGTTGCAATACATCACAGGGGACAGGACCACGTTGGAAATGGGGTGGGGCAAGGGGCTATCATAGGGTAGGTCAAGGGGCTATGCACCCCATAGAGCCAGGGCCACATCAGAAAAGGAACAGGAAAGTGCCCACGGCCCTCTACTGCTCTGCTGCAGCCACTCCCTGCTGTGCCCGGAAGCCCCCACTTCTCTGGGCTGCTAGGGGAGCCCCTGGCTGAGCTGGGAAAATCAGGGCTTCTTCTCCTGGAGATTTGGGGTCAAACCCAGAGAGAGAGATTGTAATAACCCTACCCAGAGCCCCCCGGCCCATCTTTTTGTGTGTGCCTGCGGCGCTCAAGCCAATGTGTGCCCTCACCCCAAGATGTCTGGATTCTTAATTATTACACAGAATCAGCCACATCAGCTTGAACACAATCCCCCCCAACCTCAATCTGAACAGTCTTTCTGTCCAGATTAAAAAGGTGTCTGGATAAGGGAGGTTCAACCGTAACTGTAACAGTGTGAAGTGCAGGGGATACAGCATGTCAGGCTCCTGGTCAGAGAGGTCCAGATAAGGGGGTGCAGTGGGGCCAAACAAGGGCGCTAGCAGAAATGCATCCCAGAGGGGGAAATGGGGGGAAGCCGCTTCACTTTGCCCCTTTCTGACGTGATCACTCCCCTTTCCAAGTGTCATGACTTCACAATGCTCAGAAGGGGTGCAACCACATCCCTAATTCAGATCCTTATCTAGTGAGAATCACTGAGATCAGTTCCAAATAGGCCACACTGAGAACTTGTAACAAGGTGCCCCTGGAGCAACACAAGTGAAGCCCAAAGATGTTATTCTGGTCTCATTTATACAGGTGATAGCCCACGTGCTTTGGGGTCGCGATGGAACATAGGGCAGGAGGTGGTCTGCCATCTGATGCAAGGGGTGGGCTATTGAAAGGCAAGGGAATCAGCAGCTGTCTGAAAGTAGGATCAGTCTTCCGGAGGAAATTGCAGATTCGAATCCATTACAGATTCAGTTATGCAATTTCTGGATTAAATTATGGATTCATATTAGATCCGTATTTAAATCGATAACTACAAAATTAAAAATTATTGCATATGCACATAATAATAATAATTATTATTATTAACAAACATTTATATAGCGCCAGCAGTGTACCTGGCACTTTACAAAGTAATAAAATAGACAAATAATGACCATCAGATGGTCTGCGCATGGCCACCCTTTTCCAAAATGGCGGCAGCCAAAGTGTTGCCGCCATTTTGGAAAAGGGCAGCAGATCTGCACGTGCACAAAAAGGCTGCTGTGCATATGCAGACTGGCTGTCCTTTTCCAAAATAGTGGTGATGCTGCTGCTACCGCCATTTTTAAAAAAGGGTGTGCACATGCACAGAATGTCTGGTGGCCATTTGTGCCTGCACATTACAATGATTTTTATATATATAATTTTTATTTTTCAATAGATTTAAAATTGAACCGCCGTGGACATGTTGCCACCGTTGCGGTTTGGTACTGATTAATGTACAACGGCTCGTTACAAACAGTTATGGATTAATCCAAACCCATATTCCCACCCCTATCCGAATGCACTGCTATGGAGCAAAGCAAACACAGGTTAAAGAAGAAGTGGTGAGTTTGCAAGAGGGGAAAGTATTGTGTGAATGAGTCCTAAGTCAGCGCAGAATCAGGCCCAATCTGTACAAAGAAAGAAGAAATCCCTCAGCGTCGATATCCATCTAGCGAAGCAAAGCCAGGAAAGCTGCCTGGCACTGACCATAATTAATTCAGAGTTCGAGATGGCAGCAGCAAGACAAACTCCAGAACGTACAGCACACACAGTTGAGAGCACTTAATGTGGAAATGACTTTTACTCCATTCCAGGAACTTGCTCTTTTCTCGTTCCAATCCACATCCTTCCAGGAATGTGGCCTGGACAGTACAGCAGAGAGTCTGCACAGAACTGCATCTTGCTGTGCTTCAGGGATGAAAGTGGAAGTAAGCTCGCCAATTGTAAGCATGGGAAGGGCTGTGTGCAGATGTGGAAGTAGTCTGCTGCTACAGGGAGCCATGCAGTGAATATTTACAACATGGAAATGATAGACATACTCATACAAGTAGGGTTTCTGCCTGCCCAGGGGTGGGGTGGGGTGGGGGGTTTACCTGAAGGTGGTGGGGAGTCCCTTTTTAACATGGCCACATCCTGTTTGGAGTACTGTGATGTCGTCATGCTCTGAAGGGACTTGGACCATGTCAGAAGGGACTGGGGCGAAGAGCTTTCCCACTCCCATCTGCATACCTCTAACATTTTACAGAGGGAGGTACACTTTATGCCACCCCTCATTTGCGTGTGTTTATGAGGATTTGTACTTTGCCTACTAAAAAGTCAAAATTCTCAAATGTGTGCACTGACTTTGGCTCTAAAGTCTCCGTTTTAAAGTCGCTCAGAGGATCCCAGGTGGATGCGGTGACAGTCTCTTTCAGCACACTAAAAAATCATCTCTCACAAGCACATTCACGCCTTCCTACCTTTCTTAGTTTTCATCTCGATCCCAGTCACACAGCTCCCTCCTGTTCTTTGATAGCAGTGCTTATCGCAAGCTTGTTAAAGTGAGAAAAGGTGTCCCACCCCCCCGTAATGACTAAACAACAGGAGCAGCCAGGGAGTCAACCAGCTCTTTCTCCAGCTGGATTAATGAGGTGCTAACAACCTCCTTTGTCTGCTGAACCTGGTACAACCCTTACTTACCGTTAAGAGTTGCCACCTGTGTCTATTTTTCCAGGCCACGTATGAAACATACATGATGCAGGGCCTGCATTGGCACCAATGCAGGCCCCGCAACATGTATGTTTCATACGTGGCCTGGAAGAATATACATAAGTGGCAACCCTACTTACAGTGCTAGGAAGGGGGTACAAGGTATCAAAACTCATTACTGTACTGTCCAAAAAGGTACCATTGGAGGGTATGCTTCTGGTGTGGTAACACCCCCTTTGAAGCTTCATGACATCACAACATTTCATAGGGGCAGTGCCATGTCAAAATGGGGTGAAGAGGCTTTTGGCCCCACCTTCTTTAAAATGCCCCCATCCCTGCTACACCCTGATTTCTCCAGCTGCCTGGATCACCCAGAGAAACTGGGGCTTCACTCAGAACCTGGAGACTGCATTCAAATTAAAACCCAGTATGAAGGCAATCCTACCTTCATGCATGGAAATGATAATGTCACCCACAGGTCAAGACTAGTTAGGACTATCATGTACTGTGTCTTTAAGAGCTGTGCTGGGCCACAGAGGCATTAGAGACCTAGGAGTGGTCAGGACGGGAGAAGGAAAGGGCGGGTCCAGATCACAGATCTGCTATGGCTCCATCTCCTATCCTTGAGCACATGCCCTCATCTCTCCTCCCTTCTCAGCTCTCTGAGCTTCCTTTTCCAGTGATTGAGGGAAGGAACTGGATCCATGGGCCAGATCAAACTAGAAGGGGCCAAATAAAAAACAGCCTCCGACTGGACTTGGCCTCTGGGTGGGAGGTTCCCCACCCACCCTTGAGATAGGCAATACCTCCCAACGGTTCCTATTCAGGAGGGACACTCCCTCTTTGGGTGCTGAATCCCACTGACCTTCTTTCAGGGGTCAAAATCTATATTTCAGGAGAGAGAGACACACACAGAAAAATCAGTATTCAAGTCTCAGGTACTTCTCTCCTAGTTGCCTCTCAGGAAAAGCCCTTGAGGAGACAATGGGGAGATGATAGAAGGACAAGGAACTCCGTGGAATAAGAAGCAGGAGAGCTTCTGTCCCGCTCTCTGCACTTGGAATTTTAGGAGGGGTGTGTTCACAAATGGGTGGAGTTTATCACTCTAACTGCTCAAAAAGATGTGAGGACATAGCACCTCTCAGGTTAGTGACGGCCTTCTACGTAAATGAATCAGCAGTCGCCATAACTGGCCTCATAAACCCAGGCCCAGGCGGCGAGAGAAGCCCTCTCCAAAGAGAAGCTATGTGAGAATGCAGAGAAACTGAAACGTTGAGTCCCAACCAGCCCATTAAGCTCTTTGACATCCTTCCCTGACATTTACTGTTGATATTTATGAATGGTGACTTCAGCCCTCATTCATTAACGATGCTTCCTTCTTGTTCAGCATCCTGAGTTATTAACGAGCTGCTCGGCACTACCCGGACCTGCAGCTTCTCCGTGATGCTGGCTCCATTCTCGGTATTTAATGCTGAGGGCAAAAGCCTCCTATTCCAAAGCCTGCTGGCAGAACTCAAGGCTCCTCTCCCTACCTGCACAGCATTTCAGGGTGAATCAATGGGGATTCAGGCACATGGGGCCAGGGGGCCAGCAGTTGGCATAAACCTCAACACAGATGTGGCAGTGAGCTCACACACACGTTGCAGGGCCGCTGCTACAGGGTTAGGACTGCAGTCACGTGCATGCCAGCCCTGTATCCTTGCACTTTGTACAGGGAAGGAATGACCACTGGATCCAGGAATGCAATTTACCCCCCAGAGAGAGAGAGATACAGTCAGCTGACTTTAGATCTTCTCAAAGTTCACAGCCACCTACACGAATGAATCAGCTGTCAGTGCAAGCGGGGTTTCCACCTTCCCCGAGGGCATCACAATGCTCTGAAAGAGGGCATGGCTCTTCACCGCAAAGGGGCGGGGTTGTTCATTTGTTCTGCCCCCTTCTGACATAACCGGAAGAGGCACAGCTAAAGCAGGAGATGGGGCAAAGATATTCTCCTGCCCTTTCTGATGTGGCCACACTCTTTTCAGAGCAGAGGGATTTCACACTGCTTTGCCGGGCACATGACTTGCCTGAAAGGGAGATTCTCTTCAGCCTGCCCCTTTCTGATGTGCCCATCCAAAATCCCAATTTCCCTGGGGTCTGAATCTCTTGGGCTGACTCTGCAAATCCTGCTTCTTGCCTCTTGAGCAGATGAGCTGCACCGATACAGCTGTGGTCAGTGATCTCTCTGTGATGAGATTTAGGGTGTTTTTAATCGAGACGCAACCATGCATGGCCACCCACCAACCACCCACCTGACCATTTGTGAGAAGGCGATGCCTCCTCCCATGACCCACGCAACAGCCACCTGCGGCCATTCATGGGGCACTGGCGAAAAAAAAACTGAGTGCCCCGTGTGGGGGAAGGCTAAAGAGTGCGTGAGGGTTAGGGATGCTCACACATCCCTAGCCCATTTGAACTGGGGTGCCCACCCACGACAGTGGACAAGTCCGCGGTCCCGCTGCCTCCCCATCCTGCCCCCAGTCCTTCTGGGGAGCTGTTAAAGGGGTAATGGCTGCCTGTATGAGCTGCTTCAAGGGCCAGTCCATGGTGGTGGGAGTGTGTGAAAGCTGCCTGAGTGGCCGTGGTAGCCACCCAGGGAGCCGCCCATTAGAATCCTTCCCCACTCAATCAACTTGTGTGGGTGCTCCTTGGCTGTACCACTCAGCAGACACAGCCCCCCACCCCACCCCAACCTTGCTGTTTAAAGCTCGTGAAAGCCAGCATAGCATAGTGGTTAAGACTAGAGTGAAATACTTGGACCAGGCAGTAGGGGAGACAGACCCCCCCAGTTCACGTCTCACCTTAGCCATGAACTCACTTGAGTGACCTTGGGCCAGTCCCAGATCTCTCAGCCTAACCTGTTGCAGAGTAATAACTGATTCGCAATCAGTAAGGACAAATGCAGCTGAAGGTTTAAAAACAGAACTTTACCTAAGCTTTCTCAGGCACAGATCCTTAGTTTCATCTAACTAGTAAGAAGACAAAATGGAGACTGAGACAATGAGAGAGAAGGGAAGAAGGAGTGGTTACACAAAGGAATTCAACTGCAAAACCCCATCTCCCTTCCATGTACACATACACTTAGCAGCACCGTCTGGTGGCTCTATAGTCAATCACTGTTCTTAATGCAGTAACTTTAACTCATGGATGTTGGTTTTTTTCCCCATGTTTATTTCTACCCCGCACTCTCTCCCGGAGGACTCGAGGTGTAATGCATACACCAACATTAAGAGTTGAGTTAGTTAATGTTACAGTTAATAAATTAAAGAACTGTAAGCCACCCTGAGCCTAAGGGATAGAGTGGGATAAAAAAAAATCTAAAATAAATAAAAACACCCAGAATTTGCCTCATGCAATAGAGTGCACCCAGAGTTTTAAAAACTGTGCTGTTCTGGTTGCCCCAATCCAGAAAGGATAGAATATAATTGGGAAAGGTTCATAGTAGGGCAGTGAGGATGATCAAGGATGTAGAGGAGCACTTAAAAGATTCGGGATCTTTGGTTTTGATAGGAGACAACTGAGAGGGATATAACCACGGTTTAGAAAACTGTGAGTGGGGCAGAGAAAGTGAAGAGGGAGGTGCTTATTTAGGCTTGCTCATAATGCAGTAACTCAGGGGGCAGTCATTGAAATGAACAGACAGACAGCTTGAAACAAGCCAAAGGAAGTTGCTTTTTCAACCAACACAATATTGATCTGTGGAACTCACTGTCAGAAGATATTGTGAAGGTCAATAGAATAAACAGGTTTTTTTTTTAAAAAAAGATTATTCATTATTCATTATTATTATTATTATTACAACAACAGCACATTACCATGGAACAGGGCTCACTAGCACGGGGGAGGGCACAAAAGTTGAGCAGAAGCCTTGCCTGCAGACTCCTGGCATATGCGATTAAAGGGGAAGAGCAGAAGAGTATAGTCCCTTGTGAGCTGAGCCTGCCCAGGACTTGGGCTTTATTAAGTTAAGTGTCACAAATTTGTTTAACTTTCACCAAACGAGCCAGTGTGGTACAATGGCTAAGTGTGCAATACTTGGATGGTGGGGGCTCAGTTCAAATCTCACCTTAGCCAGAAACTCACTAGCTGACCTTGGGCCAGTCACAATATTCTCTCAGCCTAACCTACCTCACAGGATTGCTGTGAGGATTAAAAGTTGTGTTATATGCAAAGTGCCATGGCAGGGGGCCACTATATAAAGATTATTATTAAATTAAAGCTAAACTCTAGTCCATGCTCTAGTCATCTCTCGCCTTGATGACTGTAACCTCCTTCCTACAGGGCGGCCTTCCCTCCTCTCACTGCTGCTTCACACTTCTCTGCTAAGTTCATCCAACTCTTCCCGTTACTTCGATCATGGTCAACCCCTTCTCCGCTCCTCCACTGGCTCCTTTTCCCAGTTTACATCAAGCACAAATTCCTCATCCTTACTCTCAAGACTTTTCATGGCTTTGCCCCTCCCTACCACTCTGCCCTCATTTCCTAGTACTTTCCTTCCTGGAAACTTCACTCCTCCTCTGTTCCCACTCTCACCCACCCCAGTCTCAATCAATCAATCAATCAATTATTTTATTTGTATCCCGCACTCTCCCAAACCAAATTGGCTCGAGGCAGCTTACAATAACATATTAATTATTTATTATTATTATTATAAGCTTTTATATAGTGCCAGCGATGTACCTGATGCTTTACGGAGAATAAGATAGACACGGTCCCTGCCCGAGAGCTTACAATCTAAAAGACTGGGAGAGGGGAGATAGGGAAGGGGGAACAGAGGGAGAGACAAGGGATGCAACATTCATGAGGATGCGAGAACTCGGGTACATGTTCTTGGCTTGGTTACAGTAAATTGGGAGTTTACAGATAACAGGTGGGGGATAATCCTGGGTGGGGATGATTAGCAGGAGTTAGAGAGGGCAGAGCAGAAGAGGTGGGTTTTGAGGAGGGACTTGAAGGTACGAAGGGAGGGGGCAAGGCGGATGTGGGCAGGGAGGGAGTTTCAGGCTTGCGGGGCAGCAAGGGAGAAGGGACGAAGGCGGTTGGGGGAGCAGGGGAGGCGTGGGAGGGTGAGGGAGGGGATGGAAGAGGAGCGGAGTGCTCGAACAGGGGTTCGGAGGGAGATCAGGGCACAGAGGTAGGGGGAGCGAGGTTGTGAAGGGCTTTGTAGGTCAAGACAAGGAGCTTGTGCAGAATACGCTCAGGAAGGGGGAGCCAGAGGAGAAGAGAGGCTGCACATGGTCAAAGTGACGGGCTAGGTGGATGATCCTGGCAGCAGAGTTTTGAACAGAGATGAGGGAAGAAAGGTGAGAGCGGGGAAGGCCAGCGAGGAGGAGGTTACAATAGTCGAGGCATGAGATGACTAGGACATGGATGAGAATTTTGGCAGAGGAGACAGACAGAAAAGGGCGGATCTTAGCAATGTTGTGGAGGGAGATGCCGCGGCAGGATTTGGCCACAGAGTCAATGTAGGGTTTGAAGGTAGGGTGCGAGTCGAAGATGAAGCCCAAGCTATGGGCTTGGGGGACAGGGAGGATGGAGACCCCATAAATGGCAATTGACAGGGAGGAGGGAGAGGAAGGATTTGGAGGGAAGATAAGGAGTTCAGTTTTCGTCATGTTCAGTTTGAGTTGGCATTGAGACATCCAGGTGCGGATATCAGAGAGACAGTTGGTGAAACAAGCTTGAACAGAGGGGGAGAGGGAAGGAGTGGAGAGATAGAGGTGAGTGTCGTCAGCATATAGGTGGTATTGGAAACCGTGGGAGGCAATGAGTTTGCCTAGGGAATGGATGTCGACAGAGAAGAGGAGAGGGCCAAGGACAGAGCCTTGGGGTCCCACTCCACTCCCTTGGATTCCGATACTCTGTCCTCGACTGGTTCTCCTCCTACCTTTCTGACCGCTCCTTCAATGTATCTCTTCCTAATTCCTCCCTCTCCTCCTCCCTACCTCTCTCCCTAACTCCTCCCTCTCCTCCTCCCTACCTCTCCTCCTGGGGGAGGAGGAAGAGGCGTGGGGACGATGGAGAGAGATGACAGGCTTAGTGGGAGGCAGTAGGAGAGGGGAAAGAAGTAGGGGGAGAAGCAGGTGAGAGGGAAGGGGGTGGGAGATAAGGACAGGCATCTTGGTGGGTCGGTTACAGAGGGGGGAGCTGGGATGGATCTTGTAGTTGTGCTGGTAGCCGCCTCCACCCGCAAACGGACCGCCAACGACTCTTCGCCCTTTGGCGGCACCCTTCGGCCGCTGCCCTGCGAGCTGCTCTACCTTATGGAGTTAGGTAGGTTACATGGCAAGGCTGACTGAGCAGCAGGCCATGGGGGTTCCAGGCTCATGGTTGAAGTCCAGATTGGGGTGATCGATGTCCATCTGCTCCCTTGACAGTCTCCTTTATGTTCACCTCCTTATTTCAGGAGTATTCCCAAGCCTCTAGCTGGGCTTCACACAGGGCTTTTACTCTGGCTCCTGTTCCCCTTAGTAGCCTTTCCCAGACTGATTGCTCTCACTCACTGGCCCAACACACTCACACAACTCCATGGCAAAACTGACTACAACTCACTCACAACTAGCTTCATGGGTTTATGTCCCACACGGGGGAACCCAATCCAATAGCAGTACCTGGATTTCTATCCCACCCAGGGGAATCCAGTACAACAATAATACAATAATATATCATGAGAATACAAAAACCACAATCTCTTAACACGCCCCACAATTCCATTCAACATTATAACATCTTATGGTAATAATTACCCACACACGCTCTTACTGGTATTCCCGTTCATACCGATCCCTGCTCACACCAGGTAATCGGTTCCATACACAAAACTCTTCCATCCCCTGCTGCCACCAGGGGATCTCGTTCCTCTCCACCCCATTCTCACCGAGGGGAGACGTCCATATCACCTTTACCGGTACAATACATACACCATTGCAATATCCCAAACACTCCTCCACCCCAACCTCATGGCCCAGCCGAAGGGCACGGCCAAAGGGCAGGCCCCTTCGACCCGCACCCCAGCACGGCCTCCAGCTACCCCTGGTGACATGGGGAGTCTCCTTGCCTTTGCCCTTCTATGCTGTTCCCTATACCTAGAATTCCATCCCTGAACGCATACAGTTTAGTGACTTTCCCCACTGGTGAATACACTAGATTTACCTCCTTCCAAATCCACCTCCCTCCTTGGCTAGGCTCCTTCCCATCCCCCGGGCGCATTTGAGAGCTCAACAGACTTTCAACAGCCAGTGGCCTCAGAATGACAATAATAACATGACTGCCAGCTTTGCATGACTTGATTAGATGATGTCATTAATTTAGGGTGGCAGCTGGCAAGCCAATGGGAAAGGGCAGCTACATAAGCTCATCCATTACTCCTACCCCATTGACCACAAGACCTTCTGAAAAAGGAACTTCGCTGCACACAACCCGATAGCTCGTGCGGAAGCCAGACCTACTGTGAGGTCGATCAGCGTGCTTGACAAGACACCATCGCAAAAACAACAAAAGCCCAGCACTGTGCACTCAGAAATGGTGGTCCCTGGAAATTCATTTATACAGCAGAACGTCTGCGTGCCTACACAGAGCTTGCGATCTTATCTAGGAAATCTGTGGCCCTAGCAGTGACACTGCAGTAGAAGCCATATGATATTGTTAGTTAAATCTGAAAGCATTTCCCCAGCAAACCTGCAAGCTTAGAAGTCTGCCCACCAGTGCTGGTACAAGCCCAGCATTGCCCAAATGGTTGAAAGCAAAGGTGGGAGAACTTCAGCCCTGGGGGCCAAATGCAGCCCATGGGTACTTTTTATTTGGCCCCTTTCTGGCTCCTGGATCTGGCCCCTGGATCCAGTCTCTATACTCTAGTACTGAAAAGCCCAGGATAAGGGAACAGAGATGAGGACATGCACACAATGAAGGAGGACAGATCCATGGCACAGATACATGATCTTCTTTCCTGTAATGTATCCCCACCCCTCAATACCTATGCTGCCCTCAGGGCGTGTACTAACTTTCAAAGTGGCCCCTGGATGGAAAACGTTTCCGCACCCCTGGTTTAAAGAAGGGAACTCTGAAGAGCCTTGGGAGATGCTGGAACAATTAATCCTAACCACCAATGAAGCCGGCTTTGGAAGAGAGACTGCACCTACGAATGATGGCCAATTCCTGGGAGATTGTGGGAACTGGAAGGCTTATTTCCTTTCTTAAAGGCACGCAAAGAGAGTGCAATGCACTTAATCAGGCTTTGAAACGAAAACCTTTTTAATAAGGGCACAAATTAAACACCACCTCAAGTCTACACAAACCAAACAAACCTGAAACAAAGTTTTCCAGCAAGAATACAGCTCGTCAACTGCCTGAGTTATCACTCCAGCAACACTGGATTTGAATGAACACGGCAGGCATTAATGAAACAAAGCCACTTAGAGAATAGCCTAATTTCCAACATTGCACCAAAGGTTTAATCTGGCCTTTTTTACTCCGGCCAACACAGCACTTCCTCCCCCCTTACCTCCTTCCTCGCCCCTACATTTAACTGAGCTCTGAAGTGTCTCATCTAACCTCTATTCGCTACCTGTTGGCATTTCTACCAGGCCCAGGGCTGGGGGTGGATATAAAGGGGCACTATCCCCTGTAAATCTCCCCGAGCCCGTAGAAATCTTTGAATGGTTAAATATTGGTTATATTGAACAGTCACATATATATCTTTCTTATTTATATTTTTTTTAATTGATTTTAAATACCCCCCCTCCCCACAAGTGTCCTAGCTACAGGCTTGATTTCTACCGATGCCCTCCCTTCCCACTAGGTGGCGTGTCAATACAACTTTTCTGGAAGAATTGAAGGCAACTGGAATGTACTGATGCGCAGTCGCATGCTGTGTGACATGGGGCTGTGAGCAGGGGTGCAATTCTCCAAGCAGACTGCGCTGGCACGGGCCCCACCCAAGTGAATGAAATTCTTGCTGGTGCTGTTAGCGGAGCCGGCACTACCATAGCGGTAGCTCAGGCGGTCACCTAGGCCGTTTTCAGACGAGCCCGGCGGCGCCCGCGCTTGTTTTCAAAAGAGCCGGCAGCCCGTTCCACACGTGACGCTGCCGCCGAACACGCGCATGCGTGGGCGATGCGCTTCCATTTCCGGCCGTGTATGACCAGCCTCGATCGCCGACCCGGTCTGTTCGCGCCCAGAAATGGATGCGCATCACCCGCGCATGCGCGTATTCGGCGGCGGCGTCACATGTGGAACGGGCTGCCGGCTTTTTTGAGAAACAAGCGCGGGCGCCGCCGCGCTCGTCTGAAAACGGCCCTAGGGTGGCGAGCTGAAAGCGGCAGCTTGTAAGCTCCGTGGGAGAGGCAAGGGGAGCCGAGCCACGGCTGCCTATTGCAGCAAAAATCCTTGTGTTGTGTCATTCCTGGCTGTTAGCCCTGGTGCTAGCCATTACCGGCACATAGCTAGCCTAGGTGCAGCAGGAATCGTCCCACTGGGGCCTACAAGCACAATGCAGGCAGAATTTGTGTGCAGCTTGCCTGGGGACAGGATGAGGGGGCTCATTCCATCTTCTTCACCAGGGTTTGGTCCTGATCCATCGGGAGGATGGCGTGCTCGGTGCGAGATGCATTTTGCTTCAGTTATCTCAGGGTTCCCATACCTCCCCTTTAAAAGAGGCCGCTTATGAAAAATGCATGTTGCAAGGCTGCACTGGAACCAATGCAGCCCTGCACTAGCCCAAGGATCAGATGTCTTCTTAGCAATAGCTGGAACCTGTGGCAAAAGCTCCTGATGGGGTCTCTCTCTTCCTACTGCAGGGCTGGGGTGGCATGTACCTAAAGATGTGCCTCCCTCCCCACACCATGGATATGAGTGTGAAGTGTCAGTTAAGTGGACATTGGTTATTTGGAAAAACAGCCACTCTGCACTGTCAGCCAGGCCCAACAGATTAGGCTTTGTCAAAAAACTTGGTCCCCACCTAGGGTGGCCATCCCTCCCCTTTAAAAGAGGATACTTATGAAAAAAACATGGTGCAGGGCTGCACTGGAATCAATGCAGCCCTGCAACATGTCTTTTTTCATGTGTCCTCTTTTAAAGGGGAGGTCTGGCCACCCGAGCCCCATCCCCTGCAGAAATAAGGTTTGTTCCTGGTTTTCCCTCCTCGGTTTGTTACTCTGAAGACTAAGTGACCGACGGCCTCACGGCAATACACACATCCCAACTCCACGCCTTTGGAATCATTCGGTAACAATGTAGGAGTGACATCTGGTGGTTTCAGGATCTGATCGTGAAATCGCACAGATCTGTCCAGCTTTGGTTGTCGCCAAGATGAAATCTTTAGGTCTTTCTCCATCCATGGACAGGTGTGCTAATGACCCAGGAGCGTCTGTTTAGAATTCTTTATTCGGATTATAAAATAGCTCTGCATTATCAAAACAAAAATAAAAAGGCAAACATTTTAAAGCTGATTTCTAAGACTTTTTATTCCAACAACCAGACTTGTAGCTAAGGAGGAAAACAGGCAGCACCTGCACCCTGGTAAAGAAAAAATTGCACGCCCTCTCCCCTATAGAAACAAGATATGTTTCAGATTTACAACCCCCCCTCCCCTCATTTTATTTGTCTGAAGCATAAATGAGTGACAGCCTAAGGCCAGAGAGTAATATCACAATTCTGGCAAGAAAACGTCTTCATTAGTACATGAGCTTCTGCAAGCAACTGTAATTGATGCTTGCATCATGCTGTCTGTATCCCGGGTTCTAGCCTAATCCTTCTGGCAAACATACACCCTTTTACTCTCCCCGCTGTAAGCCCTGTGCCAGGTCTGCCCTCACACCCTGTTAAAGAGACGGTCAGCAAGGAACTGCTTAGTTGTCCTTTGTCTAAAATGGACACCTACGTAGAAACGATAATAGGAGACACAAACTCTGATCCCACAGTAAAGCTTATGTAAAAGCTGGGCTGGGGCTGGGCCGGGCCGTTCTCCTGGGAAAAGGGAATTCTGACTGCTTCCACTCATGGAGCTTCTCTCAAGCTGCTTCATTGTGGGGCCAAACCTCAAGCCCTGCTGATACTTCCGTCCCGGGCTTCTGCAGTGCCCAGCCTGTTCCCTTCCTCCTCCTCCACCACCACCTCCGTCCCTGATCATGGCTAGCCTCTTATCCACTGCAAGGTGGGATACCCCAAAGGCTGCAGTACCTGGTCCAGGTTCTCCCCGTAGGCCCAACAGAGATGGACGAGTGAACTGGCCCATTTCACAGGAGGGTCCCTCTGCCCTGGGTGGTGACCTGGGAGCAGTACTGAGTCGTCACACAGATTTCTTGATGCTGCCGCCAAGACAGGTACTGCCCACTCATTGCAGCCCCTGAAATCCTCTCCTCCGCATCAAAAGCCCCAGTCCAGGGCTTTCAGTAGGAGTGAGACCCAGCATTCTGGCCCTTTCTGGTCAGCAGGCAATGACCACCACCCTTCCTTTACCCATATTGCAACCCCAGCCTGGGACTTCCAATGTAGGCAGGCAGGATAAGAGGCAGCCTAATTGTTTTGCTCTGGGCTGAAACACCTCTAGGGGCAGCCCCAAAGCCACCCCCACTCTGACCCCCGTGCAACATAAGACCCCCTACCCCCACATTCTTTGGGCAGAGGGGTGCAGTGCTGTTGAACAGTCGGACCTTCCTGTGCAAGATACGTTTGTCCGAGTGAGTCCCCTGAGATGGTTCAAAATCCTCACTCCAGGCTACTGTCCTGCAGAGTTTCAGGCTACTACCTTGGCTTATGGTGCCGGGCTGCAGCATGCTCTACCATCTCTGGCTGGTTTTGTAACCCGGTGACTCCAGGCTTGGCAGGGAGCACCTGGTCAGTTGGTCAAAACCTAACTATTCCCCTTCTAATAATGGCAACCAAAATATTTAAATGAAGCAGCGTTTGCCGCCAGGGCACAGGTGGGCAGCGTGTGGGTTGTGGGAATGTGCCTCCACCCACGCCGCCTTCAGATGGGCACCCAGGTTCGTGGGGGATGGGTGGACCCACATGGGTGCATCCCGTCTAAAAACGGCCTATCTGTCTCCTCCCCACTCCTGAGACCAGTTGCTGAGGTGCCCTAGAGCTGGGAGCCAGCAGGAGTGGTCTAGAGCTGGAATGCCAAAACCAGCAAGAGGTTGACATCTTGACCAAGTGGACTGTATGCACCATAAGCAGTGGCCTAACCAAGGTCTCTCAGATGGGGCGAGGGGGGCACAACGGGGAGAAGGGCAATAGATGACAGATAAATGAATAGAAAGCATTTGCCTTGAATGGGGGAGGGGGGCAGGACTCCTCTTGGCTCCCCCCTGACCATAAGTCTGGTCAGGGTCAACCTTACCACAGGGCAACCTGAGGTAACTGCCCGAGGTCCTTCTCTTTCTGGGGGCCCCACAGTGGCCATGGTTTTCATCCCGCCCAGCGGGGCCCCAAACACGACCACCTGTAGGGCCCTGCGCACAGTGCTCCCCAAAGGGTAAGGGTCACAAGAGTCCCACATTTCATCTTTGCCCTGGGCCCCCACAAATTCTAAGGCAGGACATGAGCCTGGCCGCCCCTGCTCTGGGGTCGAGTCTTCTGCGGTTACAGTCTAAGATCTCACAGACACAGGCAACTCTTCCCACAAGGAGAGGTCTGCATTATTTCCTTTACAGCCACGAGGGCCTGTCCTCCCCATGTAATATTCAGGGAGCACAGAGGCATGACATTTTATTTATTTCTTCTGAAGATACTGGAGATTACTTTTAATAATTTCCATTCAAAATCTCTCATCCGGTAACTTAATAAAAAAATCCTTTAATATGCTTCAGCAACAGAAAAAACCCTCTGCTGCCTCTTCCACAAGTGCGTTAATCTTACTAACTAAAGATAACATCTTAACAGTGGAGGAAAAGAGGGGGGGGAATATGGGGGGGGTGTCTGTTTTCTCAAACCAGAACCCCCCCTTTCACTGCTCATGGCCTGTTCAGAATAAAATAGTTTTGTATCCTATAACTCACCATCAGGATAAAAAGAGAGCGCAGGAAATGAAACTGTCCATTGGGAGATCCCAAGGAGGGCCAGAGAAAGACAGCTGCAGCACAAGAGACGGGTAAGCAAAGGCCATTTTTACACGAACCATGGTGGGGTGGCGGTCCATGTGCACGCTGCTGCGGGGGCCATGCGTGGGGGGAGGCATCCGACAGGCACACCCCAATTTCCACCCACCTCCACGCACAGAGTAACCCGGCTTTTCGCTGGTTGCTCCGCACGCGGAGGTAGGTGGAGATGGGTGGGTCATAGGGGCGCACACCCATTCACCACCACTTTTACACAGGTGCTTCCCCACGTGTCCACTGGATGGACGTGCGGGGGAGGGTCTCGTGTAAAAACAGCCAAAATCTCTTTGCATACTTATTAGGTAAGTATAGGTGTGGGGAGCCTTCTCATTTCCATGGCTCACTTGGAAAAGGAGTACTATCTGTGCGGGACAGACAAGAGTTGGGGGCAGAGGTGCTTTCTGGCTTTACCACAGGGCCACCACCACAAGAACCCACTCTTTCTCTACTTCCAGGGACCCCCACTGGGCTCCCACTCTCTCCCAGTGGAGCCCCAAATGCAACCACCCTTAGGGCCCTACAGATAATGCCCGAGGAGACGGGGTAATTTCAGACGTACCGAGCCGCCAGGCCCGCCACACTGAACCACGGACCGGGATCCGTTTCGGATCCGACATGCGGTCGCACAGCCCTCCCCCCCCCCCCCCCCCGGCCACCCGCCCCACAGGATATGGGCAGGCACAGCGGCCAATTTGGCCGCTGCGTCCGATCCCATCCCGTGGTCGGAACCACGATCCGGCCAGGCTGAAGGTTACAGACGTAACCTTTGGCCCATCCCGGATCGTGGCCAATGGTTGGGGACTGAGCCCACCATGATACTGGACCTCCGGGCGGCCGGAGGTCCAGAATCGTGGTCATTGTGATTCCCGCCAGAGATTCACTGGGGTGAACATCTGGCGGGAAGCACAACAGACGCAATGGGACACCGCCGCCACCACAGGGGATTCGCTGTGGTTGACCGTGGTATCATTACGTCTGAAATTACACAGGCCTACAGGGAAGGAGGTGGGATAACCAGGGCCCCAGCATTTTTTCTTCACCCCTGAGCCCAGCAAATTTAAAGGCCGGCCCTGGTGTGTGGACATGATGGGTGAAGGAAGGAGAGGGTCCAAATCGCAGAGCTACACCACTGGTCTGTCTCCTGTCCTTAAATGCATGACCTCATCTCGACTCCTCTCCCCGAGCTCACTCTTTTAGAGCTTGAGAAAAGGAATTGGATCAACGGAGCAGATTCTGGAATTGGAAAGAAGACCAAAAAAGAAGCATACTTAGGCTCCTCTTTTCGTTAGCCTACGAGAAGGGAAGAGTCTTCAAAGAATCCATTTACAGTAAGGATGTGGATCCTCACGTCGGCTAGCACCAGTGCTAACACTTCCTCTAGGCACTGAAGTGAATGGGACACAGCCTTGCTAAAAATGGTGGACCCAAAGGATCACGCTGTATGCAAAAAAAAAAAAAGCTCCAGTTTAGTATACCCTGTTCACTGAAAACCGATTCATGTTTTCCTCTCCCCCTGAATTAAGACTGGAAGAGCAAGATCCCTGCTTGATTCCCCAGCACTCATGCAACATTTCCTCCCCGCTTTATGACTCTTCTCCTACCCCCGTTTGCACTATATAGTTATGCCTTTAAGAATGTAAAATTTAAAGAACAAGCTGAAGCATTGCACATCTGGAGAGCAACACAGCCAGAACCTGCCTGCTTCGGCACTGTAAGAATCCCAAGAAGCTTCAAATTCAGATTTACTGGAGGACTAAAACGAAATCCTGCCCTTGTTTACAGTCTAGTTTCCATGGTGAAGTAGCTAATGGGGGCAGGGCCAGATCAGCTACGATCCCTACATAGCCAAGGGCTGATTCGCACCCCCCTCCTTTAGAATAGGAAAAACCCACATTCTGAGTGTGGTGGGAAATCCTTATCATCCCCCTGCCCCCTCCATCTGCACTGAATGATCATTTTTGTTCTTTGCCACCTGATGCAAGGGGGTAGGCCATTGAAGTACAGGGAAAACAGCCACTGTGTGAATGGGGAAAGGCAGACAGAGGTAACTGGCTAGATGGCAGCCCTGCCAAGAAAGATTTGGAAGTTCTAGTGGATCACCAATGGAACACGACCCAACGACGTGATGCTGTTGCAAAAAAGGCCAATGCCATTTGGGATTGTATATATTAAGAGAAGCACCACAACCAAGACTCAAGGAGCTACAGGACCGCCTATACTTATCGCTGGCTAGGCTTCGCTTGGGATATATTCTGCTTGGAGGGTCTGCATTTTAAGAGAGAAACTGGCAAACGGGAAAGAATCTGGAGTGCAATAAAGATGACTATAGGTTGGCTTTGACCTACAAAGAGCTAAACGGTCTAGGCCCTGCCTACCTGCAGGACCGCCTCACCCGCCCCCGGGTGGTGGATTGACTCCTGCGGTCGTCCAGGGGTGCCCTGCTCGAGGTCCCCCGAGTCTTCCGGGGGGCCACGCAGGAGAGGGTACTCTCGGTGGCCACACCGCGGCTGTGAAACTCTCTTCCGGTGGGAGTGTGGCTGGCACCGGACCTTCCCTCCTTTTGGAAAAGTTGTAAGACTTGGATGTTCCACCAGACGTTAAACGTTCCACCAGACATTAAATGTCATCTTCCTTTTAGCAGTTTTTAAAATGTTCTATATTGGATTTTATTTGTGTTTTTACATTGTAAGCCACCTCGGGCTGCCTGATGGCAGGAGGGGCGGGGTATTAAATTGAAAATAAAATAAAAGAAATAAAAATAAATAAATAATAGATTAGGTGTCTTATAAGGAAAGACTGATGGCACTGGGCATGTTTAACCTACAGAAGATGGGGGAGGGGGAGAGGAGCTAGTTAATAGTTTTCAAATATCTAAAAGGATACCATTAAAAAGATGGCAAGTGTTTATTCTACATTGTCACAGAGGCCAAGACAAAGGAGGGGGGGGGGAATGGACGCCTGCAGCAGGAGGGTTGCTTTGAAGTTAGAACTGTAAAAGGTGCAGAGAACGGCAACAAAAATGAGCAAGAGTATGGAACAGCTGTTTGGTAGGCTAGGGCTCTTCAGCTTGGAAAAGACTGAAGGGATAGGATAGAAGCTTATGAAATCATAAGTGGCGTGGCACAGGGAAATAAATTTACCTGAAGGGCGGCTCACATCATCATAAATACATCAAGTACAAAACAAACCCCATAAAATGCTAATAAAACCCCTCACCCCCACCCCAGAATCTACACCTGTCCGTCTGGCCAAATAAACACATCGTGCACTGTCTCTGGAAGATGCAGATACTAAAGCTTAGACGAACCTTCAAAAGGGAGCTCCAAAGCTATGAAGCAGCCACGAAGAACATCTCTGTGGGCCTGGGTCATATATAGACCAGGCCAATGATCGAGCTTGCAAAAGGGTGTCCTCAGCTGAACTTCAGGGCCGTGGAGGAACAGAAGGAGGAAGGTGGTCTTTTAGATATGTAGGGCTTTATAGGTCAAAAACAGCACCTTGAATTGTGTCCAGAAGGTTCTTGGCAGCCAATGCAGACTCTTAAGCACTGGTGTAATGTGCTCCCAGCAACCCACCCCCCTCAAAAGGCAGGCTGCCACGTTCTGCAAGAGCTGCAGCCCCTGAACAGTCATCAAGGGCAGCCCCACGTAGAGCACATCGCAGCAGTCCAGCCTCGAGGTAATCAAGGCACGGATGACGGCCAGATCCGTATCTGAAAGAAAGGGACTCAGCCTATTAGTCAAGTAGGGCGGGGGATGCAACCTCCAACAGTCAGGAGCTGGGAGCGAACCGATCACTCCATTAAGCTCCCCTACCTCATTTATTGTTAAATGGAGCCCCGGGCCTTGCTGTATAATAATTTTATATATGAGTTTTATTATTATTGATGGTTTTAAATTGTTTTTATGTATTGTAGTTTTATTGTTGGAAGCCACCCCGAGCTGTTCGCAGGAGGGGCGGGGTAAAAATCTATAAATAAATAAAAATAGATAAATTAAGGCCTGCTGAGTACTTCTCCAAAGTGAGCACTGTCAGAGACAGGATGTTGGACTCAATGGACTATTAGTCTGACCCTGTATGGCACTTTAAGAAACAATATAGTATGGCAGTATTGTTAGATACTGTGCAAATTTACTACATTGTGAAATGCATAAAGAGAAAAACATGCATGCATTTCATCAGCTGTATAAAAGAACTCTATTCCCAACTGACCCATTATTGAAACTTGTATTCTGCTCAAAATTAAGACATAATCTACATTTTAAGAGACAAACAAGGTTTTATGAATAAGGCTTTGATGTTGAATTACAGAGCTTTGGAACAAATTAACAGTCAAATGCATTTATCTTAAGTATGCACATGAAGCAAGCTCTCTTTTTCACAGCTGAAACAAACAGAAAAGGGTGAGGGTGGAAGGCTGAATTGTTTTCTTTTTAAAGAAAATCTGCTTTTTCATTTTACAGGACAATTTGCATAGATGAGACTCCATCTTTTAGACCCAATTCAGGATATTCAAAGATAGCAAAGATCTTTTGAGTTACTCATATTTAATTCCTACGCTATCAGTAAAAGCAAAAGCTAACATTGCTACCATCCTAACCTGAATAGCTGTCTGAGGCCACTTTCACACATTACCAGGGAGGCAGGGATACTTCCGCGAATGCAATTGCAGCTCTATTCTCACGGGAATTAGCAACGTGGGAATGTGCTATTCCACTTTTATCCCACAAGAACAGTCACGCATGATTGGATCCCTCAATGTACCTTTTACGACAACAGGTGTTCTTGCAGGATAAAAGTGGAATAGCAAATTCCCACACACACTAATGCCTGTAAAAACAGAGCCACGATTGTACGGACAGGAGTTTCCCTGCCTCCCTCGTAATGTGCGAAAGTGGCCTCAGTGTGTAAGCAATGATTTAAAACCCAAGGTACCACCTTTAACAGAGTTTATTCATCTGGGGATTCAGTTAACAGATTATGGAATGGCAGAAACTATCAGAGATTCCTGCAAGCTTCTTCCCTGGAGTCTGGGTCGAGGTTGAATTCAACATCCTCTTCCAATAAGTCAGTTGTCTCATCAACTGCAAGAACATCACATATTGTCGATCCAATGACCACCTATCCTTCCTCAAGAGAAGTCTTCTACATGTGTGTTGGGATCCACTTACTAAATCTGAATCCAACATCTGGAAGGGAACCATTAGCTTCTTCTGCAGAAGCGTTTTTCACGAGTCTGTTTCCCACGCCTGTGTTGTACCCCATAGAAAGTTGCCTTTAGTTCAGATCGGACATCATTCATGAACTGGCATGCTAAAGATGCCTTT
This sequence comes from Sphenodon punctatus, assembly GCA_003113815.1. NCBI lineage: Eukaryota > Metazoa > Chordata > Lepidosauria > Sphenodontia > Sphenodontidae > Sphenodon > Sphenodon punctatus. Next base: position 5,115,835 of record QEPC01010859.1, read on the forward strand.
TAAATCTGGATTGTTATCAAGATGCTCAAGGAGGGGCTGAGGTATTTCCAAACAAAGGTCTTCAATAACAACCCCCCAAAGGTAATTGCCTCATCCCACTCTGAGAAGACACATTAGCAAGCATGACAAAAAGTTTCTGCAAAGCCTTTGCATTTTATTCATTTACTTCTTTATTTTAAATTTCTTACCCTGCCCTTCCTACCAAAGGCAGCTCATTTAAGGACTCAGTCTCTTATACAATGAAAGACATCTATTATCCATTCTCAAATAAAATATTCTCCCTTTATTAGGACAACCACAGAAGAAAAAAATATTTCAGCCCAACTTTTTATGAGGGTGTCGTTAGCCAACATCAAACGCAAGCCTGCAACTGAAGACAGCCAGCTGATCCTGTCATTAGGTGGACAATACTCCGAAAGTGGCGTGGATGGCAGATCCCTTTCCAGAAAGCCATCATGCCCAGTACTCAAGGTGCTCATCAACTTCACCAAAAACTGTTGAAAAAGAAATATCCTTGATGCCTTTCCAGGTAATGTTTATCATATCATGATGCAGTAACTCCTCAAACATTGGGTGAAAACAAATGCAACAGTGACAGTAGCCCATAAGTCATCTGCATGTCAGTTCGGTGGCCACCAGATGTTCACCCACTTCCACCTTGGGGTGGGCAGGCAGCAGCTACGAGACGCATTGTCTGAAGAAGGTTAGCAATGCAGCCCGGCTAAGGCTTGCCAATGCACCCTCCCATCTATTAGGCCCCGACCAACCCAGGCGTGAGGCGAGGTCCGATGATTGAGTCTGGAGAAGTGCACTCATCCAGCCCACCAAACAGCTGATCGGGGTGCTCCTCCCACTGCTTTCCCCCCCCCCCCCCCCCATCAGCTGTTTGGCACACACACCTGGGCTGCATCCCTCTAGCCCGCTGATCAGCTGTTTAGTGGCAGCTCCTCCTGGGGGGATCTACTGGTCCCGTGTGGATGGCTCCTCGGCCAACCTGTGATGTGGAAGGACTTGTGATGGAAGCCCCCACCCCCTGAATTCCTGAACTGCCCTCCCCACAGAACTGAGGAGTGGTGGCTGCAGTGGTTCCCCCCACCCCCCAGGGCAGCCAGGGGATCTAGCTCACACCCATCTCACTTGCTTTCACCTTTTGATAATGTGGCATCGATAGTGTTTTTGAAACAAAGAAACCCTTTGGCTGCTAATTTCAATGCAAGTTAGATGTTTGATTACAATTCCCCAATTGGCCATCAATTCAGCATATACAGTACCCCAGCATTCTGCTGGATTAACTCAGACTGTCCATGAGCTGAACAGTGTGCAATGTATGGCACGGCCAGAAGAGGGTCATCATCTTGTGCCCATAAAGATGTAGGATATGGGGGTATAGAGCCACCAAATGCTCCCAGCAGAATCAACTCTGTCCCTGTCTCCCTTTGTTGGACCAACCATTGCAGCATGTTTAAAGCTACAGTACTTTGATCACTGGAATACACCAACACACTCAAGTTAGACGTATGGCTTCAATCAGGGTGGATCCGCCTAGCAATAAGCCATACGTGTACACTCTTGTACAGAAGGTTTTTTTTTTAACTATCCTAACAAATAACTGTATATATTCCGTTTCTTGAAAAACAGTAAAAGACGACAGTACAAACAGTTACTTAGGACAGAACTTTCCTTCCTCCAGAAATCTTACTTCGGAACAGACTTTCAGCCTTCTCCTTCAAAAGGCAGTAAGAATCAAAGTACGGTGTACAATATGTACAACAGCAGCATTACGGTTTCCATAAGAAGCAGGTAGGATTGTCCTGTCTTCGTTACAGTTTTTCAGGTTTTGTTTCCGATTTCTCGTCTATTAGATCTTTAAATCCCAATTTTTCCAATGGTGCTTTAGCCATAAGTTGCCTAAAATAAATAAGTAAATAGTAAGTGGCAAGAGACACTTGTATGATGTGGCTTAGCAATATTAGTTCCTAATTTAGTCCAACAAATACGCAAGGACCTGTGTTCAATCCGTGTTCCCCCCCTGGCAACAACGGGGAAGAGACAGTGCCCCCTAAATCAAGGATTACCTTAGAATAGCCCATCACTCTGCCCCTTAGAAAGAGCAATTATATGCTTCTGTCCACTTGTCCCATACAAATTATCCCAAGCTTCACAGAATTCCAATTTAGGAACTACAATATTGAGGACATGCTCTGTTTAACTCAAAAGCAATGGGGCTAGCAGGCCATATTGCAAGACAAGAAGAGGATTCTTGAGAATGGACAGCAGTTTCAGGTGTGTATGAAAAAGTATAGCTTTTTGCAAATGATATTTAGAAATTGTGCAGTGTCAAAGTCAGCATCTCTAAGAACAGCTGGCTGCTCAGTAGTGGTGCCATTTCTTTAGCAGTGGTGGATAATCATGCACACACTCCTTTACAGGCATTCCTGATCTAAGATAACTCAAGAACAAGTTACATTTTTGAATATCAAATAGGTCATAACAGACACGGCCCACAGTGGGGACAAGCACGTCTGAAATGTCTTGGGGGGGGGGGGGGCGGGGAGAAGGATAAACATTTGCATTCTCCAAATATTACAATGGTAAGCACTCTTAAGGAGTCAAATTCTAGAATTATAATGAGATTTAATTAATTCTGCTTAAGATCTTCAACTACAAGTGAGAGGAAGACACATGTTTTCTGCATATTCCCCTAGCCTGAGTGGCAGCCCACGAACACAAAGGTGACATTGCTTCCAACACCCGTTGATTACAATGGCTGCGTCTGTGATCAACATCCCCTTTTAAACACACAGTTTCAAAAATAAATAGGGCTGAAGTGCCAAAGAACAATCCTCGAGTAATGAGAGTCCCACATATGCAAGTCCTGGGGTGAAAACTTGTTAGATTCAACGAATGCTTAGTGCAACATGTTACACTAAGCAAGAGCTTACGAGAGAAACGCTCCACTGGCGTCACGTGCATTTTAAACCCTCATTTCACAGCTACCTGGTGGCTACTCACCCTGCATGTCTGGCCCACATGGATATCTGGGCCAAGCATCACCCTGTAGCTGTTGTAATAAGCAGGGAGAGCACGGTGGCAGCGGAAAGCTGCTCCTGTGCTCGCCTCACCTGGTCCTGTCCCCTGGGTCCCAGGCAACAGTGAGCCGCAGACCTGCCCATTCTCCTGCCGCTTGCAGCCAGAACCGCAGGCAGGTGGTTTATTGCACAATGCGATTGTAACACAACTGTCTTGGTGGGGAACAAAGCACCTGTCAGATGCCCCAGCTAGCAATAAGCATCAGAGCCAGGAGAAACACAGGCTCCTTGGGACTCACCACCACGCCCCCCACTCTCTGCCTCCCAAGAGCTTGCAGGTAGCCGGAACTGGCTATCCAAGAGCTGTTCCGTGTACACAAACCACCACGTTTAGGCTTGCCCATGTCGGCAATTCTGTACACATTGGGGGCACGGTGTCTGTTAGCACCGTGTTTGCAAGACTTGCCTTTCCATCCGGCATTCCAAGTATTCCTTCGATTCCCGTCTGCACACGGCGTTCTCAAACCTGTTCTCTCTCAGACACTTCATGAACCTCTCCTTAAACACTTTACATTCACCTACAACAGCGAAGAGTCGAGGTTAAATCAGAAGCGGAAGCAACACCACTCGCACGCTGTAACAAACCAAGATGCAGGTAGGAGAATCTTCCATATAGGCCCAAGTGAACGCTGGGATTTTAGAGCTAATCTGTATTCTCCAGTCCTTGACTGGTTCTCCTCCTACCTCTCTGACCGCTCCTTTAATGTCTCCCTCCCTGAGTCGACCTCCCGCTCCCTTCCCCTTTCGGTTGGGGTCCCCCAAGGCTCTGTCCTTGCCCCTCTCTTCTCTATCTACACCCTGTCCCTTGGCAAAATTATTGCCTCCCACGGATTCCAATACCATCTCTACGCTGATGACACCCAACTCTATCTCTCTACCCCCTCTCTCTCTTC